>BLKR01002118.1:0-221551 GCA_011170035.1 Teleogryllus occipitalis | reverse complement strand
ATTTCATTCTCTAATATTACTCACAGTTTGGTTTTCTCCGTTTTCACTTGAAGTTCATCAAATTTAATACGTTCCAACACAATACTGCTCGTATGTTTTCGCAAATTTATTTTTAAAAATGCGATAATTCAGATGAAAACGAAATGAAATATGCCCCGCAATTCTTTTGTATAACAAAGAAATGGAAAAATAACTGTTGCAATCCGCATGAAGCAAACGTATGGCGTCGTGGAGCGACATTAATACCTCTGGGCACAGGGATTTGGTCTCTACTACTTTCGTAGATCTATTTAGGCGGCGTTGGCTTAATTCCCTATCTATGCATTATTCACAGCGTCCAAACGCGCAAAATCACGTTTTTGGAAAATTCTTAGAATCTTCTGACCGGACCACAAACAAATTATCGGTTCCCCGACAGGAGACCGAGACGCGTCAAATACCTCATCATGTGTCTCGATTGGTGCACGGAAAATGGTCCAACCGTGAATGACGGCTCAGCGCACTAGCACTTGACTCAACTATTGTATAGGGATTTAATCAGAAGAAAAACGTGTTAGCGATAACACTCTTTTGAGCTTTTATATTCTATGACATTGAGGCACTCCCATTTCTGTATGTGAAGTTGGGTATATTTGTTAAAATCCAAGACCCTACTTTGCTCATTATGATATATGTTTTCAGTCCAAAGAAACCGTCAGTTGTGAACCAGTCATTCTACCTGAATCCCAGTATACCGCGTCCCCTAAACGTGCTTTCATCAAAACAAATATATTTTGTCCTTTCAGACTCGTACATGACTCTCCAGCTGAACTTTAAATGAGGAGAAAACGAAACAAAATAGTTATTTACGATATGAATTGTGAAATTGACATTTTATTTTGCGAGTAGGAAACGATTCGCTACATGCCCCGTAGGCCTCCAGCTTTTACCGCACGTATCACTATTTTTCACACACACTATTTTTTACACAGCCTTACTAACTTTCATTTTATTTTAATTTAGGTATTCCTACACATCACTTAATGATACATTAATCTCAATTGTCTCACAAAGATATTGTGATTTCTTTGTTGCATTCAAGGACTTACCAGAACACTTGAGCATCGTTTTACTTTTAACACTTGTGCTAAAAATTGAATATTTAACACGCAGCGCATGCCATGAATGAATTGCTTTTACTAGCGGTAGTCCGAAAAGGTCTTTATACTGAATGGACATAAATATCTATTTCACAAAATGCTGATGTACGAGATACAGCGATCAGATGCTCTCAGAGTACCTTCAAATGCATCATCAAAGTGTCACATGAATCCTCTATTGAAGATATGAAAAACCTGACCACAAAGTCCTTGGAGACAGAAGAATTTACAGAGAAGGAACAAACAATTCATTAAAGTTAAAAGCGTTAGGAATATTCCTACGCCGCCTCCAAAGTTGTGTCCTCTTCCAAAAAGTCCTCTAAGAGGCGGATATGTCACTATACCTACTGCAAGGGGAGTTTTGAAAGGATCACCTTTTTCCTCCAGCACCGAAAATTGGTAGCTGCCCTTCAAATTGCGAAACCGAATTCTCATTCAGGCATAAGTGGGAACGGAAATTGCCCCCTCCCATGAAGAGCACTGGTGAAAAAAGTGAGAATCATGGTACGGTCGTAATTATGTTGAGAGGATAGAAAGAGAAATTAAAGATGGCGAATTTTATTCTGCTCCTTAAGATACTGCTCCGGTTTCCGCTGGTTATGGCGAAATTGAAAGAAATCATTGAAACTACCGATCAGAGAACGAGCATCCGAAATTTTCATTTCGTTGAACCAGCATCTGAACAGCTACTTGTGTGATGATTACAATTCGCTATTGTCAGGCCGAGCACTACACAACCTCCGGAAAACTGACCAGGAGTGATGGCTTAGTGAATCTACTGAAATCACTGCAGGGCCCCTAACCAGGAGATCCTAGGTTCGAGCCCCGACCGTGGCAGGATTTTCGACGCTAGTTTGTCAGGTAGGTTGAATTCAGTCGCTGTCTATAGGAAAATTCTATCGGACGGTTGCTCCGGTCAGTCGGTAGTTTTCCATAGTTTCTCCGATCAACACCAGGCGAATGCCAGAGCAGTATACCAAGAAACGGGCCACGGATCGCGCGCGATCTTTGCTTGTTCTATCCTCTCTCCTTACACACACACTTACACTAACATGCACTACACTACCACATGTTCCGGGAGACAGGTCGGGAGATGAAGCTGGTCCCGGTTGGTGTGGTGCCCCGCTAGTGGGAGATACCTGGTCGGGGAAAACCCCTGGGCGTAGGATCTCGCCATCCAGCAGGGGAAGAACACCGCCACCTCCCGACACAAAACACGAACTACACTTACAGGACTAATGACCCTCGAAGTTGACGCGGTCGGAATCGCAATCAATCACCAAAGGTTGAAGTGCGAGCTCGCAACTCCATACCGTACCGCACCCACAATGCAACAACAGAGGACCAGGCGGAAGAACGGGCGGCGCGGCTGGCGAGTTCCGCGCGCCCCGCAGTCGCGCATTCCGGCGCGCCACGAGGCGGGGTGGGGGTGGGGGGTGGCGCGCTGCGTTCCGCGGCACCTGCCGCTGCTATGTTAATCAGCGCGCTCCGCTCTTCCCCGCGACCACGCCCAACCGACAGCAGCGCGCGCCGCAGCGCCCACCCGCCCGCCAAGCCACCCCCACACGCCCACTTTGTCACGCGCCCGTGGACTGTTTGTTCGGATACTGCCCCGGCATTCGCATGGAAGTGATCGGAGAAGCCACGGGAAACTACCGATCAAATCAGCCGGCCGCTAGGAGCCTCCTCCAGACAGCGGGTGAACCCGTACTTAGCTCATCGGTGTCGAAAATTACCAACGGGAGCTTAAAGCTTGTCCCAACTGGGGTGGGGGTAACCCGCTGTTGGGAGATACCTGGTTGGGGAAAACCCCGCCAGCCGACGGTAAACCGGCGCCGGATCTCACCATCCAGCAGGGAAAGATCACCGTCATCACCAAGGAAAGAGCATGCTCTACACTTACGGGACTAATGACCTTTTCACTTAACGCGCCCGGAATCAGTGATCAATCAATCAATCGCTCTCTTCAATCAGTGATCAATCAATCAATCGCTCGCGCGACCACTTCCCCACTAGCTTCTCCGCGCACTCGCTCGGCCAGCCACCTACGCACGCACCAGGCCCTTCCCGCCACCTGCTTGCAATGAACATGCAAACCCTCAACTATGGGTTTCGGCATTGGATAATCTTCGAATGCGAACGAAACCTTTCACTTCTGGCAAACACTCTGAATGCTAATGGACGCTTCCTATTCAATACAACGGCAAGCTTTGACTCCCAAACACACTTTAAATCCCAACAAATTCTTCGAATAAAATTGTCTTCTCTTGGATTTTAAAGATTATTTATTAAAACTACGCTAGTTAAAGGAAAAATTACTCCTTCGAAATACGTATTTAAGAAACCAGTACAGAAAGTGAGACATTGGAGTACGGATGGAATGATGACGGACGAGGTGGCAATAGACGTTGAGGCGGGAATTTGGAATAATTACGCGAAAGACACTTGCGTATGAGTTCCGTACAATATTTAAAATCAATGAGAAAATACAGGTGTATACTCATGGCATCATTCTGAGATGCGAGGTGGCAGCCATGCTGTTTCACCCTGTCCCAGTGTTTTATTTACTTTGCAGAACTCAATTGTTTTATACGGCTATGCGTTATTTGTTTCATACGTATCGCAGAGTACCTATTTCTAATCATTAAACTGAGGAGGTAAGTACTCGTTTCTACGCGAGTGCTGATAATTCGTATATTTAAAGATCGAAAAGTAACTGATGCTAATGGTTTAATAAAATATAGTTAATAAACATATAAAAAAGTTCCAGTAAGTAACCAGAAAGTTAGGTATTTGGGAGGTAAATAAAGAGCATATTAACAATTACACATCGCTTATCATTAAACAACGATACTACACATAGAAGTACGTAAACGGAAACGAAGAATTGCGAAATACAGCTGCAAATATCTTCATTGTTCTAGGATTTATCGCGACGCACTCGCAGTTACATACATACACACCACCGTCTTTCAGATTCAGACTGAGGAAGACGGTGTAATAAAACGTATTACCGAAATAAAGCCCCTATACACTTCAGCACGATGGGTTTTTCCTACGCTGTCGTGGAACATTTGAAGGAACGACTCGCAATCTCCCGTGAACGCGTGGTCGCGCTGCCTCGATCCGCCGCCGGTCGGGGCGATCGGTCCCTCGGGGCGCAGTAACTTCTCTTCACGCGCCGCGCGCCGCCCGCCGCCCGCCGCCCTCTGCCCGCCGCCTCGCGCCGCCTGCCGCCGCCCGCCGCCGCCCGCCGCCGCCCGCCGCCGCCCGCCGCCGCCCGCCACCCACCACCCGCCGCCCGCCACCCGCCACCCGCCACCCGCCGCGCGCCTCCCTCGCGCCGCCCGCGGCCTCACGCCGCCCCGCCGCCGCCGCCGCCCACCACCCCCGCCCGCCTGCGCCCACCGCCGCCTGCCACCGCCCACCGCCCGTCGCCCACCACCGCCCGCCGCCCACCACCCGCCGCCGCCGCCCCGCGCCGCCTCGCGCCGCCCACGCGGCCTCGCGTCGCCCGCCGCCCACCACCCCCCGCCCGCCGCCGCCGCCGCCCACCGCCCGTCGCCCACCACCGCCGCCCGCCGCCCACCACCCGCCGCCCGCCGCCCCGCGCCGCCTCGCGCCTCGCGCCGCCTCGCGCCGCCTCGCGCCGCCTCGCGCCGCCTCGCGCCGCCTCGCGCCGCCTCGCGCTTCTGGTGCCAGGCGGCGGGCGTTTCCTCGCACTTCGTGGGCGCGGAATCCTTTTCGCCGGCGGCGGCAGGTAGAGGGCGAGGCGAGAGGAGATCGCCCATGGAGAATCCTATTTTGCTCTAATGCCGAATTCCACTTACATATGATCCGTCGAGCCTGCACATCAGCCACCCTCGCCTTCTCTCAGGTGAGTCCTGACGTTGTGCTCGTCCCACAGAATCCTGCGCTCTCATCAGGTCGGCCGACTGAGATGGCTCCGTGATTATTGTTGCCGCTGAAGTGTGCTTGAACGAAGATTCTGAGTGTTCGTGTCTCGATTGATTGATACAATGATTGGTGATTACTAGTGATTCGAGACGTTTCAGTAGCTAAAGTCATTATTCCCGTACTTGTAGTGCTTTTTTTCTCGGTAGGCGGCAGTGATCTTCTCACTGGATGGCGAGATCCGGCGCCGACTTTCTGTCAGCTAGCGAGTTTCCCCAACCAAGTATCTCTCACCAGCGGGGGCATTGCCTCAGCCGGGACACGCCCTAAGCTCCGACAGAAATCTCGACATGTGTGGTACCGTAGTGGATGTTAGTAAGAGGTGTATGTATGCAGAGGTGAGGAGAGGAAGATATGTGAAAAATCGCGCGCGCGATCCGGTAGCGTTTGGTAAGGTCTGCTCCGACATTGACCTGGTGATCGGAGAAACCACGGAAAAGAAAACTCCGATGAGGCCAGCCGGCCTCTGGAATTCTTCTGAAGACAGCGACAGAACTCCACCTAGCTATCTAACTATTGTAAAAAATCCGACTCATCAGGACTCGCATCCCAAACTTCCCAGTTAGAGGCACGCAAAATCTCAATATCCAGTTGATGCCGTGAACCACCTCTCCCTGTTCGAGTCTCGGCGCTGATGGATTTCCGACGGTAACTCTGTAGCTTTAGTGGTTTCCCCGATTGATACGAGGTGAATCAACCAGCTCACCTGTTTGAGTCTCGACGCTGATGGATTTTTGACATTAACTTTGTAGCTGGCCAGTCTCCCCGATTGATGCGAGGTGAATCAACCACCTCACCCTGTTTGAGTCTCGACGCTGATGGATTTTCGACAGTAACTCTGTAGATTTAGTAGTTTCCAGCCGAGACGAGGAGTGAAATCCACGGCAGTGCCGTAACAAACGGGCCACGACCTTCGAATTACTTCTCCTTGACCCTTCTTCTCTTTCATGCGAACATTCATGTAAGACTTCTCCATCACACACGTCGGGAACTAGCCTTACCAGGAGATCCTGGGGTTCAGTACATACGGAAGGCAGGATTTTTGACCCTAGCCAAATACCTACGTCATGCTCTGTCGCTGACTGGAGGAGAATTTTGGGGACCGGCTGCTCTGATCAGTATTTCTCCTTGGATTTCTTCGATCAATACCAGACGATTGCAGGAGCAGTATCTAACAAATGATCCACGGACTGTGTGCAATCTGTTGTAATACGTAGTACTTTGCAGTTCAGGCTTGGCCAGTTGTTGTTTTCAAGCAATTTCAGGACACATAGTAAATGAAAACAAATATAATGGAAGATAATATTGTAAATCATCAAGTCTATTAAATACATACGATTTCACAAATACTTGTGGTAATAGAAAATTACTTTGTACATATACTAATACAAATATTGTGTATTTATACAACAATGTTTTAATATCATCGTATTACCGATCATTCTGAACTGTAATTAAAATAAAATGTATTGCATTCATTTATATAAGTGCAACATAAGATGTGATAAATCGATCGAATTACCACAACACAGTTTGATGCAAGTGGCTGGTGCATACTTCCTAAATCAATTCACAACCATCCTGAGCGAAAACCATTCGAGTGTAAGTTGTTTTGGCTGTGCGTTGTGAGTTAGCTGCGAGTAAAATTCGCCTGGCGATGCAGTGTTCATTTCGCTCGCATCGCTACAAATTCAGTTACGTAATTTCATTTTGCTGCCGAATTGAAATTTCGCTGCGCGTCCCGACAGCTTTTGCCACTTCTCTTCCCTGGCGTTCCCATTTCTTATCGCTGACGTGCTTTGCACTTGACGAGGAGACATCGACGCCATTCGATTTCATAGCGGTATTGCAGACGACGCTTTTATATAAATCTTTACTGACGGTTTGTCTGGAAAGTGGGGAAAGCCATGTTTGCTGAGAAAAACAACAACAAAATAACGCCGATTCTATAAAATAGATTATATATCTGAAGATCAATTCAGATGAAATACATCAACAAGATTGATAATGACTGTCAATACAACTAGCACAAAAAACAAATTTCATCTAATTCATTACTTATATCATTTCAAAACTTCTTACTATTTAATAATTTAGTACAAATTTATATGTATTTCTATTATTATTATTATTATCATTATTATTATTATTATTATTATTATTATTTAAATCAATGAATTTAATTTTACTTTGAAAACTAAATAAATATGTTATTTCTTATCGTTCAGTATCACATACACTAAAAAGACCGTGAATACAAATAATGAATATCCATCTCTATGTTCACCAATATCATAGGAGTGACCTTGGATGAATTTTCACGAAAACAAAACCGAAAATACATCCTTAATTGATCGTTATCCATCCTATCTTATTACCGTTACTATTGCTGCGATACAAGACCATAAGTGATAGACTCATTGAGATATTACTGCAACTAAATTTCTGTTTGCAAGAAAATCATGTCAGAAAATCATTTCAAATTATCTTTCGCACTAACGGAAAATGTAACATAAACGTGATTCAAAACAAACCAGATAAGAGTGTTATACTCGTTTAATTCCGATGAAAACCTGCGACGCCTCTTATATCACATATTTTATCAATTCCTAAACGCCTGTCTCCGCTCTGGCGGCAGAACCTTTTCCCTTGATAAGGCGCGGGGTGGAAGTGGTTTTGGACGAGTGGCACTAGGTGGTTTGGGAAGAGTGTGCGGGGTTGCGTGGAGCACATCTGGACGGCGTAGCAGGCGGCGGGGCATCGTAGGGCGACCTGAAACCGCCGGAAAGGGCCTAGGGCGGATTGCAGATTGAGTTTGTGCGTGGCAGCAGCGAAGGGCTGCATTGGACTACCACTAGTGATGGCAAATTTTACCGATACATTTCCAACGGATTTTCAATGTCGATGAAAACATCGACGAAAAAATTTCGATGTTTAAAACATCAGTGTTTTAATTATAGACTAATAAACATGCTATTTCGTATCCATTTTTAATTACAGTACGTAAAAGGGATATATTTTGTTGTCTGGTTACCAGCATGTTAGTAGTATGTTAATAAAAATTATTATGTAATGTAAAGAATAAAATTAACAATAAAAAACATCGTGTTTTGCTACTTTACCCTTTACTCACTTCCATTCATACACCATCGAAGTAAAAACACCAAAAAATCCTACAGATTGCACCGGCAAAATGTGCAGCGTGATAAAGCTACTCTACAACGTGCCTAAACCCTTTTATTTAAAAAAAAATTAAAAAACATCGATGTTTTGCAACAAAATATCGATGTAAAGAAAACATCGAAAGCAAAATATCGATATTAGTATATCGATGTTTCTGGTGGAAAATATCGATGTTTTAAAAACATCGATGTTTTTTGCCATCTCTGGTAATAACGGGCGGTGAAAGGGCACCGCAGATAGGTGTGATCTGCCCCACGCCGCCTCACAGAAAGACACGCCTTACTGATCCACGTTGCTTCACGTAGCATCATATTACACCACGTTGCCCCACGTTGGCATACGTTGCCCCATGTTACCTCACTTCATCCTATGTTAACTTACGCTCCAGCATGTTCCCCCTCGTTGCTCCACGTTGCCTCACGTCACCTCACATTGCTCCACCATTACATTCGTTATTCCGTGTTTTCTCTCGTTATTCCACGTTTCCGGTGCCTCCCCACGTCTCCCCACGCCGATCCTCGACTCCTCAACTCACCTCACGTTGGATCACACCGCCCCACATCGCTCTGTTCTAACCCACGGAGGCGGATGTGGGTTACAAGGGCAGCGTAAGGAAGTGAAGGGCAGCATGGGGCAGCACAGGGCGATGCGTGGGGTTGAGCGGGGCGACTCAGCCTGAGACCACGTGAGAGGATACGGGGACTCGCGGGGCGGCATGGAGACGCAAGGGGTGGGGTGGCATGGGTAACGGAGAGTAACGTGAACGCTTAAGGCCCGGGATAAGATAATGTTTCGAGGGTGCAGTGAAGCGAATTTGTAGTAGGGAGATTTGCATAGGGATATTTCGAACGACATGGGGTAGAGAGACACTGCGAGGGGGCACATGCGAATGCAAAAACCGGATATAAACAGCAGGGATGTTCCGGGGGGAAGTGAGGGGGGCTGCGGAATGTGGCATGGGCGATGGGGTGATTAGACCAGCGGGTGCAGAGGGCGTGGCCGCGCGGGGCAAGGGGGAGCCCAATCAGAGCAGTTAGCGCCGCAAACGCGCGACAGAGAGACCGCGTGAACCGCAGCGCCACCCGCACAAACAGCGAACAAACGCAGCGGGGGCGGTGGCAGGGTGGGCGGGCAGCGCAGGGTGGGGTCGGCAGATCGGGGTGGGGTGGGGTGCGGTGGGCAAAGAGGGATGGGATGCGTTAGGGAGGCGTTTGGCAGAAGCCCGGGTTATGACCTGCACCGACAACAGTGCACCGCTTCTTCCTAAGGAGCACCACTACAGAATATCACAAAATTAATGTTACAAACTTCTAGGGGATGCACATGGATCGACCATCTTGACCAATGAACACACAGTAGAAAGTTTCATAAAACAACAAATTTTTCGTCCTTTATTTTTATCTTTAACACTACGTAAATAAGCTTTTAAAAATATATTATAATCATCTGGATCACTATCATCCAATGAAATGTGAGATATATCGGACAAATCCACGTCTTCTGCATTCACAGCTGTCCCGTCTATGTTCCAAACACTGGGAAACGAAACGATGCAATATCCTAGAGGTTACGATGTTACGAAAAAAGCGCGCAATTCAGAATTTCAAAAGCCTCTCAAACGCGATCTATTGAGGTTAGCGCAGTACAATATGAAGGGGTGGTAGAAAGTCATCTAAAGAACGTTTTGAAATATTTTACGGACAAACGCCAGAATTCGAAATACGCTCTTCAAGCCCAACCCTCAATTACATATTTGATATTCGGCCTTGACTTTCAGGCAACCCCACAAACACACATGCTCGGCAGCTACATCTTCGTTTCCTGCAGAACGTGACCTGCAGAACACACGTGCTTAAAAAGTTCAGTAACAATCAGTTGCAAATTTGACAGCTGTAACTCTGTTACATACAAATTTTCACAATGTTTCACAAGTTTCAATCCTTCAATCTTTCGATCTTTCCTTCAATCGTTTCATTTTCTTCAATCTTCCTTCGATCTTTTGATCCTTCTACTTGGCCCCAATTTTATTCTAAGACATTGTATACATAAGTGCAAATGAGATGGTGTTGAGGATGAATAGTGAGAAATAATTAGATGGTGGAAGTTTTCAATGCGGAAACTAATGACAAAACTGGATGCCGACATTTTACGGCAAGGGAGACCACAAGCGACGATAATCAGCTCTTGTCGATGCTTCGATTAATCGTTTGGTCGATTGGTGTAGCAGAGGATGCTTCATTTGCTTGTCGATTCACTTGTTTTCCTCCTTCTCCCGCCAGATGGGGTGAAGGGCGAAGCCGGGAGCGTGAATTCGTTCACATTTTCCTTTGCCTCTTCCGCAACCAGCTTCAATTTTCGATTGATTGAATTTAGTGATTCCGGGTGAATAAATTACCATGGTCATTTTTTTTATCACGGCTCGCTATATATATATATATATATATATATATATATATATATATATATATATATATCCGCGGTTCATGTTTTTATCACGGAAGGCGAGGAGACCTTCGCCCATTAGATGATGTGATTCGGTGCCACCTTACACTTGCGTGGTTTTCTAATTTTAAATGATATTTATCTGTTAAATTTTAATAGTAAAGATCACCACACGTGATAATCATTTCAAGTACATTTTTGGTAGTATGTTTAACATGAACTTGTAGTGAAAGCATTTAAATGTAAATTAAAAATTTTATGCCATGTGAAGAGAACTATTCTTTTGTCTTTTAGTATCTGTAAACAACTGATGGCCAGAAAGAATGCAGGGTTTTCTACATCCAGGTATCTCCCACCAGCGGGGCAACGCCCCATGCGGGACAAGATCTAAGCGTCCGACTGGGCAGTCGATATGTTTGGTAGAGTAGTGCATCTAAATGTGTGTGTGTGTGTGTGTGTGTGTGTGTGTGTGTGTGTGTAAGTAAGATGATAGGATAGGACAAGGAAAAGCAAAGAAATATCGCGGCCGTGACCCGCATGTTAGGGTACTGCTCGGGCATTCTGCCCGTGATGATTGGAGAAAAAACACGTACAGATGCTGATCAGAGCAGACGATCGCTAGAATTCTCCTGCAGGCAGCGACTGAATTCGGCCTAGCTATGTAGCTGGTGTCAAAAATCCTGCTATTGTCGGGACTCAAATCTTACGACCTCCCGGAGAGAGCACGGACGCATCATCAGCTGATGCCCTGAGCCACCTAAGCCAAAATTTATTTTCGAATGCGAAAAAGAGATGGTGAATGTAACTTTTAACTCGTCATTACTAAACCTGTTCCTGTTCTCGCTCCTTAATATTTATTTTACATTTCTACTTGTGCACTCCAGTGGCTCACAGACAGCGTGCTAGCTTTCTGTCAGACAGTCCTGATTCGAATGCCGACTGAGGCGAAAATGAAGCTCTAGCTTTCTAATACAGTTTCTATAACTGTATTAACTGCATTCATAAAACAATAGTGACCCATATGTTATTTAATGCGAGAAAATTTGTAGCGGTAATATAATGTTTCTGAATTCACATTTATTTCAAAATTTTTGCTTTATTTTAAAGAATCATTTCAATAGAAAGGTATCAAAACCTTTTGTTTCCTCTACACCCATTTTTCTAAGTGAAGGAAAATTCACTAATTTTGACGGGAAAAATTATTTTCAATTATCAAATAATAAGAGGATTATACAATGAGTTTATAATTTCGTTGTTTCTATAAACATTTACATCACACAATAATTCAACAAAATTGTTATTAAGGTAATAAATTGATGGTTTTATTTAAAGCCTCCCAATATGAACAATACATAGTATCAGCGAATAATCAATAGAAAAAGACGAGAGTAAGAAATGGAAATGTGTATGGAACGGTGGAAAAACCATAGTTGTAAGAAAAATAAGCCTGGTATGACTTAATCATTAGCTTAAAATTCACAATTACGTATGTTAAGAGAATTTACTGTCGTTAGTTTTGAAAAAGGACACTAATAATTTCACGGAGTAATATAGCGAAAGAGAACACAAAACACCATAAATTTAAGAATTGCCCTTCACGATCACTTAACCAGGTCTTTGTGAGTCTCTTTAAGCAGAAAATCCTACATTTGCCTTCTTTTAAAGAGAACGCCACGCCATGCGCCATCTGCAACATAAATCGGTTGTGGAAGCGCCGGGCACGTGCGAGAGGTCCCAAGGGGGAAGGGGCATCAAGATCGGAGCACTTCCCACGAAGCTTGCCTACCTAGGGGAGTGGAGTGGAATGGTGAGAGATGGGGCGAAGTTGGGATAGTGCGAGGAGACGTTGGAGCGGGGTGGAGCGCGGCTGAGCGGGACGGAGCGGGTCGAGGGGGGCGGAACGGGCGGAAGGGAGACGGAGCGGGGCGGAGTGGTGACAGAGCGGGGCGAAGGGGGGGACGGAGCTGGTCGAGGGGGGACGGAGTGGAGCGGAGGAGGGAGACGAAGCGGGCCGAAAGGTAAGTGCAGGGGGAGGAGGCGGCGCGAGGAGGTGGCGCGGGGGAAGGTGTGGAGCGGGGCGGGGTGGAGAAGAAGAGCTGGGGAAACAGACGGGTATAGGCGGGATGTTGATGGAGCAGGTAGAGAGAAGTGCTTCATGGATGGGTTAAAGTAAAGAAGGAAATAAATACGGAAAGGGAGTTCAGCAGTGGGAGGGGAAGAGAGGAATAGCGGAAGAAATTGAAAAGGGAGACATTGAAATGGGAGGGGAAGTGTTGGAGGGAGAAGAATAGAAAATGTGTGATGGGACTGGATAGCTCTGAAGAGATGCAACGGGGAGGTGCGGAGGCAAGTAGAATAGGGGTCGTATTTATGAAGCTCTGCCAGCATAGCTCTTAGGGGTCTGACATCTTGGGGCTTGCTCGGAGGACAAGGGGCGACTGGAATTGGCTGGGGGCCGTTCATAAATCGTAAAACCGAACACTGGCAGCCTGCTACGCCTGACAGGCCCCTGGCAGGGGTTTATAAATGCAGCCCTAGGTCGGCGACAAAGATGGCAGGTGCTTTGCGGAGCAGGGTGAGCTGGACGTGGCGGGAAAGGGCACTGCTGGACAGGGAGATACGATACTGGATACAGCGAGGGGGTGGGACGGAGCTGCATGGAGCGGCGAGGGAAGGGGTGGGGTGAGGAGAGACGGTCCTATGCGGAGGTGGAGCGGGACGTTGCGGGGTGGAGTGGGATGAAGCCGGACGGGCTGGGCTAGGGTAAGAGAGTGCTGGAAGTGGGGAGGAGACAGGTGGAAGGGAGCACCGCGGCGCGGTGGGAAGAGGAAGTCGGGGAAGCGGGGCGTGGTGGGGCGTGGCGGGGCATGGCGGGGCGAGGCGGGGCGGGGCGGGGCGGGGCGGGGCGGGGCGTGGTGGAGCGGGTCGAGGCGGAGCGGGTCGGGGCGGAGAGGAGGTGATGGGCGGGGCAGAGTATCACTCGCCTCCCGCGCCCGACGCGGTTCACGCAAGCGAGGAAATTGGGCTCGCGAACTCCGCGCGCGTCGAGGGCCGTGCCGCCGCCGCCCCTTCGTGTCGCACGCGTTTGCATGCATGGGCGCATCCGAATTTCTGCCGCCCCACCCCACGGCACGAATCTATAACGAAACGCACGAGTCCTCTCTCAGGAAAGGAAGGAAGCGACGAAGCCAAGGAAGAATGGAATGAATTACCAGGGCACGAATGGACAACCTTGGTGACGGGGAGAATATTCCTTCCACGAGATCGGAAATAATGCTTCCCCAAAATTACATTGTTACATTTAATACCTTATTGAGTAGAATTGTGGGATTCTAATAACGATAATAATTGGGAACAGCAAGATGTCATTCTAGATACTATGGAATACTGTTGAAAGAACACTAATGCTCGATTGATTTATTATTTATTATTACCACTATTAATTAGAAATTTCTGCAAATAACCATTCTTTCAACTCTGTATCGTCTTATGTGCTTGATTCTTGCACAGGTTAGCAAAAAGAGATCTCTTGAATCAAAGTAGCCTGCAGACTCAGTAGCTCAAACTCGTGCTACTCCCTCAACGGAAATGCTCTCAATCTTTAATTACTTCTCTGATATAGTTAATCGAATATTACAATATTTATATGGATACTTTATCGTAACATTGTCGAACACTACGTTTAAATGGCTTTAATGAAATGCCTCGATTACCGATTGACTTTTCCGTTTCCAATTATCTCAGAGTAACCATCAAACACACTGTACAAATTAATATTAAAAAGTTTAGAGTTTTAAATTTGTTTGATATTTGCAGATTAATAAAATTCTGAAATAATAAAGTGTTTTTATTTGTTATTCCTATTATTGGATTTGTTTTTAGGGCTTGCACTTTTCCTAATTGGCAAATTATAACATCAATGTTGAAAAGATTTGTTGGACTGTTACATTGACTAACAAATAATAAAAATAAAATAATCAAATTGAATGAATAATGCAAAATCACTTCAATGTCTTTATACGGATTTAAAAAATCGACAAAAGAATAAGCCATATAAATAAAATCACAATACTGAACTCACAATAAATTGGGGGGGATAGATGTTTTAACATTCAAAAACCTCAAGAGCGAGAGATACTTGTAATACAATCTTTTGATATATACGAAATGAATACATTTGTTCATTCATTTTATTGAGGAAATAAAATGATTAATGATAAACAATGTCTAAAGGTTGTTCGTTGTAAGTTCATAGAACAATTTAAGACAAAATCGTTAACATAAGAGGAAAATTCTGATAATTTTTTTCAGCTATGCCTTATTCACATACATTTTGCATATTATAAGCATATTTATGTACCCGTTTTTTAAATACCTGTGAGAGCCGAAACTGCTAACAAGCTACTGCTCCGAATATATATTTACAACTTGTTTGCCAGGAAGTTTATTTTGAATTCACCGTCGTACGGAACGCTTGTTAATATTACAATTGCAAGAAAGTATTTGCCAAGTATTAAACATTTTCCACATACTTTAAATAACGAATGCGCGAACATTCTAGAAAATTCTTAACAAGCAAATATTTACGGCAGATTCCACTGAATCGCAGTGTCGTTTCTCTAGTTTCTTTCATTTTTGATTTTTTTTGTGATCTATGGTAGCAAATGTACTGCAAGGTGAGTCGACATTTCTTAATAAGAAATAGCGTTCCATGCTAAATTGAATAGAAGTTAACTTTTATACAACTAATGATTAAGAGTTAATAATTTCGAAGAAAACTTTTGTTATGAAAATAAAACTAAAATATTAGGGAATGGACTAAAATAGAATTGGTGCGGTGGGAAGAGGATGAGGCCCGCATCAAGGTGAGGATGCGAGAATTGGGCCGGGATGAATTGGGAGGAGCAGGTGTGTAGATACAAATACATTAGGTACTAGGCTGTCCTGGAAACGCTGCGTCATGGACGTAGTTTTAAACGTTTCGGCCGCCACACTGTGACCTTCCTCAAGGCATTATCCCACTGTATCTATTGACTTCGTTCGCGGAAGCCCTTTTAAGAGCAACTTTTTCCGTTCTACAACAGAAATTATTCGTTTCCCTGTCTAATAGACAATTGTAACGCAGAGCTTCTTTAGCTAGTGTGTAATGAGTGTTGTATTTGTTAGGGGTCATTTGAGCTGCTCACTAGTCCCGTAGTGTAGTGCATGCTTCTCCTCAATAGTGTATTGCATGAAAGGGCTGAGAACAGGACAAGAGAGAGGAAAGATCGCGCGCGGTCCATGGCCCGTTTGTCAGAGTACTGCTGAAACATTTACCTGCAGTTGATTCATAACAACCGATTAGAGCATCCAGCCGCTAGAATTCTCCATAAAGCGTCTGAATTCGACCTAGCTCCTTAGCTAGCGTTGAAAATCCTGCCACACGCCTGCCCGTTAAACACTACCCCTACCCATTTTTTCTTAAAATTAAGAGTTGAAAGACACTGCAGACGTCACAGTGGTCACGGACAACGAACTTTTATGCACAGAAAGTTGAATTTACATTTTAAGAACAGTTCCCCACCATTCACTGGTCCCGGTCTGAGGCAGTTGAGACCACTTGATGCCCTGAGCCACCGAGAGACGCCGCACGTGCGGCGGTGCCACGTGTCGCCTCCACGCGCGCCATTGCGCAGCGTATCGCTTGGAAGAGCTCCGGCAGCGGCCAATCAGCGCGTCGCTTGCCACGCGCTGTGGGCGGGGCGGGAGGAAAAGAGGACACAAATACCTTTCCTTCAAGATGCAGCACTTCAATGGGCAATGAGCTGCTCAAGATACTTCCTTTGCCATTTTCGTAATTCAGAATTCTTCACTAAATACACTAGGGAATATGATTTTTACCTCCAGGAAGATACAGTGCGCAACATACTCATTTTTATACGTAAATTAAGAATATCACAATAAAAACGTCATATCACGTCACAGTTTGTATATATACATTATTTTTATACCGTATTATAGCGAATTTGCGACTAATGCAAATGCATTTAAATTGTACATGTAAGGTATGTAGAATCAATACACATAAAATCTATTTAAAAATAAAGTATTTGTCGAGTTCTCTGTGCCACTTCCATGAGATATCAACAAAATTTGGCTTTTTTTTTAAGTCTTTACTCTCGCGACTGGTAGTCGCGCTCAATTACGAGTAGTTTTAGTGGATGTTTTGAAAACAAGTAACACCATTTCCCTTCAAATTACATTACAAAACTCGGACATTACCTGACATTTCTTTCTTCTATAGTTCTTTCTTCTATAGGCATCTCGATTCACTAAATTCTTAATATCAACTTCATTTTAAAACCCTCTCACAAAGTATATTTTTCTTTTTCAGGTCTCAATTTATTTTAATTCCAGACACTTATATCCTTATTACTCATTTCGTTATGTCACAATAACAAATTGTTTCTTTATACTCACTTCTCCATCAGTAATAATTCACCTATTATTCAATTCGTTTATATTGTTTCTTAATAATAACTAAATTAATTCTTAATAATAACTTTTTCCTTCACATTCATTTAGTTCAGAATATAACTGTAGTATACCTCCTGTTGTTACCTCACTTCCGTAAACATAACATTTGGTTAACGTAAGAAAGAACACGAGTTTTCTTTTAAATTGAAAGTTGCATGATTTAGATTTCTTCGGAATTTATATTCACTAGTCTACATCACCTTAAGTGGAGAAATGTAGCACGTAAAATTCTGTGATGGCTGTCGAAGTAATAGAAACATGGGTCGCTGACACCCTTTATCGCCACAATTGTATCCCACTCACTCCACCACATATGGATGACTGTTCTTGTTCACCTCGCATATTCTCGTTGCTCATTTAATTTGAGACTCTGGCTTCGATAATATACAGTCGACTCCGGTTCCAACGTTAAATCGGTAGTGTCCACTTAATTCTCTTTGGGTATAACGAAAACTTGCTTTCCCCTTTTTTCGGGGGCGTTGATATCTCTCTCCCCAAATTTGACCTCAGTTTTTTCCAACCTCAACATCCGAGGAAATACGGCCTCCCAGAAGCCAGCCAACGCATCACGTCACAGCAGACTGTGCACGAGCGGAAGTGAATTGTGACCCGCTGCCACCTGGAGATCGATTAATGTGAGCGGTCTCAATATGGATAGTAATAATGAGTAAGGAGATAAAACGTAATTTCGCAACATAAATTAACCACGAAATGTGAATACTAAAATTGAATGAATTTACATGTTAGTTTCTTTAGCTTTCCGATATTTGCAGACCTGCTACACAACAATACACAAATACTAAACACAAATAAAAAATATACTTTGAGACATGGAATATTGCAAATTTGCTTGGATGTGTAGATGAATCAAGTAAATTAGAAAGTCCTGAATAGTAACTTACATTACAAGACAAGAGAGTGAATACTTCCATGGCTAGTCAGAAGTTCCCCAACATCGCCGATTGGTCGAGCCTAGGAATTCCGTCATGTCATGGAAAGTTACTTTTGCCGTGTGAAGTACAAAATTTTTTAAGACCTGAGATTCATTTTATTTTAATATATGTATACAAATTACCTCATAGAACAATAAGGTGAGTAGTACAATCGATCAGACGAAAGTATTTTTCCTTTGTTTTGTTCATAGTTTCATATGAATACTTGAGCATTGTCTCACTTTTAGCACAAGTGCTAAAAATTGAACTTTTGACTTGCGTTAAAAGTAACATTCTATTAAGCGAGTAGAAGATATTGCGACACGAGGCCGAATACGTCGATTTTTATTTAATTCAAGTATACAAATCACTTAATGATACATTAACGGCAATAGTAGCTAATATAATTAAACGAAAGTATTTTTCTTTTTTGCATTCATAATTTTACCTGAATCTTTAAGGAACGATTCACTTTCAGCTCTAGTGCTATAAATGGATAAATATCCATTTTCACATTGTTCATGCTCTAGGAGTAACCACACTACTAGTTGCAGTATAAAATAGTTATTTATGATAATAGTGTTCAAAGTAATATTTAATTTTGTGAGTAGACAATATTGCGACACGAGGCGAAATAGACCGAATTTATTTTAATTCAAGTACACAAATTACTTAATGATACATTACGGTCAGTAGTAGCTGATGCGATTGGATAAAAGTATTTTTTTCTTTTTTATATTCATAGTTTTACCTGAACCTTTAAGCAACGATTCATTTTCAGCTCTAGTGCTAACTAGTGATGCTAAAACATCACGCACATTTTCGTCCGTATTTTCACGCAAACTTACGCGAAAAGTACTCAAATTTTCTAAACATTTTACATGATTTCATTTCAAAATATATCTCTAAGGAACAGATTTCATTAAGGAAAAAATATCTATCTTTAATATTTTAGTTGTAGGATGACTCCGAAAATATTTTGAACTTTTGCAATTTTCGAAAAATTAGAGATTTTCATAAACATAAGACCTGCGCCATTCTCTTAAATGGTCTTCACACAATTCAACAACAAAAATAATCAAAAATAATTTTAAAAAATGTCCCAGTCTCTATATAAGTGCTCTTGAAAATTAAAATATCGGTTCCAAATTTAAGGGGCCGCAGCACTAGTCAGATAGATAGGGAAATATCAATTTCGGAGACAATTGGCTGAACTTTTTAATAGCTAGTGTTGTACACGGACGAACGGGTCGATGTTTTGCTGTCATTCGCTTTTTCGGTATCAAGGACCCACAAAACATGAATTTATGGCTGGACCACGTGATAGACGATATTTTTCTAAATTTAGCAACTGGATTTATCCACTTTTTCGTTATGAGGGCCCGACAACAATACTTTTTCTGCGGAAAATTCGCCGTTTTTTCGCGCAGCAGTACATAACTTTCTCTCTATTTCGTAGCGATAAAGTAAAAATGGATATTTTGCATGCTGTGCATGCCCTAAAACCAACCGCTTTACTAGTGGCGATCTAAAAACGTAATTTTGGCCCCATTCAGCGAGTACCGGCCCACCGCCGTCGCCGCAGGCTGCTGCGGTAAGCTTTCGCTGGCGGCGCGCGGTGGCTACGAAGTGACGGATGGGGCGTTTTTCGACTCGCGCCGCCCCATTAGCACAGCCACCGCGAGGACGCTAGTTAGTAATGCCATTTAGCAGATAACTGCTGCATGTGCAAGTCCCTCTCTACTGCCGGTGGAGCACATTGCGAACAGCGTGAGAATGTGCTGGGGGAGAAGCAGGAAATCATCGATTCCAGTGTGCTTCTCTGACGTCGTACAGAGTGAGACGATGAGTGGGTGTCCTCGGAGGTGAAATGGCGTAAGCAGTCTTAAAAACGAGTACTGAATTTGAAGTGTCTGTCGTGCAGTTATACTTATGTCAGCCTAAAAGACGTGAAAAGCAGCTGATAAATCTACGAACTATCGCTTGCCCTGTTCACATCGCCTTACCGCTATATAAACTGTGAAGGATAGTTTCTCTCGATCGTTTACAGTATTATTTATGTGTTTTTATTTTTTGATCGATTGATGCAGGGACACTTCTCAGATCACTTGCAGGTCAAAACGTTTTAATAATGTAATAGATATATCTTATTAATAGAGAAAAGTATTTATGTCGTGCCAGAATATAATTACAGGCGAATTGTGAAGCATTCAAGCAGTAATCACAAAATAAAGTTTTCAATTCCATAAGCGCAAATTTACATTTACTGGATTTCAGAGCACTTGATGTGGGTAAGAGGACGTATTGTTTAATTCAATATTGGAAAAGTCAATTTCCATGGGCAGTAATCCTTTTTAATTGCAAATCGTTTCCTGACAACAAGCAAACCATAGAAAAGGGATGTGTAAATACGTAATACAATATTAAACAAACTGATTTTTCTTATAATGAGATAACTTCATGTAGTCAAACTAGCTTCAAAATGCGTCACAATACAGAACGTAAATTACCACACTCTCATATATAACTAGTAGCCCAGCACTCTTGCAGTGAATGTTGTTTCGATTCCTTAGTAGGAATATCAAGAAGATGCCAAAAGA
Source organism: Teleogryllus occipitalis (assembly GCA_011170035.1). Taxonomy (NCBI): domain Eukaryota; kingdom Metazoa; phylum Arthropoda; class Insecta; order Orthoptera; family Gryllidae; genus Teleogryllus; species Teleogryllus occipitalis. The sequence continues at coordinate 200,785 of BLKR01002118.1, read as the reverse complement.
TTATTAATATGTTTATTATGCTATATTAAGTAAGAAATTAACTAATTTTGTTTATTTTTGTTTTTCAACCATCTTTCATATTGAAACATTGTAGAAAACATTAAAAGTGGCCTTTATTAAGGTGTCAGTTGTAAAAAATATTCTCAGCTAATTAAGGGAATCACTTTTAATTGTTATATATTAACTTTCTAAAAATATATTTCTGAGAAACGGTAACAAAATACCTATATTACATGCCCAATATTTTCTCCAGATACTTCATATCCCAAAAATGGAAATGCACTGCATGTTCATTGCTTTAACGAGAAAATAATTGCAATTAGAACACAGCTTTTGTGCTGCGAGGGAGAGGGAATCTCGTGAGAGAACGTAACTGCAGGGAAAATGCAAACAATAATTACAAATTAAAGATTAACCGGTGATCATTTGCCTGTTAGCATTGCCTCAGTTTCCAGGAAAATGAAGAGCAAGCATTGTGAGTAAATGTTTCACACTTGTGTCATCAATTCAAAAACTCGTCAAAATATGTGTGAGACGACTGAAGTTTAGTGAAATTATTTATTGTTATATTATGTAATAATGTCAATGCTTAAATTTTAAGAATTATATAGTTAAAAATACTTGTATGTGTTTAGCAATTTTGATCGATTATCCTACTTTGCCGGCCAGCTAATGGTGTCCTCCATGCCTTGGAACTAATTAACATCCCACACATGGGGGATAAGAGTGTTATGTAGCGAACATGAATTCCCTTCACCGTAACTAGCAAACTCCGTCTAACTGAGTTTTCCTTTGTCACAGTATCACAGAAACTGAGACGTTTTAAAAAGAAAGCTACAGCTCTCTTTTTGCCCCGACAGGAAATTGAACTCACAATCGCACCATGTGAAGCTAGCACTCTGCACATGAGCCACATAAGGATGTAGTACATGATTAATGTTACGCTTATTAGTTGAAAGCGATCTTCGTGCTATTAGATAGTTGAAAGTGTCTTCCGCAAACTTCCTTGGTTCTTAGAGGTGAGAAAACATTAATGCTTGTTTATGAGATGTTGATTTTGTGGAGCTGGATGACCGTCCTGATTTACAGGAAGTACCATAATTTTGAGTTTATAACATCAAAATAGCTATCATGGTTTAATTTATTAGCTATCGTGGATTCAGCGTTTGAGAATGTGCAATGGTGAACATACAACTCTTATGATCTAAAACACGTTCTGAAACGTGGGGTTATGAAATAACGTTCCGAGAGACGAAACAATTTTTTTTATGTATTCAGTCTTTTATTCAATGTTAATTTAATTGTCACTGCGATTCGGGAAAGCAGCACACACCCTTCGATTTCCTTATCAATTTTGCAGAAGGTATGTTTTAATTAAAATCGCACGCACACTTTATCAATTGATCTCTTGATTAGTATTAGCATCACTTGAATGTAATTTTATACAATTATTTTTTATGTTTTTATACACATATAATTAAATAATAATAATTCGCTTAAGCATTGGGACAGTAACAACTCTTGACACACATTTTTATACTCAATTATTTCCGATTCATTTCATTATTGTATTTTTTACCTTAAGATCACAAACCATATAGAAATCGTACAACTGTCGTGTTTATAAGGCAATGATATATTAAATTGTTATTATGTGTTATTATTTGACAACATAAGTCACTCACATTTCTACCTATATTTTTAAAATATATTAAAAAACTGAATTGGTTAGTGGATCTTCAATGTAGGTCAATTAAAATAACTCAATTATCTACTGACCAGCGATTAGGTGGTCTTGATCATTTGTATCAAATATTAAGAGCATCTATTTCTCATATAAATGTGATATTCCTGTATTAAGTGTAATGTTTCGAAATAGTTTTCTGAAGGTTATGGGAGAGCATAAAGATTATTACTAGCGTACCCGTGCGAGAAGTCTCGCATGTTAAACCCCACTCTCTTCCTTATTTTTTCATTTCCATATTAAGCTTGTAACATGTATTTTTCTTCAAGAGTTGTGGGGATGGTGGAGGTACTCACCGGTGCAGAAGCGGGGCTCGTCCGACTTGTCGCCGCAGTCGTCGACGCCGTCGCAGTAGCGGTCGAGGCGCACGCAGCGGGCGTTGCGGCAGGGGAACTCGGAGATGCGGCAGGCGGGCCCGCCCAGCGCCAGCGCGGCCACCACCACCAGCAGCGACGCCAGCAGCCCCGCCATGGCGCCGCCCACGCCCTCGCCCACGCCCACGCCCACCGCCCTGCAACCACACACACAAACACACGTCACTCCAAGGGCGCTCTCACGGCAGTGCCCCTGACCGGGAGGTCCTGGAGTTCGAGTGCGGACGGTGGTGTCATTTTCGACACTAGCTGGTTCAGGGCATCAGCTGATGTCACTGCAGTGCATCTGACCAGGAGGTCTTAGGGTTTGAGTGCCGACGGTGGTAGCATTTTCGACACTAGGTAGCTTAGCCGTTGCCTGAAGAAAAATTTTGGGTACAGACGGGTAACGGACCACGCGCGATCTTTCCTTCCCCATCTTTAACCTTTGCTCACCACTTACTTATAATACTCACACTCATATGTACTACAATGCAATACTTAACGGGAGACCAGTCGGAACCCTAGCGCTTGTTCCAGCTGAGGACGTGCCCTACGGTGGGAGATTCCTTGTTGTTGAAAAGCAAGCCGACGTAGTTCGACGCTGAATCTCGCAAACTAGCGGGAGATCACTGTCACCTCCCGCGAAAAAAATATGCACAACACTTACGGGACTAATCACTGCGCCAGAAAAGCCTCTACGCACCGAGCTGAGTCAAGACCTATTGAAAACAGCATTTTCTTTGGTAGCAACCAGGCTGCTGGATACAAGAGAAGGGGAACAACACATTCAGCACCTGTTATGATTGTGGTGAGAACGCTAACGTTACGTTTTATTTCTTTACCTGCTGCACCTCGTGCTACCAACATAATTTCTGTTGTTAGCACAGTAGAGTACCGTGGCGAAGAGACTTTTCCGACTGTACATGACGATAGATATTAAAGGTGTACTTAATCTACGAGTGAACTGGTTGATGTTTCCAGGCACGTCAACCGCTATGGTATTTTGTCTTCTTAGTGCTGTGCATGTTTTATCCCCGAAGGTGGCGTTTATTCCATTCCTGTTGGATGGTAAAATCCGGTGCCGACCGCGTCAGCTTGCGAAGGAATCGCCAAATGTCTTCCCCCGGTTGGAACAAGTTATAATTTCCGACATGTATGGTAGTGTAAGTGCATGTAAGGATGTATGTGTTTGTGTGTCTGGGTGTGTGTAAAGGGAGAGGATAAGAGAAAGAAGAGGAAGGAAAGATCGCTCGTGGCCCGTGGCACGGTTGTTATGATAATGCTTCGACATTGGACATCGATCGGACAACCGATTAGAGCGGAGCTGGCTGCTAGGAGTTTTCTCTCGAGAGCGATTGAATTCGACCTACAGTCGAAAATACGCCACCATCGAGATTCGAACAGAGGACCACCCGGTTACAGTTGTGCAGAGACAGTTACAATTCTGGCTCTGAGGTAAATTCAACCGGTCTCTCCACAAGAAGAAGAAATGACCACAAAAGCGAGTGCTTTATTGTACAAGTGGATAAAGAGACATTTTATTTGCGGGTGGGAAGTTTTACCTCATAAGCGACGATACGAGGTATCTTTCTCGAATGTATGTAATATCTTCATCATCGAGTGTAATACTTGATTTTATTTTATTACATTTCTTAGTAAATGACAAAAAATATGTTTTACTAATTCATAAATACAATACTCGATTGTTTATGAATTGCATTATTCTATAAGATCCGGATGCTCGTCCTTCTGGTAAGCATTTCAAAACGTTCAACTGGAAATAATATCAACATTTTAAATTTATTTATTTAAGGTAGCTTTGCAAACTCTGTTGTCCAGAGAAAAATCGATTTTGTTCACACACTATAAACCATGAAAAACTTACGTGTGTGAATTGATAGAATTTAGGCGCAAATAACGACAGCACAGAACTGAATAGGAGTGCTTCTCCACAAGGAACATGCGCGGAATGAAACACTTGAAAGTAGTTAAACGTTTTACAATTTAATATTCAAAATATCGAAACCTAAGTCGTGAATTTCCTTTGCAGAATTCCACATGAAAGTGTCGAAAAACGTAGCGTAGTGGGGGAGTTCCTTTAAAATTCAGACACTAAATATTTACATCTTGTTTATGGATAATTTGATCGTTTTTTTTCTTAAAGTTTGAAGCCATTTGGAGTATTTAACTAGCCATTATCCCTCGTTTCTGTCAGTGTGTTCGGCTTGCGGGAAACGTTGCCTCGGTGTAAGCCAATTACCTCCCGAGACTTTAGCCCCGCTTCGTGTCACATGAAGGTGAGCAGCCTTTCCCGTGACATGCAAACTGCCTCGAAGTTAGAAAATGACTCAAAACACTTTCTAGTTAACAGTGACTGTGAGGCTAAAACGGTGAAGGAATGAGATGGAATATTGAAATTATATTTTATATACCCTATTACGTAAAGTAATAGCCACATACGTTTTTTGTTATTTCATTTTTTCTGAACGAATTGTTGTGGCAATGCACATTATATACAACATCCTACGTAAATAATTTTTCTCATTAATTACTAGGTTCGAAGATTTTTATTAAAACATCCGTTTTAACACGTATGAAAAAACTTGCCACATGACACGCCATAATTCAAAAGCTACATGAAATAGCGTATTTATAAAGTGTGAATTTGATGTTAAAGAAGCAAATTTTAGAGCGAGTTTTTGTTGGTATCATTTTTCATACATTTTGTCGCAGGTGATGTTCAATATCCAATGTATAAAACTACAGGGTAGAGTAATGTAATGAAGGTATTCTTTCTATTAGGATAAACACTAGTTAGTACATCACAAGCCCAAGCATTGATGTGATTATCGTGCGTGGCGCATCGTTACCAAATCGTGCATATGTTTCATTTTAATGTGTTTTGAGTAAACGTTCTGAGTATGTTTGTCAACTCACAGTCACAACAAAACATACTAAGCCGCAAGCGAGATGTAAATGGAAAAGTGGCCATTTGTTTTGGGACATGAAGCCCACGCTAATTGAAACAAATATGTCGCAAGTGGGAAAGCAATGTTTGGGGCATCTGCCTCCAGCTCTGCATTCTTCCTGAATGTTGACGCATCATTTTGATCCTCTATCGAGTGAGATAATTTCAGAATCAGCCATATTATTTACGTGACTTTTTGGAAATACGTACAAAATGTAGATTTATCCTCAACTAGTAATGATTTTCAATCTTCAGTACTAGTTTCCGGAAGGGTTTGTATACGTCACAAGTGAATTTAATAATAGTCGTGTAATGAACATAAAATAGTCAAATGAATATAACTCGAATAATCATGTCTAAAACATCATACACATAATTGTAACCAATAATAAATGATTTCAAGTTAATTTTATTTCTTAATTGAAATCATACTACAAAATACACGAAAAGTACTGTTATATTTGCTACAAGGTAGTGACATTTGCATTGTTGCATTCACAGCAAAGCTAGTTTGGGCTCGCCTGAAATTGTCAGTGCTTAATCCGACTACTTCGAGTTCGTTAAAGATAGTTTGGGTTCCGGTTGCGCCATTGCTGTTTCGTCTTGTTGAGTTCAGTAATGACTTATAGAGTTACTCAAATCCTATTGAAAGTTTAGTTTTTTTTTGTTTATTTCATAATCTGAGTAATTTCAGAACAGAGATAAAATAATCATGGTATCTTCAAGTCTTCCAAATATCTTATTGACAACTCAAGATCACGGGGGAAAATAGTACATTTAATGTAATGTTTCATTGCTGAAAAAAAAACAAATAGTTGCATACATGCAATGTCATCATTTCCTGCCCTTTCTGCAGCACTCCCCTTTCTGATGCCTGATATTATGCGGTTTCTTTTCTTCTTTATTCATCACATACGTGATCTGTGATCCAATGTAAATCAATTGAATGGTTGAAGCAACATTGAATCACAGGAGAATGAGATTTCATGTTTGTGTCAGGATTACCAACAAACTTTCCCCCTAAATTAATAATGGTATCCTAAATAGTTCACTAAGAATATTAAAAAACATTACTTAAAGAATGAAGAACCGAAATTAAGAAAAAATCAGAGGACGGAAAATTAATCGTGAATAAAAAAAAACAATTGAATATTCCTTGCAGTTTTTATTTAATAAAAAAAATTGAGAAAACATCAATGATCGAGCATTTTCTAAGTAATTTCATAAAGCAAGAAACGAATTATTTTCTAATTTTCATGGTGGCAATATTATTTAAATTTCTAATGTGTGCATTATGGTTTTGACTGCTATGACATTTATCCACATGTACCTTATAAGTAGATATAATTTCCTTCATCTTATTATTTTATTCAAATATTGAAAATGAAACCCAAAGATTGGACGCGCCTTTCCTGCTATCTCTCCAAGTTCTTCTACAAGAACGTTTCCGACATTTTCTTCCACAGCCCGTTTCTCCCGCATCGTACACCTTAATCATTCTCCATTCCCCGTCTTTGTTTCCTCCCCCTCTTCTCCGTTTCCCGCGCGTCGTCTAGCTTCCCCTCCCCCTCCGCCGCACCGCATGTGTCCACCGCCAACCGCGACGCGTGTGTCGTCTGACGCCCATCGCCCGCCCGCTCACCGGGGCGCTCCGGCGCTCGCTGCTTAGCGCCTCCATTTCGCGCTCCAGTTGGCGCCCAGCCCCCCTCCCCTCCCCTCCCCTCCCCTCCCCTCCCTTCCCCACCGCGCGCGCACCTCGCCGGTCCCGCCACGCCGCTTCCCTAGACGGATTCAAGCAGCCGCGCCGCCACACGGGGGGGGCAATTTCGTAGTGGGGCTCTCTTCTAAACGATTTAAACGATCTACGTGGGTAAATCGGGGACCAGAAGGAAAATAACGGTTTAACCCATGTGTAAATTGGGGACCGACCCAGAAAAGAGCATACGTAAGTCGGGGACCGACAACCACATCCCCTTCCACATACAATTGGAAAGAGCCATTCTATTTTCGAAGAACATACCGGGAGCGGTAGCTCAGTGCATCAACTGATATCACTGCAGCGCCTCTGACCGGGAGGTCCTAGGTTCGAGTCCTGATGGATTTTCGACACTAGCTTTTCAGCTAGGTCGAATTCAGTCGCTGTCTGGAGGAGAAATCTAGCGGCCGGCTGCTCTGATCGGTAGTTTTCCGTGGTTTCTCCGATCAACACCAGGCGAATGCCGAATAATACCCTACCAAACGGGTCACGGACCGCGCGCGATCTGTCCTTCCTCTTCCTTGTTCTATCCTCTCCCCTTACACACACTTACCTTAACATGCCATACACTACCACATATTCAGGAGACCGGTCGGAAGCTTAGAGCTTGTTGTAAGCCCACTAGCCGACGGTAGGTCGGCGCCGAATCTCACCATCCAGCGGGGGAAGATCACCGCCATTTCCCGAGGAAAACATGCACTACGCCCCCACTAGCCGACGGTAGGTCGGCGCCGAATCTCACCATCCAGCGGGGGAAGATCACCGCCATTTCCCGAGGAAAACATGCACTACGCTAACGGGACTAATGACCAAAGCAGTTGACGCGCCCGGAAACACGAAAAAATCAATTAATCAATCGAAGAACATTTTCATAGCCATTCTTTTTAAAACACAACTCCCTTCCCAATATTCCAGTCTTAGAAATGGCATAGTTCGTTCGAAATATGGTTTGGTTAAAGTTCATGTTCATTCTGTTGAATATTTCGTTGATTGAATGAACTGCTTCATTTTGTTAAACTAGTACTAATACTATTACTAGTCTTTTCAATACTGAATATATTACGCCTTTGTCAATTACGTAGGAGACATATAAAGTTAGTATAGCTTGCATAAATATGTAACGTAGTTTACTTAGAAAATTCTGCTTATCTTGCCATTTTTATATTCTTCCTTTTTCTCAGCTAACATTCTACAACGGTGAACATGAAATTTTGACACGCTTGTAGTGCTTTCTTTGCTTTTCATTATGATACTAGTGAGAACCCGTCAAAATATGACGGTGTGATCTAAGATAAATGTAAAATACTGTGCCCAGACTAATGTTCACAATATGTTGCATTGTTTGAATCTTTAGGGTATAACGAAGATATTCTGTGATGTGGAGTTCACAAAATGTTGAACACGTATGGGCCATGACCAGGTGACAATGCAATATCGGCACCAAATTACACAAAAGAAAGACCACTATTATACTGACGGATATTATTTCTAAAGTTTTCTGATGTGTCATAATCTCCTATAAACAACTGTTTGATTTCTTCTGGCATATTGCTCGAAGGTAAACTTATTTTCCCATGTAAGCAACACACAGTAAACTCGTTTACAGAATTTCTCTGACATGGGAAGTACAAAGTAGAACAAAACTGACATTTCATAGACAATAACCCAACAGAAAACGAAATGACCTCACTATCACGACACATACGCTGACTTTCTCTTTCCCTGCTCCCAGTCAATGTAGTGCGTTTGAGACTTTTGGGCGCGTGGGCAACGATTCGGAATTCGACATAACCTGTAAACAACTTCACTACAACCGCACAAAACCCACTGTCCGAATGTTCTCTACAAAATACACTACAAAAGCAAATATGTATATTCAAACTGTCATCTTCACAATGCAATTATTACACTGAAACAAAACCTTGACGAATTGTGAACAAATCTCAAGAATCAAAACAAAAACATCAAGCAGCGCCACCATGAAGCGGCGGGGACGCACATCTATAGATTCATATATATCAATTTTCAAAGAGCCACCCTTTGGAAGAAAAAAATTGACTATTGATAAGCGTACTATTAAAGAATGATTTAATTAATTAATTTACACCGTAAATGTTGGTGAATCAACACAAACAATATCTGATAACACATCTAGGGATCACATTCTTTCATTTAAAGGAAAAAATACTACAATCAGTTCAGTAGAAGCTCTAAACGAAGCCATGGCAGAATACCTTATTTTTTTAAATATATAGAAGGAGTGAGTCTGGAAGATTTTCAATAAGTCACAAGAGAAAGATGGACAGCAGCGCGGCGACGGTGGCCTCATAAACGCGCTTACCTGCTCAGTCAGTACTTTTACTTATCTGTGTTGGTTTGGTCCCCAATTTATAAGTAGAATTAGAAAGTAAGTTTCGCGAGATTTGAAGAGATTATTTGGTCCCCAATTTTGGCCGTGGTTTCTCCGATCAACACTAGACGAATGCCGGAGCAGTACGCTAACGAACGACTGCGCATGATCATTCCTTTCTCTTCCTTCGTCATCTCTTATTTACACACACATACTCTTACATACACAACACTACCACACATGTCGGAAGATCACTCGGGAGGTTAGAACTTATACTGGCTGGGACGGTGCCCCGCTGGTGGGAGATACCTGGTTAGGGAAATCCCCGCAAGCAGACGTGTAAGTTGGCATAGGGTCTCGCGATCTAGTGCGGGGAAGTTCACCGCCTCCTCACTCAATTAAGACATGCACTACACTTACGGGACTAATAACCTTAGCTGTTGCCACGCCCGGAAACACTTAATCAACCAGCATGTCACGTTTGAGAAAGTGAATTTATGTCGGCAATACACATCATCGTCATCATCATTGCGATTTTGTGATTAACGTCAGTTTACCCACTAAAGCTTACACTCCTTTCAATGTTTGCTTTTACCCTTTATCTAATTTCCTTCACGCCGCAGTGGCTCATTGGCCCTTTGCGGCTTGCACTCACTTGGGGCTGCAGCTCATAGGTCCACGTTTAGAACATCCTTAACAAGGTACGAGAGAAGGTTAGAGGGGAACGATGATGCACATATGTCGCACATGGCGCATTTCTTTGGGCATTCACTGCATCCTCTACCATTCTGCTACATTCACACTTGGTTGGAGGCGGGAGAGGGAAGGAAAGTTTGTTAGACGATGTACGGAGTTTTCAAAAAGCCCCAACCATGGCACGATGAACCAACCATGAATCCATGCTCTTGGCAGAATTCAAACCTGCAACTCTACGCCTTCCCCTTACGGTTAGTCCGCCATAGCGATCTCGACTATCAATGTCGGCAGTTCACTGAAAATATTGTATTCCGCACCCAACAATACGTCCGTATATCCGGACTACTTGAAGAGGTAAGTGAGAGGCAACCATAAGTCACACTCGTGAAGTTTTCGGTACAGTTCGTTCGTTAACGTTTGGGGAACCTGAGAAAAAGGACGAAGTCATGTTATCCTTCCATGTGGCTATAAAATGGAAACCTAAAATAATGAATCTAAAGAGCTTTGTTTAAAGCGAATCGTGGTATAGCCAGCTTGAAAAACTCAAAATTTTTGTTTATGACAATGACTCACTCACCCATGCATTCATTATTTAAAAATATTCACAGCATTCATAAACTCGATCGACAATTCCCTTTAGGATCTGCCCATTCTTTACATTTTATAGAAGTCTTTAAAAAATAGCAAGTGAAATTCCTCAATGAAAGTAAATTGTAAAATCATAACTAGAGACGAGGAATAAGTTTAGAGGAACATTCCTCATTTCATGGCATTTAACATGATTATTAATCAGGGAGTTTCAATGTATCTAAATCTCAATTTTCATTTTCTCTTCATCCACTATCAATAATATGAATATTCATATATTTAAAAACAGATGGGTTGGGAATGTAAATTACCGGTTTACCAATTACTATTTGTGCTCATGATAACTTCAAAATTATTATAGCTTAATGCACGTTTCAGCAATGTGATTACCAGAAAAGTATTAAATGCGACATGTAATTGGATTTAGTACATTCATGTGAATATTCTCTATTGTTTAGAACATTCAACTAGAAAGGCTTCAGTTAAAGAAATTATTACTCGCGCAAATTATTTCAAAATTAAATGCAGGGATTTCAAAATATGTGCTTCTCATTTTAAAAATGGAAATAGAGTTGGACTCACGGTTGAACTGCACTTAGTTGCTATGTGTTTTTTCTAATTATTGTAATAGCAGTATTTACAGAATAAAGTAAATTCCGTATCATTGCACAACTTAATTTTTTATCTTTAGGGGGACATTAACTGAAAAAACAGCTCGTACGAAATTTGAATTGTAAATTACCATAAACAAGTGTGTAAAATGGACACAATATTGCGGAAAGATTTTATCAACTGTGTTATCGATATGGCGGATACCAAGAACTCTAAATTAATAATTTCGAATTCTGTTCATTTCGTACGAAATTGAGATGAAGAGATTTCACAGTTTTGACAGTATTATCTTTTCTCTCTAAAATCCCCAAACATAATCATTAGCACGCATTAATAAATATTTCGTCTTTGAATATGCAGAAGCTGAAGAGATCAATTCTTGGAAATCAGGAGACGATTGATCTGTACTCGAATGTTAACTTCATAAAGAACATTAGTGAGCTTATAGTGTGATAAGTGAAGTGATTATCGCACAGTGATTAACACAAATAGACAAGAGATGCATGCCGCGAACAGCACTTCAGACATGACGAAAAGAGAAATTTTGGAGGTTGGTCGTTCAGGTAAATGGTTTTATTTCCAGGATGTGTAATTATGTAAAGTCGTATAGATTAATATTTAAACAGTCCTTGGAAATTACTGCTGATGATCACTTCCACATGGCAGCAGAGAACACTAGAGAACATTTGACGACACGTAAAATGAGCGTTCACAAGGAGAGTGAAGTCACTCGTGACGTAAACTTGTTCTTCGTCTACTATTTAGATTTTCGAATGGTCATGAAAACTGTGTGTCTTATAATTTTTAATATATTTTCGTGTTTTTAAATATTTTAACTTTTAGTTGTTGCACAATGAATGTTCTAGTTTATACATGATTCTTCGAGTTTTAAGTGAGATTTCATCTGAAAATGTGACCAATTAGGACAAGAAACGTCGAGCATTGTAATGCAAAGTTAATAAAGTTTCGTTTTCTGAATTACCTCCTTTTTTTGGTAAAAACATAAAGGATATCCCTTATCAAGATTATAACATTGACAATCATTGCTATTGGGAACATTTCCAATAATTTTGAGAAACGCTGTTTCCCGCCCACGTGGCAAAACTCCTCGCCAACGTGGTGTCACCGCCGCCTTCAGTTTACGCCCGCACCTTTCACTTTCGAGCCGCACCGGGTTGCCGGCGCGTCCGCTAGAAGGCCTACCGCAAAACTCTTCCTCCCACGCCATCTAAACAGTGCCTCGAAAGCGAAAACACTGGTCTCAGCTCATATAAACTCCTACTACGACCCGAATCCATCTTCGCATTCTTCTAGTCATTCAGTTCTGTGGCGAGCCGCCATTACCATATCACACCTTGCCGAGGGAGCTCCCAAGACAAGTGGGATGCAGCGTCGCAAAACAGGCAGGGGCTAATATAAACGGGCCCAGCGGAGCCAGGGGGAGGCAGAGAAAGGCACAGGAGAGTTAGTGAAGAACACACGCCACGTCAAGAGCCTACTGTTGATGTCACGGTCCCAGAGCTCCGCTGCCGCTGTTAACGTCCCCACCGGAACACCTGGTCCACGGAGTGATGGGGTAAGAGGACGCCTTCTGTTAAGCTCCTCTCCCGTGTACCTTCTTCACCTGGTCTATCACCCACCTCCCTCTCTATATCTCTTAATCAGAAATGAAATGGTGCATGAACTTGGACATGACTTTTTCTGAGTAAGCTGCCCTCTTCCTTCCCTTCAACTTTCACAACTTTATTTAACCAACCACTGTACTCCAAGTGACGCGCTTCCATAGAAATACGCTGAATGCAGCCAGCTCCTAGGTCACACTGTGCTTCGCGCGTACGTGACAACGCTGCTCTCGGCAGAAATGCTTTGTTTTCGACAAGCAGTTCGTCTTCGGCAAGTTCATCGTATCAACCAGGTGTTTAAAGTTTGTCTCTCGTTGAAACGAGTGCGCTGCCTTGTTTACGGGCAGTACGGATTCCCATATTCAGTCATTTGCAGAAGTGAACCTCGTGTCCCGGGAGCATATTACTGCTGCCTGAGTCGAGAGCAATGTATCAGTTATTTGGTCCAGCTGCTGCTGTGCTACATACGCGCCCCGTCATCGGTGAACTGTGCGAGACGCCTGCATTCAGCTTCGACCCGGATGAACACTGCTAAGGTTCACGCACGCCGTATCCATTAGTCGGACAAGGTACCGTTGAATCAGCAATGAACATGTAAGTGTGGTGCATAGCCAGAACTACAAACTTCAACTTCAACCGTGACCTATTCTATTGTATAATTGTAACAAATATAAACTGCATCATTACCCAATTGTTATCATTTTGTTATCATCATGTTATTTCAGGTTTTATCATTAATGTTTCATTACTTCATTTCAAATATTGTATAAGACTGTTCACAATAAATACTATGTGCAATATTCTTCATTATAATTAGATCGTGTTGTCTTTTTCGTTTCCTTCTCTCACCAGCGCCATCCCTTCTTCGCCGTCCGGGAGAACTCATGGCCCGGTGCGATTTTAATTCCTTTGTACGCTAAAGGGACCACGGTCATTCACCTCACTATGTCCCCACAGAGGAAATAAATCGGTGTAAGGCGTTCATTGTTAAATGTCCGCCGACGGCAGGGCGACGGCGATGTTACCCACGTTGCTCGATCGTACAAAACGAGTATCCAACGCCCAGACAACAGTCAGACTATGACTCTGAAGTAAATCGCTTAGGAAGAACCAGTAACGTTTGTGATATTGCAATAAATGTGACAGGTACACGGTGTTATTAGCAGAGCTGTGGTTAAATTCTGCTCCCAGCAACACTCGAAAGGTAACCAATGATTTTCATTGATTGATTGATATTTCCGGGTGTGTCAACTGCCAAGGTCATTAGTCTTGTACATATGGTGCGCGATTTTATGGCCGGGGGTTACGGTGATTTTTGTTAGCTGAATAGCGAGATCCGGCGCCGGCCTACACATCAGCTTGCGATATTTTTTCCAATCAGGTATCTCCCACCAGCGGGGTACCGTCTCAGCCGAGAAGGCAGCTAAGCTTACCGATCCCGACATGTGTGGTGGTGTAGTGCACGTGTGTTTGTGTGTGTGTGCCCGGAACGAAAAATCATCCGCGGTCCGCGGCTCGTTTGTTGGGGTATTGCCACGCCATTCGTCACGTTTTAGGAGACACCACGGAAAACTACCTATCAGAGCAGCCGGCCGCTAGAGTTCTCCAAACAGCGGCTGAATTGGTCATAGCCATGAAGTTAGTGAAGAAAATCATGCCAGCGTGAGACACGAATCCTCGGACCTCTCGGTCAGAGGCACTGCAGCGACGTCAGTTGAGTGATCATGTATAGTCACTCGTTTGACAAGAAATAAGAGGAAACTGTGGATAATGACAGAGTAAACTCTCTATAACGAACTTCTTTAAAAGGATAAACTATTGCGTAGTCATTACTCGAGTTTGATTGGTTTACAATACAACACATCAACATTGATACTGTCTCCTTTAAACAGAAACTCTCTATAATGAGAGGACGTTATAAAGAGTCCTAAGGGATGAATACGAGTAACTATTCTGAGGGATAAATTCATTGTAATTGTTTGCGCTGGTTTACAGTGATATGGAGCATGTGATTCTGCACTCAAATCGTGATTAAACGGCTTGCTAAAGAAAATATGTGCTTCTGTATTGTGTGGAATGTTCAGTTGATTAGACAATACTACGAGGACGTGCAGGAGGCAAGAGGGGAAGTGGAGGCGGGGTGGGGGTGAGGAGGGGTAGTGTGTGGCGGCGCCCTCCGGGTCGTTAGTGGCCGCCTCGCAGGGCGCGATGATCGATGTGCGGGATGGGGGCGTCCCTTCGAGCCCTTGTCCCACCCCGCTCCGCCAGCCGCGGGACAAAGCGGACTGTTGCATCCGCACAGCCACCGCAACGCGCCACAGGAACCTGAAGGCCCCGTCAGTCACGCCGCCGACCCCCCCCCCCTGCGCCGCCGCCCTCGTGCACTCCCGGTGCCCCAATCGCCCCCCTCGCCCCCGTTGGGCCTCTAGATCCCCTTCACCATCGCCCCGTCCACCCTGCTCTCCCCGTCGCCCCGGCGGCCCCAGTTGCTTGCGCCTGCCCCGCCGGTCCATCGACCCTATCAGCCCTGCCGTCTCCGTTGTCCCAATCGCCTCAGACAGCCCCGTAGCAACGGGACCGTCAATCCAGAAGTTTCCTTCGTTACCGTCGTCCCCAGCAGCCCCGTCGACCCCGTCCTCTCCGCTGCCCCCTTTGGCTCCAATTGATTCCATCGGCCCCATCACCCCTGTTGTTGTCTTCCCCATCATCTCCGCCGGGCCCATCACCTTGTCGTCTCCGTCGTCCCCGGCTCTCACTGCACCGTCCAGTCCACTGCGCCGTCGTGGCTTTTCCCGTCGCCAGTCTTCCTCTCAGCACAATCAATTGTGTTCATGTGTACGATCGGTTCCGGACGAGAAAGAGTATGTTAACTGAAGTCGGCAATACTCGCATACCAAGAGCAACTACATAGGTTGTTTCAACAGAGGTCTTGCCAGAGAATTATACGATTCCATTGACCAAATCGATCTTTCACGTGATTTCCCCGTTCGTTTCCAGAATGTTGCTGCAAAAGAACTTTAGATGAATAGCACCGACGGTGTGCGATCCTTCTTTCACGACCCTCTCCACCTCAAAGCCAGACAATTAGCTGATCCCCATTCTCATGTGAGGCTTCCCCTTTGATCTAGAGAGAGAGAGAGATCGGTCCATTACGTAGCCCTGACAAAAGCCACAAATCCGGATAATGAAGAGAACTGTGCTATTCTTCGATCCCCATTTACTCTGTTGCTAGTAATCTCTGCATTCGCATATAATTATATGTTAAATCTATTCTGAATGTCATTACATCAATTTAAAATGATCTGCATCAACATACACATTTAATATGCATTTTCTTATTTATATCGTTGCTTTATTAAAATTCTGTGATCTAATTACCAAATCATTGCTGATGTTCTTTCCATTGTTGATATCACTTGCCAATAATCCCACTTATAGAGGTAAATTTCATATAAACTTCTTCAAAGATTCCTAAAGGAAACATTTTCAATATTTCTTTAATGACTAAGTTAATCTGAGGCGTTGAAAATGCAGGACGAGTCCGTAAATGCCTCTTAACGTCTGGAAGGAGTTCGCGTATCAGGAATTTTACCTTTAGAAGAGCGCGCGGTAATGCCAAGGGAGCCTGCAATGCAGTGGGACATCACCATCAAATGGCGCATCCGCGCAGGCAAGGTTCTGAACTTGTAAACCTTCCAGTGCTGCCGATGTATTTCCGTGATGGGTTCATATGCGATTGTAAATACCCGGAAATTCGTGCAGATCAGGGAGCAAAGATTTGCAGCTAGATTTCTTGATCCATTGACTTAAGTACCTCTTCAACACCAGTCTGAAATTTATCGGAAGTAGACAAGTAAAAGACCAATAAGACCGTTTACAGGTCTCTCATTCTGGCAGCAGGGCTGTTTATTTCAGATCTTTCTCTGACGTCAAAAAACTGGTTTCGTCCCTGACGCATGGCGTCATCTTCTCCAATGGTTCCGTTACTGCCTTGAGATTTTCATTAAGGCACCTGATATTTAAGCAGCTATCTCGCAGCGAATGTTGGCAACCAATAGTTCTTCGGCCTGGCCTGCAGCAAGTGCACGGAGAGCTGGGGCAGGTGACGGGACGGAGATGAAGAAGGACGGCGAGCTGCGAGAGGCGGATAACGAAAGTCCAGGGGCGAGGAGCCAGGGAGCGTGGGGACGAGGGAGCGTTGGGGCGAGGAGTGAGGGGGGAGTGGCGAGGGAACTTAACGACTAGGGAGGACGGGGCGAGGAAGCGTGGGGACTAGGGAGGACGGGCGAGGAAGCGTGGGGACGAGGGGCGACAGAACCATTGACGAGCGGGCGAGGGAGCAATGGGCCGAAGGGCGAGGGAATGAGGGAGCGAAGGGATAAGGAGGACAGGGCGAGAGGGGAGAGGAGCGAGGGCGAGAGGGGGACGGGCGTTAGCGTGAAGGGGAGAGGGAGCGTGGGGACGGGGGGCGAGAGGGAGAAGGGGAGAGGGAGATAGGGGAGAAGGAAGGGGTGAGGGAGCGTGCGGACAAAGGGCGAGAGAGCGAGGGGGCGAGAGGGCGTTAGAACGAAGGGGAGAGGGAGCGTGAGGCGAGGGGAGAGAGGGCGAAGGAACGTGAGGGCGAAGGGGTGAGAGCGTGGGGACTAGGGAGGACGGGGCGAGGAATCATGGGGACGAGAGAATCAGGGGGAAGGGGGCGTGGGAGCAATGGGACGAGGGGCGAGGGATGAACGAGCATTGGGACGAGGAGGTGAATAGAGAGAAGGGACGAAAAGGTGAGGGGGTGAGGGACGAAGAGCGGAGGATGGCACGTGGTAGGGGGCGGGCAGTGGTCAGCTGCACTCGCCCGCAATGGAGGATGCGCGGGTCGGCCTGTGTGCAGGCGATGCAGCTTCATCAAACGCCCCATCCCGCCCTCTTTCCACGGGCTTTGTACATAAAGTGCCAACGCGCGCTGGAGGTGTGCGGTAATGATCGGCGCGAGCGACTCGGCTATTTATTATCGCTGAATCAACCACGCGTCGCACTGGCACTTCGTAGCGCTGCGAGTGGACGTCTGCGCAACGGAGTAAACACTCACTTCAAAGCTGAGGTTGGTTTGGTAATCGCAGATGTGATGGGGTGGTTGAAATGCGGACATTTCTACGCTGTATTTACAATGAAAGATAAAAGAAAATGTTTCTTTACGCGATAAAGGGAACAAACACACTTAGCACCGTTTTTGTCAGTGTATCACTTGTGTTTATCCTCTTTATTTCATACTATGTCACATTTTGGTAGTTCTCTTGCCCCAATGCGAGCGGGAAACTGGTGGTTTACAATACATTGTACCATAATGAAATAACGAACGAACTTCTGAACATAGAAATATGGTAACGTTTCCACCGTTTCTGATTTGTTGTGTAAATATATAGTCTGCAACAACGATGTAGTTGACTTCAATAATGAGAAGGTAACTTACAATCATTCATGAAAAAATGTAGATAACAGTACAATATGATGACAAAAAGAATGATGACTGGTATGTAAGCCAACATTAGACCCTCATTAACAATGTTAATATTGTTTGTTTGTTTCCAGGAACAACATTTTTACTTTCTCGTATACGTAGTATAGAGAAGATTATGTAATGCTGCGGAAAATCGATTTCGAAATTTCAATGGAAATACACGTTTTGGGGTTCCCTGATACCGAAAAAGTTTTAATGTGAAGCTCCTGGTCATATTCAAAATTTCAAAAAAACTACTCCAATTTTTTTCTTTTAAGTACTTGTAAAAATAGAGTATAATACATTTATAAAGGTGGCATAGGTCCTATTTTCACGGTTAACTGTGAATTTTGAAAATTGCAAAAGTTTGAATATTCTTTGGCGTCTTTCTACAACTACAAAATTGAAGATAGAGATTTTTCCTTCAAATTGAATTGGTTGTCATTAAATAGTTATTTCATTAAGGTCATATAATTTGTTTAAAAATTTAGTAGTTTTTCTGCAATAGTGCGTGCAATACTTGCAATTTTAAAAAATTACAAAAACAAGATTTTCTCAAAAATGGCTCCAAATTGTTTCCTTAAATTTTTGGTATAGTTAATATCAAACGAACTCAATACGATGACATAAACGCGATATTGCTATATTCTCTTGTTTTTTTCCAAACTTAAATTAATAATTTATTTATATTAAAGACGATTTCTTCACTTTATTATATTTATGAGTACATGTGCTTTAAATAATGTCAAATAAAGTTTCTTGAAAACTAAATAGTTTTTTACTTCTTGGCTATCCGGGTGACGCCGCGTAGTGGTCTGAGGAGATATGAAACCTCTTACGTTCCAAAATCTTATCTACAAAATGTTATTTGATTACCCTTGAACAGTAATTTTATACTTCTTTTCTGGTATCAAGTTCGTAAATACTAATTATATATTTATAATTAATTTTAATTATAATTTAATTAATTTATAATTATATTAATAATAATTATATATTTAGATCTCAATGTTTTTGTTATATTGTTAATACACAGAAGTATTATGTTTAAAAACTTTGTTTTTTATTCTTGCATTTTAATCGAGTGAGCGAGCTGCCTCTCACTGCTGTCTTTTTTTTTTTCCTTTTTTTTTTCTCTCGTACAAAGGTGATGCAGATTCCACACAGTTTTTTCTAGGGGATCCCTAATTGTTTTGCCCATCATCTTCAAATGTAATATTGTAAGTTTTATGTTATTGGCAAAATAAAGACTTTTTGAAGAAGAACAAGAAGAAGAAGAAGATGATGATAATGATGATGATGAAGATTTCCGGGGGGCTGTGGGGTCGTGTGCAATTTCTTTATTGGCACTCGTATATCGTGAAATATTCCAATATGAAATAAAAATAAAAATAAGGAAATACGACATAGTATGAAATAACACTTGCAATGACACATGAGCGTTACAAATATGATACATAACTCGTTAGAAATTCCAGTCTCAGATTCTAACGTCTCGGCTGGAAACATCGCACTTGTAACGTAACATTTCCCGTCCTCACGACGTAAATACTGTGGATCTCACGCCGCGGTTAGCTGCGCGAGTTGATTGGCTGCGCCGAGGCCAGCAGGTGCGGCCGGTGGTTGACCGCGCGGCGAGTGTTGTGTTTCTGGCAAGCAGTCGAGCGCTTGCTGTTAGAAAGACTGTTGTGTAATTGTAGTAAACTGCGATTTTTACATTGCTGCGTTTGACATTTGACCAGCTGTTACGATGCCGTCCAATCGGGACCTTACACGTCACTACAGCGACGTCCTAATGGTGGCGTTCAGTCTTCCAATAGGATGACACCGTAACAGCTTATTTACTTCAAACGCTGTCCTGTAAAAACAGCAGTATAGGGAACTGGTCGTAGCGAGAGAGAGAGAGAGAGAGAGAGAGAGAGAGAGAGAGAGAGAGAGAGAGAGACAGACAGACAGACAGAGAGAAAGAACAAGACAGTTCAAGAAAGAGAGAGGGCGAGAGAGAGAGCGCGAGAGAGACAGACAGACAGAGAGAAAGAACAAGACAGTTCAAGAAAGAGAGAGGGTGAGAGAGAGAGAGCAAGAAAGAGAGAGAACGAAAGTGAAAGCAACAAAGAGAAAGCAAGAGAGAGCGCAAGAAAGAGGGAGGGAGAGATCTGGGGAAACAGGGGTGCTTTCTGAAATATCACATAACTGTATCAAGTTGATAATGAAACATTATTTAAACTTATGATGTTTCATTCAAAGAGTTTTCCCAACCATAAAAATTCTAAAATACTATAACTTCATATCTGAAGCCTTCAGTTTTAATATAAGTAATTTACATTTTAATGAAAATTAAAATAATTTTAAATTTATTAACAGTTTCAGAAGACTTTTAATAATGCATATTTGATCGCCTTTCTTCATTCACCTTCATACTGAGATTATTTTACACTACAGCATTATTTTCTAGAATACCTACGTTCAGAGATAATTTCGTTTATGTTTGTTCCCAGAATGTCATAATACCCTCGATATTAATTGGTATACACATTCAGATGACTCAGGTGCGTTCTCCTCAAACGGGATTCTGTATTGTCCAGTAAGTAACATTATTTTTACAGAATGTAGTGTTTCTCTTATTTTAATAAAATTTTGTGAATTTAATAAATATTAATTTCCTTTTGCATCTTTTCTTCAACAATACTAAACATTGATTGATTTTTTAGTGTTTCCAAGAACGCCAACTATTACCGTTATCGCAGTTCTTAAACAACGTACTTACGGTAACCATAAGTGCACTGTTTAAGGTCTGCTCCGGCATTCGTCTGGTAATGATCGGAAAAATTACGGATAAGAACCAATCAGAGAAACCGACAATTCGATTCTCTGCAGCTAAGTAGCTAGCAAACTCTCGACTAGCAGCGCTGAGAAGTCAACGGCAATGCTTCCACTGAGCAACCATTTCTACCCTAGCAAGCGACTTTCCCCAATATTTAAACTTCCTCTAATTATCCTCACACATTTCGCTTGCTCCACAAAATTACCAACTTCGCTTCGTCCCTCTCCCTGAGCCTTCTTTGTTCTGGCCGTTCTTTAAAACGCAGCCCGTACTTCTTTTCTGGCCGCCCCACAATGCAACGCGGTCCCCACTCGACGTGTCAATTTTGCCCGCAGCCACCGCCGCCCCGCGACGCGACGGCTGTTCCTCCCGCACCTGCGCTTTCTTCGCTGCCATTATTTCCGTCGCCGCTTCCCTTGGGCGCCGGCGCCTTCCTGCTTCCGGCGGCCCCCGCTCCGCGGCGCCACCATTCAGCCCCTCCCTCCCGCCCTTGGCCGCCTTCCGGCCCTTCGCCGCCCCTCCTCGGAGGCCCTTTGTGCCCCCGCGCGCTGCTCCAGCCCTTTGCGTCCGCACGGCATCCGGCGCCGCGCCGCGCGGCAACGGCCAAGAGAAGCCCTGGGGGGTGGAGGGGTGGAGTGAGATGGCAGTGACGGTTGAGGGGGCGGGAGCGGTGGTGGTGGAGGTGAGTGCGGGGCTGGTGGTGGAGGTGGTTGTGATGGCGCGAGCAGTGGCGGCGGCGGTGATAGTGGTGGTGAGGCTGATTGATTTGGTGGTGGCGGCGGAGATGGTGGTGAGGGAGGTGATAGTGATGGTGGCGTTGGTGGTGGAAGTGGTGGAGTGCGGGGGCGGATGGGGGTGATGTGGTGGCGGTGACGATAGTACTGATTTGATGGTGATAATGGGGATGGTGGTGGGATGTTAGAGTGAGGGGTGGTGGCAGTGGTAAGGGCGATGGTGATGAGGTGGTGATTACATTTGTCGAGTTGTGGTCGGTGGTGAAATTGGTGGTGTTGTTGGCGGTGGCAATGGTAGAGGAGTGGTGGGGAGGAGGTGAGCGGGTTTGGAGTGTGATTTCGAAGGTATGTGTTTATTTTAAAAGCACTGAGAAGAAACATATGTTCATGTTGTTGAAAAGTTCATTAGTAATTCAATAAATTTCACAACAAAAATGATATAAAGATACATTAATATTGTAATGGTTAAAGGCCAAAAACTATAACCTCAGTAGGTCAGCATTTCATTACAATTCATTCAACGGTTCTGTCGGCAATAAATTTATGGCTCTTCTCAGGAGAAAATACATAAAACTATAATACAATACTGACGGTAAAATACATGATGATAAAATGATATTTAGAATATATGATAAAAGGTAATGTAAATTACACAATATTAATATTTTGTAAAATATAAATGTGATGATCATACGTTGGGTTGTACTCAGTTTTTGATGTACGTATTTAGATACATGAGGAGCATCAAAGATATTTTGAGATTGTAAGATTTAAATAACATCCATTGATTGTTTGTGACCGGAATTGAAAATAGATCGGGATATAGTACATTCGCCAACAGACAGTATGGCAGACATTTTTACTTTACTCAAAACAAAACGTGGATGCTGATAGGCGAATTTCAGGATTTATTAAATTCTTTAAACAAAGTCGGGTTAGTTACACCATTTATAAATCAAGAACAACTGAAACAATTTTAATTATCTCTGATTTGTTGGATTTATCTCCGCCCAAAATAGCAGAATAACTACTAAAATATTTAGAAAATTCACCGAATAAAATTATGGCGCTGCAGAACAAAATTAAATATTTATGCCAAATGCAACCCGCGACACTCGTCTTCTGCATCTAACACTCTAAATCTGCAACTAAATGGGAACGGAAGGGACAGAGAGAAGGAGAGAAAGAGAAAGGAGGAAACACAAACAGAGAGAAGCAGGGACAGAGAGACACGAAGAGAGAGATCCGAGTGGAGAGAGAGACGGGGAAAGAGAGAGACTGGGAAAAAGAGAGACGGGGAAAGAGAGAGACTGGGAAAAAGAGAGACGGGGAAAGAGAGAGACGGGGAAAGAATGAGACGGAAAGATAGAAAGATAAAGGGAGAGGGAAGGAGAAAGAGGGAGGTGAAGGGCAGTACAACCTCCGCTGGGTTCCGCTAGTATTAGAATAAGAGTGGTATGGGCAGGGCGGTGATGGAAGAGGTATGCAGTCGACTATCAGAAGTCATTGTCACCTCCGTGATGTAACAATTTCTTTGTTGAATACAAAGTACTTGATAGTTGTGAAGAAAATGGGAAAACATATATATGTTTTAAGAAATAAATGCGCATTGAATCGGCTTATTTGTACTATTACCAAGGTCTATTCTAATAAGTGATTTAGAATGTCTTGTTATTTTAAACACCGCACATATTTTAGTTTACAAATAAAAATTTCACTTTTTTTCGCAAGATAGTAACGTGAGAGTTTCTTGTTCATATACCTTTCCTTCAGTGTGAATTTCTAACCAAGAATAATGTCGAGAGGCGATTAATAAGGGAATATAACGGAAAGTTTACGGAACAAATGTGTCTTAAATACATATTAATCCAGATGATAATATTTTCTTATTTATTCAAGACCATCTACAAAGTGACGTGTATTATTATTATTATTATTATTATTATTATTATTATTATTATTATTATTATTATTATTATTATTATTATTGTTTATTATGAATATTATTAAATTCGGAAGTTCAATTTTTTTAACACCAGCCTGAAAACGTACTAAAAGTACTTCCGGTAAAAGTAGTGAAAAAACATTCGATATGTTCCCAATATCAAGTTTAAAACTGCTATCAGTTTACAGAAAAATAATTTGATACGTAAAACCAAAACAAAAAATTTCGTTCTCATGATTTCAAAGAAATTGGACCACCATACGCAAACATTGCCATAAAATTGGGTTATCGAGTAAAACATAGTACATTGCTCGGAAAAGAGCCTTTCCACTACATATATCATGATTCTTTGAACCGGCCTAATGTTTCATCTAGTCACGTAAAATCCCTTATATTGCATTTTAAATTAATATTATTTTAATGCTGTGCGAAAAACACTTTAATACTACTGAGACACATTGGTTTATCAGTCATTTCCGACCTCACTGTGCTTGTTCCAAAATGTTAAAGGCCTCTAATGTCATATAAGTCTGAATGTTTGCTTTATGATATCGTGGTAAACACTACGCTAAAGTTGCAAAACGCCTTGAATTACATTTTCGAGTTGTGTGATACACCGTGTCCACGTTGAACCAGCAAGAATCTGCAGATCTATCCCTACAGAATCCTGAAGAATCGCTTCTGCGGCGATGATAATCTCATCACACCAATTTTCAACCCAACATTGTAAAGTAGTAACAAACGTAGCGCCAGAACTTGAAGAAGAAAAAAAAAATTATAACGAGCCTCACTTCTGTTAGTTTTCGTACGTCGAAGAAAATGTTCTTTAAGAAACTTGATGGCATGAATACTTGCTGTTTGACATTCATACATATATCGTATGAATTTAATGGCGTTTCCTTATGCCTTGCTTGTGTGGTAATACACTTTACTCGCATAGTAATATCTATTAGTACATTATCGTGGTTTAATAGAAATTTGAAAAAGCTGCCTGAATTACTCATGTTTTCGATGTCCCAGCAAAATTCCACTGCTCGCGGGCCAAGCTTTCCCGTGTATTGTGCTGGTTCCTTGCCGCCACACACCTGGCTTCTGCCGCCCTTCTCCCAACGCCCAATGCAGCTCGCTAGCTTGCAGGTGTCCCGCCCACGCCCCGCTCACGCCCCGCCCACGCCCCGCTCACGCCCCGCTCACGCCCCGCTCACGCCCGCTCACGCCCCGCTCACGCCCGCTCACGCCCGCTCACGCCCCGCTCACGCCCCGCTCACTCCCCGCTCACGCCCCGCTCACGCCACGCTCACGCCCCGTTCACGCTCGCGAAGAACACATCCTCCTTGCCCAGTCCTTGCACTGCCTTCCCCGCCCACTTCAGCTTTCAGTCTCTCTCTCTCTGTTCGCCTCGACTCGCCAGTACAATCTCCTCACACCCCGCGACGCCTCGTCCAGCCTAGCCCCGCCCTCTCCAGTCCCACCGCGCGTCGTGAAGCACCGCCCCGCCTCGCCCAGCCCCAGCCCGCGTTGTCAACCACCGCTCCGCTTTGTCCATTCCGTCCAGCCTCTTTTCTACCCCCCTCCACGTGAGCCTTGACTCCCCCTCCGCCGTCCCCTCCTGGCTCCCTCTTCCTCACCCTCGACCATCTCATCCCCACGACATTCCCAACCCTCCCCCCCCGCCCGACCTCGCTTCTCCCCGCCCATCCTCGTCCGCGGGCTGTGGCATCGCCGTGATAAATGGCCCCGGCCGCCCACGCACTGACGCCTGGCATTTTGTACGGGGGCACCCGCGGCATGGGCGGGGCGGGCGTTCGGGCGACCAGTGAGCGTTTTTACGTGGGCGGCGTCTGGCGGGGCCGTTTATCCGCGCGGCAAATGGGGCTTAAGGCGGTGGAAGCGTCCGCCCGCCCGCCCACGCTCACCTGCACCACGACTGCTCTCTTCACAACTCCTCCAGCGGATCCCGACAGGGAAAAAGGCGAATGCGCCCACGTTACGGAATGGGTGGGCGGGGTCCCACAACCCCCTAATACGCAAACAGACTCGCTGCGCACCAGGGATTCCCAACCCTTTTCTTTCATTGACCCTTTTTAATAGAATGTTTGCTTCATCGACCCCCATCTGCAATACACAGCAATCTATAATCATGACACAAATAATTCCACACGAATGCTTTAAAGCTAAGAATATCGTAGACCAATATCTTTGTAAATATCTCGATTTTTCAGTTGTCAAAGATACTTCCGAGCAGCTGAATTTCTAATCTTCATTGAAATGCAATGATTAAAAAAGGTTGAGTGTCTTTTAAGAATTTTCCAAAACATTTCTTCAGTGTGTATTAAGGAGAGTACTTTCTTGAGCGCTAGAGTATCATTGTGAATGTGTAGTTATAATTTCTTGAGTTATCTAAACATCATATTTCCTAACGATGAAAGAAGGATACGAAAGAAGAGGATCGAATTTGTAATTTATCATTGTACGTTTTGTTTTATACGAGAAAACAGTTAAGTATGTTCATTAATGAGATTTTGATTAATTAATGAAATTTTAATTTTCCTGATTGGGCGACGGTTCATGTTTGGCTATTGACCCCAATCGACCCATTAAGCATCACTGATCCCTCTTCAAAATTGAATCGTCCCGCGGGGGGGCTCTACCGACCTCGTTAAGAACACCTGCTGTGTACAAATAGGGGAAGTATTCTGACTTGCGTAGGTGCGCTCATGAGAGGGTAAGACGGTTTTTGTATTCAACGATATTCTCTGGATGTTACTGCTAAACATAAACATGTTCACAAATAAAAGAGAGAGACTATTCAGTGGCTGGCTTTTGAAACTTACGTTATTTTTTGTTAATGTCTTGTGATTTTCTGTCATATGACTCCCTACATAATCTTCGGTGTCCCATTATGATTTCACTAGTATGGAAATAACCTTCCTTTAACACCCCTAAGTGATTGGCTTTGTGCATCCCTACATACTCGCCTTTACCTATATAGAGCACGTATATCGGTTGGAGGTTCAAACTGCGAGTCCTAAGCAGAGATGTCCTCGATTCGATTCCTGACAGATGCGGACAAATGCGACGAGCTAAGTAGCTAGGTGAGTCGTCACAATATATTGCCACAATATATTTCAGAAGCTAATAGTTCTGATTATGTCATTTCCGTGGTTTCCTCATGCCAGATCAAGACGAATGCCGAAGTCAGATATTCCATGTACTTAAACATTGGTTCACAGATCGCGCTTTCTCTTTCACGCCCCTCGCTCTCTCCTTTAATGCAGGGTGGATGCGCTGATCCTCCAAGCACTAATACACTACCCCCTAAAATACAGAAACTTCAGTAAAACAGCGAGAGTACGCCAAAGTCAAGCCGATACTTTAATTGTGCTACAACGAGAATAGAAACAACAAGACCAACCCTATGCGTTGCACCATTCTTCTCGACATGACAGCTGTACTTAGATTCACCTTTACCGTATTTTACCGCTCTTGTCACGAACGCAAAATCTTTTGCGGGTAATCGAAAACAAATACTAGAATCCAGGGAGATACTGTTTTATATTTTTCAGTTCTATATCTATACTGTGTGGATGTTTTTGAAGCTGGTATGTCTGAAAATGTTGAGTTTGTCGTTCTGAAAGCGTGGCAGAAGCGCCGAGTTGTTACTTCATTCTGTTTCCTTTATTTATTCATTCCCAGTTTGTAACAACAACTGTAGGTTACATCCCTAGAAATGTAGCTATTGTGAGTCAAACTGTTACCATCAACAGATCTCTTCAAACATCAAACAAAAACGTTTGATACAGATATTTCAGTTGCTTCAACCGTTATTATATTCTTCCTAACTCTATTTATAGTTTTAATATTATCATTAATCAAATCTTTTAGGTAATAAAAAAATCAAATCTCTTAACAATTAATCGACGACATCCTAGTTGGTAATGAACAATTACAGCAATCATCCACGTGCGATGGGTCAGCGGCAAAATGCACTGCGTTCCTCAAGCCGTCGAATAAGCGAAATAATGACAGTCCCTGGCCGTGCGCTTCGTTGCCCGTGTTGCCCAGCAGCGAGAGGCTGAGCGTGTGACCTACATGCACATCGCCCCGCCCCGCCCCGCCCCGCCCCGCCCCGCCCCGCCCCGCCCCGCCCCGCCCCGCCCCGCCCCGCCCCGCCCCGCCCCCGCGCTGCACTGCCTGTCGCTCATGCGGGCGAGGCCGCCGACCACCCGTGGACCCGCGCCCGCAGCCATCGACCGCGCGACATCGATTTATCGAAGCGACCGCGAGGGCAGCGGGCGGAAAATAACGCCGCCACCTGACAGGTGAGCGGCGGCGCTTTGCACAGCGAGGCGGATGCGAGGGCGGCGCGGGGACTGCGCGCGGAGGAAAACGACGTGGGACGAGATGAGGCGTATTCTCCAGGTATGCTTTACAAAGGGCTCTTTAATTTTGTTAAAAGTAATTATACATTTATTTGTAGTTAATAGTTCTTTTTATGACGTACTCGCAAAACAGTATTATATCCCTCAATGTAATATCTGATGCGTTAAAACTCATTATTGTTTCTTGTTGTTGGTGTGTATTATTACTTGTGCAATAATTGTTGTTATTATTATTATTATTATTATTATTATTTATTATTATTAATACCCGTGACATAACAGGAAGTGACTTAAGAAAAGAAGCGAAGGGTCGTAATGGGTTGGAGTATACGGGAGGGACGGAACGAGATGAGACCTATATAAGCAGCACGAGGCTACAGGAGACTGGTCGGATTGGACACGAATGGTGGGATTGACTGACTGATTGATAGTTGTTTCTGAGTTCGAATACTGCTATGGTCATTTGATCCGTTAGGGTAGTGAGTGCTTTCAGGCCTGAAGGAGATGGTGATCTCTCCGCACTGAAGGGTAAGATTCGGTTTAGACGAGCAAGGCAGCTCGCGGGGTAATTTCTGCCTCGAGGTATCTTCGCCAGCCGGATCAAGCTCCAAATTCACGTTTGGTCTCCAGACATTTGTGGTGGTTTAGGGCATCTATTAGTAAGTGTGTGTAATAGAATGGTAAGGAGATGAAAGGAAAAGGAAGGAAAGATCGCGCAAGGCCTGCGGCCGGGTTTACGGTACTGCTCTGCCGAACGCCTTTCGTTTGTTGGAGAAACCTGCCTAGGACCAGCTCTGATAGAGTCCCTCCAGAGACAGCGGCAATGTTGGCTCTATGCTAACTCAGCCGACTGGAATGGAGACGGGACGGAGTGGTTCCGGTGAGGAGTGGTTCCGGACGGAGTGGTTAGTGATTCCGGGCGCGCCAACAGCTTAGGTCATAAGTCCAGTAAGTGTAGTGCAGGTTTTTCTTTTCTTTGGGAGATGGCGGTGATCTTCCCTTACTGGATGGCGAGATCCTGCGCCGACCTACCGCCGGCTAGCAGGGATTCCCCCTAACCAGGACTCTCCCACCAGCGGGGCACCGCCCCAGCCGGGACAAGCTCTAAGCTCCCGACCGGTCTCACGAAATGTGTGATAGTGTAGTGCATGTTAGTGTAAGTGTGTGTGTGTGTGTGTGTGTGTGTGTGTGTGTGTGTGTGTAAGGGGAGAGGATAGAACAAGGAAGAGGAAGGACAGATTGTGCGTGGTCCATGGCCCGTTTGGTAGGGTACTGCTCCGGTATTCGCCTTGTGTAGATGGGAGAAACCACGGAAAACTTCCGATCAGAGCAGCCGGCCGACCGAATTCTCCTCCAGACAGCGACTGAAGAGACTGGACGGAGCGGGACGGGAAAGGATGAGAGCGGACGGACGGATCTGTACGTCCGCTACGAATCTGGACGAGTCGTGACGAGATGAGAGGCAGGCAGCGGCGACGAAGGACGAGGGCGCAAAGAACGGGGGAAGGTCAGGAAACGGATGGACAGTGAACAGACTAGAAACCTTTGAATATGCATACCGACTGCTACAAAACTGCCTGTACTCAGAATTTCATGATTAGATGGGAAAAGAGGATTTGACAAAAAGGGATAGTGTTGTTTCTCGTTTAAGGTTACCACCGCAGACGGCGATGTGTTATATCCAAGTTCTTTGTTAACGTGCAATGATATGATAAGAACAAAAGCCGTTTTATTACTACATAATTAATTTTCATTGTTTTAATTGTAATTAACCCTCGTATGGCTACGCTTTATATTGAAACAGACGTTTATGTGAGGGACCCATGTAACCCCCACCAAAAGTTGTTACAAAAAAAGCTATTATATTGAGTTCAGAATAGTTTTGCTTCATTACGTGTATTTTTTATCATCTTACAACATTGTACAAGAACATGTGTAAATTTGACAAATATTTTGTAGTTTGATGAAAAGTTGCAAAAGTAATGCTTTTGCATACTTATCTAAGTCATGGTATCATCTTTGAAATAACTATTATATTAAACATTTGTAATTTCACAACATTATTATTACTACAAGAAAACTTGGACACAGAAAACATTTAGAAAGTATGTAAAATAAATATATACCTCTGAAATCCACTGTCTAATATTTCACTCTCTCATAGCTGTTGAAAATACAGTTTCTTACAACACGCGCAACACAACTGGGAATAATGTAAAACACTGCTTGGAGAGTAAAAAAAAGACAATCACTAGCCATCAGTACTGACAAGCTTCTCTCACACAATAGTGTCATATTAGTCATGAATCAACGGCCGAATACAACAGAAATATTAATGTGAACGTCAAAATATCAACGAGAAAGGCAAATGAGAGGTAACTTGAGTACCCCCATAGTCATTTCTATGTAATCCAAAAGCCATATTACTATAAAAAGTGTGTTAAAATTTTCCAAATAAATGAATATTTACATACGTGGGAGGGAAAAATTCTACTCTTTTTTCTGCTAATCATAAGGGAAAAAAGAGATTAGGGGGACCATAGGTTTCCCGTTCACTAATTTGTAGTATTTTCAAACGATTCACGCATAAAAGATTCATTTTGGGTTATTAACCTTACAGCTTGGTTTTCCTTTAAATTAATTCAAATTCATGAATTATTATTATTATTATTATTATTATTATTATTATTATTATTATTATTATTATTATTATTATTATTATTATTACATTATTTACATATTTTACCTAGAATTATTTAATTGAAAATACATTTTACTGTTTTGATTAGTTTATGACTAACATAACGAATCAAACGCTATATTTTGTTAATGTAGCACATAGGAATGTTAAAATAATTGATTTTCTCTAAAATACGTTCAGAGTCTTTAGATATAGCTGAATTGAATTGTATACTACACTATATTAAACAAAAACATCCTTTAGTGCCGACAAAAGCAGCTGATAACATCAGAACGAACAACATTTTCATTTGCGTAATTCCATAAACCACGAGAAGAATATGCTCAATTGAAAAACATAAAACAGATTTAGAGGCGCTCAAAAAGTGTCCGCGTGAGGTTCGCATCGGCCATTCGTCACAGCGCGACCGCGCGGCGCGCTGGCGCGGAGCAGACGCTGCTGTCGCGGCCGCTGCGCTTTTTGCCAGCGCTTGTTAATTGGAACAAACAATTCCTCGGCGCAGAGGGAGCCGCACGCGCTTCTCTGCAGGTGAGCAGCCGACCGACAGCACGCGCCGCCTGACTACCTCACGGCACGCCACGTCACGTCACGTCGTTTCCATCACCAATAGCGGCACGTCACGTCACGTCACCGCTCCATTATCACTTACGCCATGGTACGTCATCGTTTTCATAACCACGGCACGGCAGGTTACGTCATCGTTTCCATCAACACTACCGTCACGCCACGTCACCACTCCATTATCAGTTACGCCAAGGTACGTCATTGTTTTCGTAACAATTACCGTCAGATCAGGTTACGTTATCGTTTCCATCAACGCTACCGCTACGTCACATCGTCGGTTCCATCACCAGTACCATCACGTCATCGCCAAATTATTATTATCGTCACGTCATCGCTAAATTATTACTATCGTCACGTCATCGCTAAAGTTTTACTATCGTTACGTCGTAGTTTTCATAACCATTTCCGTCACTTCATCATTTCCATCATCACTAACGCTTTGTCACACCATCGTTTCCATCATAATTACCGCCATGTCACGTCATCGTTCCCATCATCATGACCACCGGTGCCCAGTCACGACAGCGTTTCTAAAATCAATATTGATCTCTTACTCTTCCTTTAATCTCCGACTCATCTTCATTATATCATTTTATCAGCCTTTTTGTAAGTCTGTGATTCATGAGCGATTCTTTTTTTACTCTCGAACCCCTTCTTTCCACACATCAATTTCTCACCCAGCCTCCCGGTATTCGAAACGTCTTCTACGCTTTCTGATTTTTTCCACATGTCGCATTGCTGTCTTTTTCTCAATCATCCTCAACATTCACGACACTCCCAAGACAGGCATGCAGCATTTCTTGCTTTCAACACAGCACCAGATGTTCTATATATTATTAAATATTTAAAACAGAAAATTCACTAACCGGTATTATCACATTCTATGAATTCTATAGTACTTGAGCATTTCACCATGAAACATTGTGTTGTCCCACCACTAGCTTCACTTACTAGTTTACCCGATTTGACACCGTGAATAATTTTTAACCATTCCAACTTCCCAGATAATTCATCGTTCGAATTCAGTTTTTCACTGTTCCATGTAGTTTATTTAGTGACAATTCCGATTACTTTCAAACGTATACTTCATCTCTCATTTGACCTGAACATCATCGCCACCGCGTGATGTTTCCGGCATTCCAGCGCCTTTAAACATCCCCGGTGGGCGCCATTCCGGCCTCCGCCTTCACTATTAAACGGCCGCACGTGCCAGCGCTTCACTGGCGCCTCTCGCGCCGGCTCGCTTCCGCCCACGCGACCGCCGCCACCACTGCCTCCGCCGCCGCGCCCGCGACAGTCAATACGCGCCCGTCCAATCTGCAGTGTTTGAGCGAGTAAATAATTGCACAGCGGGACTCGAACGCGCGGCTGTCCGCTCGGCCGCTCCTGCCCGACGCGCCCCGCCCCGCCCCTCCTCACTTAGCGCATCCCCGCCCGTGACCACTCCTCTCTGGCACGCTCGCGTCTTTCTTTCCTTCTCTTTCTCCGCCGCTGATCCGAACCCGCCCTGCCTCTACCTATGCCCGTCATGTTCATCTGCTCTCCTGCTCATCTCTCGTGTCTTCGTCTCCTCTGGCCCACCACGCCCCCTCTGACATTCGCGTTTCTGTCCCTCTCTGTCGCTACCATCTCTGCCGCTAACATATCCTCCCTCTGCATGTACCCGCCTTGTATATACCCGCATCTGTTCATGCATAATTTCTCATGTTCTCGTCCCTCTCTCTTCTTCTCTTGTTGTCACCGCCCCCTCATATTCGCTTCTGTGTCTTCCTCCGCCGTCACCATTCCTACCCCTTATCCATCCTGCCTCTATCCCTTGGTAACCTTATCATCTACGACTGCACTCCCCCATCCTTGCATGCCATCACTCCTGCTCTATCAAGTCATTTCTTCTTAACTCACTTCGTCATTGCATCTTTCCTCCTGTGATCGTCCTCGTCTCTCCCATACCTTACGTGCCTCTATCGCTGTGCATCCCCGTCCGTGCACAATCTGCGTATTAATCTCATATTTCTCCAACATTACATTAAACGTTACCCCCTTACACACTCACGTCTTTATTCCCCGCCACCGCTTCCATCCCCGACAGTTACCCTCTCCTCTACACTACCTCTGTTCGCCGTGTCAACCCCATCCCCTCTAAGACCTCAGCTTCTGCACATTCCCACCCCCTGTAACCCCGTTTGTTTCTTTTACCTACTTTGCAATCTGGCCTCTCCACTGATGCTCTTCCATTTCCCTGCTTCTCAGTTGCTGCCACTATCAGCTGTTACATCTCCCCAATGTGTTGCGCCTCCCCTCATTCCCTAACGCATCTCTGCCCATCCCCCATCCACACCTCCCCCCTATGCCTCCGCCCCACCGCTCCCCGCCACCGCCCCGCCCCGCTCCACGCCCGACATGCTCCCGTCCCGCTCCCACACCGCGCGCGCCCGCCGGCCGCAGGCGGCGTGCCTGCGCGCAACCTCATTACCGCCGCGGTCGCTCGGATTTGGCGCCCCGGACTGCGAGCAGCTGGAGGGGGCAGCCCGCGAGCGCGGCGCCGCCGCTGCCCAGGCTCCGGTCTTAGGTTCCTGCTTAAATAACGAGCGTATTCCACACAATTCAAAAGCTTCCGGCGATCGCGCCTGTTCAATGCTTCAACTGTTGGCTCAATTAATTTTCACATTGTATCTTGCATTGACGCGCACAATCAATGAAATTTAAATGTAGTATTACGAAATGCTGCATGTTCAGCTTTTAATATGTACATAATAGGTTAACTTGAAGGCCTGAAGATAGATTACATATCTAAGCTTTCATATATTTGTATACATGCAATTACATTAAATATTTGTTATTATCATTTTTAAATGAACTGCTTTGAACACTGTGTGTTAGAACCAATTAAAAGTTGATAAATACCAAAGCAACAAATTTATAATATACGATTTTGTAGTTCGCCTGAAATGATGCAACCAGATATTCTTAATACACAAGTGTGTTGCGGGCTGCATACCTTCATTCCTTAGTTTCCAATTCCTATTTAAAATATAATATTTTTAAAATGTATTCCTTATTTTTGAATTGCAGTGTTTCTTACTAATGATTAATGAGTGTTATGACGTGCAATAGATTCCGCCGTTGTGCAAGGAACGTCTTTTAGCAGAAAAAATAAAACACGAAAGCCATCGTGATATCTGGACATCCTGTAAAGGTTCTTTCGCTCTGCGAGGGGGTCCGATTGTTTTGACAAGATAAAGTCAAGCGCAGCCCGTTACACGATCAGCGCTTTGCCTCCGCGGAACGAAAGTATTAAATCTTCGGGCGACAGCGGAATCGTATCTCCCCGCCCGGCGCAGCGCAGCGTCTGTCTGCGCGGCCGCCGCCGCCCAAGATGAACGAGCTCCCTAAGAGGCTTCGCCCGCGGCCACCGCCCACTCCGCCCCGCCCCGCCCCGCCCCCACGGGCGCTGATTGGTGGCTTCGCTGCAATTAGCGCGTGCGCCGCATGGCGAGGCGCACGGGGACACCCCGCGGCGGCGGACAGTGGGCGTCGCGACGCCAGGCGTC
Source organism: Teleogryllus occipitalis (assembly GCA_011170035.1). Lineage (NCBI taxonomy): Eukaryota > Metazoa > Arthropoda > Insecta > Orthoptera > Gryllidae > Teleogryllus > Teleogryllus occipitalis. Next base: position 165,904 of record BLKR01002118.1, on the reverse strand, counting down.
GCCGCCCGGCGCCCGCCCCTCCCCCGCGCCTACTCTTTCACTCCTCTCGCTCCCTCTGTCCCGACATCCTTTTTTTGTTCTCTCTTCCTTCCCTCCTTTCTAATTTACTTCCCTTCCTACCTCCCCACGTGCTCTCCTTTCCTTTTCTCTCCATTTCCCACTCCTACCCTCCCTTTCTGTCTAGCTCTTCCTTCCTTTCCCCCTCCTGCCATTCTTTCTTTTCATTATCTTTCTCCGCTCCTTCTTCCTTTATTTTCCGTCCTTTCTCATCATTTCACTTGCTCGACCTTCATTCTTGTCTCCATTTCCCCCTCACTCTCTTCCTTTCTCCGTCTAGACCTTCCTTCCTTTCCATTATTCCTTCCTTATCTTTCCCCTTCATTCCTGTATCCCCAGTCACTTTCCCCCCTTCCTCTCTTAATTTTCTCCTCTCAACCTCCCATTTTCCCCTCTTGCCCCTCCTTCCTTTCCCCTACTGCCATTACTGCTTTTCATTCTCTCTGTATTCCTACTTTCCTCCCTGCCGTCTCCCGTTTCGCTCTCCCTTCTTCTTCTTCTTCTTCTTCCTTTCTCCCTTTTCCCCTCTCACCCCGATTCCTCACTCCCTCCCGCCCTTGTTATCTTCCTTCCTCTCACTCTTAATTTTTCTCTCTCCCAACTCCAATTTATTTTGCCCTCCCACCCACCCTCTTTCTCCCGCTATCTCTCCCTGCCATCCTGTCTTGGCTTCATCCGTGCATCTCGCCGCTCGCCGTTTGCATCAAGGGGGCTTAGGCAGCCCGGGGCGCCACAATGGGCCGGCGCGGGGCGCGGCCGGTCGGTCGCCTGCCATTGTCCCGGGGCGCTTTGAGCCCCCGGCGCTGGTCGTTGCCTCGGACACCTGCACCTCGCTGCGCCACTCCCACAGCTTCTAATCGCAGCGCTGGCGTCATTAAGTAAATACATTTTCCGCGAACAGTTAATTGCAACCTGCATATAATTGAAGTTCAAATAAAGCAAATTACAATACAATTGATACGAAAAATAATATTGAAGGTGAACTAGGAACTAATGTGATTCGCTTAACTAATTAAATTAAATTAAATTGATTTCAGTGTTTAATATTGAGCGCAAAACAACTAATTCTGCAACACAGACATATTCTATTAAGAGTTCTTATAAGTTAGATATGAAATGTGTTCATACGCATATTAACAGTGAATTATATTAACTGACATGTTTCATGGTCCATTGATATCAGCTGTAAGAACAAAGCACTGAGGGATGCATACAATTTTCACATTGGGGTTTATATAATGAAGTAAAAACTTTCTCAAAGTTACAGAGCATATAAACATAGGATTATCTATAAGACGTTGTTTTTTCACCATTTAAAGTGAAAATAATATTTATTCTCTTATAAAACACGATACATTGAGCAGTATAGTAATTGGAGCTCCCGTAACTAAAGCTGAATATTGTCTACGATCTTGCAACTCGTTCGCGGAAAACTCTGTCTTGCACAAAACTTCCATCGCGAAAGAAACACACTATCTCGCCTTGCACACAACTGCGGCTCCAAGTTTTGCGGATGTCAACGAAGTCGCCTGCGGAAACAATTTCGCCCCCTCCGCCTCGCAGGCCTCCGTCCATGCATTGGAAGAAACCGAGGTTGAGGGGCTGACGCAAAGGACGGGCAGAAGGCTGTCGAGGGATAGGACCAATCTCACTTAACCTGGCCAAAGCCCTCACAACTATCGAACACAAACATATTTGCTCAAACCCCCTCGCCGCCCGACCACATAACCCGCGCCCGCCGTCCTTGCCCGTAGCCCGTCTCCCTCTCCCGTCTCCCCCCTCCCCCCTTCCTGTTCCGTCCCCCTTTCCCATCTCCCTCCTCCCTCTCCCCTCTCCCTCTCCTCCATCCTCTCCGTCCCCTCTCTCCCATCTCCCTCCTCCCTCTCCGTCCCCCTCTCCTCTCCCTCCTCCCTCTCTCCTGTCCCCTCCCCTGTCTCCCTCTCCCGTCCCCTCTCCCGTCTCCCTCCTCCCTCTCCCGTCCCTCTCTCCCACCCCCTCTCCCGTCTCCCTTCTCGCTCTCCCGTTCCCCTTTCCCGTCTCCCTCTCCCGTCTCCCTTCTCGCTCTCCCGTTCCCCTTTCCCGTCTCCCTCTCCCGTCTCCCTTCTCGCGCTCCCGTTCCCCTTTCCCGTCTCCCTCTCCCGTCCCTCTCTCCTGTCCCCCTCTCCCGTCCCTCTCTCCCGTCCCCCTCTTCCGTTGCCGACTGCTTGATTACAATTCTTTCCTCTAGTCTTCGTCTGTACGGACCAAGATGTCTTTTATTCCCCATCCTCCACAAGATATCTTCCCATTTCGTTTCTGTCGCCTATCCTCGTTTATCGGTGCCCTCCTTCCGTGGCTCTTGCTGCAGTTCCTGTCGTTTCCTGATGCCAGACGTCGCTGAGAGCGTTTTGTATTGATCGCACTGATTGAGCTGTCTCTGCTGTTTAAAGGAGTTCTATTTACATCCCTGCAGCCCACCTCCAGCCAACCAACCCTTGCGCTCTGCTTTTGCTGTTGTCTTCGCTTTTCGGGAACGTCAAATACTCCGTGTACTTGTCTTGAATTTCCATTGCCACCGATTCCTAGGAACGCTTCCTGCTTCTTATCCTCTCGGTCTCATGGATTTCTCTCTTTCCCTATCTCTCTCTCACTCTCTCTCCCTCTCTCTCTCTCTCATTCCCTTTCTTTCTGTTAACTGCCTACTTCATCGCTTCTCCAACTTGAAGATGCGGAAAAGGTACACAGCGCAAGGATTGGAAGGTTTTAGAAAAAGAAAAGAGCCTGATAAAAGGTGCGACATTTAAATTTCCTGCTTGTTCTTTTTTCGTCGGGCGGAGAAGTTTTTCGCAGTTCGCTATCTCGGGATGTTTCCCCAGCGGATCGAAGAGTCGCGTCGAGGCGCCTCCCCCCCCCCCTCGCCTCGTGCCCCGCCCTCTGGGACGGCCTCTCCATCTCCCGTAATCCCCGCATTCCCTTGATTGCTGTGGGGCCTAAGAACCCGGCCCTCTCCTCCTTTCCCCTCACCCAGCTCGCCCACTGCACAGTGCGCCGAGGAGGCACCGGAAGTGCGCACAGCATTAGTACAGAGGTGTTCATGAAAACATTCTCAATCATCACAAATAGATGTCGTAATAATGAATTGACATGCAGCAAAACATTGAACGTGTGGATTTACCACGTTTAAAGTCTCCTGTGCATATTAAACGATGGTTTATAAACATGTTCTAACTACACTTGTTGCAATATTGAAAACATTCAAAAGACGGAAGACATAAAATGAGGTGTCATCTCCTTTTAACGTAGTTACATGAAGAGCCAATTTTTCTTTGATAAATTCGTCGATGCTATGCAATATCACTTCAAGATGTTTCAATAACTACAGTAAAATATAACTCTTGAATCTCATCAATTATCACAACATTTTTAAACTCATGACGGTATTCCAAAGATAAATATTCCACCTTATGTTCCTAGCCTGCAATTAATATTTCCAAAACGTTAGACAATAGGATTTATAAGTAATTTCCCACCCACTGTATTTCTTAATACTTTTCAAAATTTTATTTCCTTTTCCATCGCGCTATTTCTTCCGGCCCTTCGTGACCCAGCGCACGCCTTCCTCCTACCAAAGACACGCGTGCGCCTGCGACACGGCATTAAACACTATTCCGCCGCCGCGCAGCGCCCCTGGCGTCGCTCGCGGGAAACATACACCCTCGGGAGCAATCCCACTTTTCGAATTTTCTCCCGGACGCCTTACAGATTAAATAGGACTCTCCTGCGCGTGGCGAAGCTACTGTGGTCGGAGGGTGAGTCCAGAGACAAGAAGAACAGTCGTCTTAACACGTGCGAAATTAGTGTTACGCCGTTGTTTATACACCTCGTGAAAATATCCTCGTGATCGATTGATTGATTTAGTTTTTCAGAGATACGTCAACTACTATGGTCATTAGTTTTCTATATGCAGTTCACGTTTACCCCGGGAGGCTGTAGTGTTTGCCGCTGGAATATGAGATCTGGTACCAAACTACGCGTAATCTTTGGACATTCCCGTACGGGTATGATTAAGGAAGGAAATATTGTGCGCGATCGTTAGTTGAGGTACTGCTCCGGCATTGGATTTTGATCGTAGAAATCACGGAATATTACTGTTTAGAGACGTCAACCGACATAATTCCCCTTCAATCAATGATTTAATTCGATCTAACTATTTATTTAGTGTCGCAAATTTCCCAACGTCAGGACTCTAGAATCCTAGAATCCCCAGACTGTCGCTGCAGACATTACGGCAAACCTGCCCCTAGGGCCTCTCAGCTGGTGAAAATCAATAACCAAAATGTTTGAGAGTTTAATTAAGAAAAACTAGCCTATTAACATTAGTATAAATATGTGATATACAGGACCATTTCCACATCACGTTAACACCCTTCAACAAATACTTGTATATTCAAATCTGGACTGTGAAATAGAATCATAAACCAACCGACTGCTTAGTAATGCATGATTGTAATGACTATTCTACTCATTAGTCATTAGTTTCAATCCCGGCAATTGTGTTTTATAATGAGAAGTTTATAAAACATTCTCAGGCATCGAAAATCGAAAATTTCCCCAGTGTACTTATGGCTATCGTCTTACTGTAGATGCCGTTCAAGTATTTTGGAAAATAGAAAAAAAATCCTTCCTTGACGGAAACATCAGTAATCAATATAGCCCCTGAAACAATCCACTAAGAAATATTTTTCGCCGTTTTATCATTATATTCATACTATTTTATCGATTTATGAGTTTTATTCGTAAAATAGTCTAACCGAATTTCACTCGTGAGTTGAAACTTCTCAAATAAGTCCGCTCGAGACCTAATCGCTAAGTTTCAAATCACGAATGAAATGACTTACGATAAGCTCCCTTTCATTTCGCGGGTTTAGTGATGACGTGCGCGGTGTATCTGAGGGGCCGGCTCTTGTGCAATTGAAGTGGGGGCGAGTGTGCGGGAGGCGTCCCTCAGGGCGCCCGCTGGAGGGCCTGTTCCGCGGCAGCCAGCACGCGAGTTATGCGCCCTGAGGGAGGGCGGGAGCGACCCTCCGTGCCGAGATGTCAACCCTCCCCCTCCCAAACCCTCTCTTCCTCCGCCTCTCCTCCACCGCTCCAATGCAGCCTACTGGACGAGCTACCCCTGGGTAAGGAAGAGCGAGTTACAGTGAGAAACTGGTTCGTTTTACACGATAGAAGTGAAATCAAATTCCACGATTTTTTGATTATGAAGCTATATGGAAGGATCTTCGGGTGAATCGTGGAGAGCGTGCTAGCTTGCTGTGAGGCGGTCCCGGATTCGATTCTCGGCCAGGACAAAAGCGAAGCTGTAGCTTTCTAACAAAAGAATCGTCTCAGCTTCTATTGCTGAGTGTCTGAAGAAAGCTTGGTACAGTAATAGGAATACGCCATACTCGCCACATGTCTCCCTCCTTCCAGACACGGACAATATAGAAAAAAGGTCCAGGCCTGGGAACACGGCTTGCTGGCAAAAGTCGGATTAATTGTACCCTAAATGACAAATAGTTGCAAACATTATACATAAGACGCGAATCAATTAAGTATTAAAGTTACTTTATTATTGTATTAATACAATACATAAACTTTGGAGAAGTACGAACATACAGAAATTTCAGAATCATTGAAAAAGTAAATATTGCGTTAGCTTCATCTACAAACAACTTCGAATAGCCAGCTCCGAACTCGCATTTCATCATAATCGCTATTCGCATTCTGACAGTGATTCTAAGGCATCCATTTCCTTTTTATAGAATAAATCTAAAAGACTGAAAATGGCACTAATAAGATCATTTCAGCATGACGATACTCATGATAATGATAATATTCCAAACTCTGAAAACCGTAATATCGTGTCGAGATACACTTTACAATAGCGCACAGTAAGGTGTAATATAAAACACATATCCTCATTTATGCCTGTATTAATTCTCAGTTACCAATTTTTTTTACCTAAATTTCATTCAATTTTCTCACACATTCTATTGTTTCTCCACTGCAGGACGCTGTTCAGGCTGTCTGTCCCGCCGGTTTTCGCCGCCTCCGCGCATTTTACAGTATCTGCGCTGGTGATAATTTCCGCCGCCAGAATTCGCCCCGCTGATGGATTAGAAGATGGACTGCGCAGAAGCCGCTGAGCATCTTGGGACTCTTAACCCCGCCCCCCAGCGCCGCCGGGCACGCCTGCGACATATCGACTGCGCAATCCCCCGCGAATCAAACGCCTCCCAACTCTTTCTTAACCTTCCACGAACATCCACAAAAAATCTCCCTCGTTTGCGTATTTTCCTGCGAAATTGTTTAACTTGAGCGTTACGATAGTGGATGATAATAATTGATTGATTGTTAGTGACTTCGGGGCAGTTAACTACTAAGGTTATTAGTCCCGTAAGTGTAATGCGTGTTTTTTATCGGGAGGTGATCTTCCCCCACTGGATGGCGAGATCCGGCGCCGACCTACCGTCGACTAGCGGGGTTTTCCCCTACCACGTACTTGCCACCAGCGGGGCACCGCCCCATCCGGGGCAAGTTCTAATACCCCCATTCTTCTCCCGGAATGTGTGGTAGTGTAGTGCATGTAAGTAAGTGTGTGTAAGGGGTCAGGATAGGACCAGGAAGAGGAAGGAAAGATGGCGCGCGGTACGTGGCCCATTTGTTAGGGTACTGTTCCGGCATTCGCCTGGTGTTGATCAGAGAAACCACGGAAAACTACTTATCAGAGCAGCCGGCCGCTTTTGCTCCAGACAGTGACTGAATTCGACCTAGCTGACAAGCTAGTGTCGAAAAGTGGCGGTGCTCTTCTCCCATAATGTTCAAGATCATTGCATTTATATTCTCTGTGCCTTCTTTTCCGGCTCTTCCGTTTCGGCGTCGTTCCGTTTTCTTATCATTTTCTCCCTACAAAGTAGATAGAAAGTTATGCAATGCTGCGCAAAAACGGCGAATTTACGTCAGAAAAACTCTTGTTACTCTTAAAAGTGGATAAGTCCAGTTGTTAAATTTAGAAAAAATTCTTCAACACGTGGTGTAGCCAGAATCCATGTTTTGTAGATCCTTGATATCGTAAAATCGAAAGACGGCAAATCGTCTATCTATCCGTACTTCCGTCCAACCGTCCATCCGTTGACCGTCCTTCCGTCAAATGTCAATGTCAAATGTCAAAATATCCATTCCTTGAAATTTTTGAATAGCTTTTCAGGAAAAAATTATGTCTCATCATTAATCTCCTTATTCAATACTTTGTAATTTCCTTGAACAATGACACACATTTCAGTGTGACCTAATAGAGAGAGCCATTTTCCTTGATGACATGACACCTCCACCGAGTTTCCCATCTTTTACGTAACACAAAGCTCATACGATCCCATCGCTCACTAATGTATTGTAACAAATTCTGCGAAACATTCGATGTGATCGGAGTTCATGACATTACTAATATTTCTTAATCTACTACTGGGCACTTTGAGTTATGTTCTGCATTCGAAATGCCCAAAATATGTTCGAAATTGAACTTTACAAACGTCAAACTGATTAAAAATAACACGTGATTTGAGTTAGACCGTTCATCTAAATTATTTTGTAGATTAATGAAAGAAAACACAATACACAATCATAAAAATGCACGGGATTAGCAAGAAGTGAAAAAACAAAATTACATGACAGGAGCCTTTGCTATATCGCTTTTAAAATACGTGAATTTTTATTTCATGACAGTATTTTCATCTGAAACAATTGAATTAACAAGACAAATCTGGACACAAATCTCATTGCCAACAACCCCTTTCACCTGCTGTTACTACGTAAACCCTCCACCTGGCGACAGTAATCCCTTCCCAACAAACCGACGAGCAGCTCCGAGCGCGCGTTGGAATTTCGGCCGCTGCGTTCGTTCCAGAACACGCGCGCCGCACATCCTCGTGAGGGAGGATCACCCGAAAATAAAACGTCACTTTCGTTCCATGTAACGCGCGTGAGGGAACGGCGGCTTTTCGTCTCATACATACGATACAAGACGCAACTTGTCTTGTGGACCGTGGTCGGGGTGGGGGCACGGGGCGGTGGGTCGGCGAATGTACGGGGTCGGGAGGACAGGCAGGGTGGGAAGGTGGGTTGGGGGACGGATGGGAGGGTGCCGGGACCGGGCAGAAGGGGACTGCCAGACCAGGAGTCCTGTGGGCGAGGCCCAGGGGGCAGAGGGTCGGGAGAAGGGGACAGAATGCGGTGGGATTTGGCTCGAGGGCGGTGGGGTAAGGGGCCTGGGGAACAGGCGGCCAGGGAGTCAGAGATCCAGGGGGAGGATGAGATTGCAATGGCGAGAGGTCGGAAGGCTGGTTACGGTGGAAGGCGCTTGGCAACAAGAAGGGGCAGACGGATGGGGGGCGGAGGACGGCTGGGTTGGCGGAACGTTGGGGTGGGCGGCTGGGAGGGTGACGCAGGGCTGACGGGCAACCGGGGGTGGACGAACGGTTAAGGGGAGGACGTCTGAGGAAGGGTGGACGGCTGTGGGGGCGTAGGCAGGGGAGGGCGAACGGCTGGAGGAGGTCGGACGGCTGGGTGGAGCGGAATGTTGGGGGTCGGAAGGCTGGGGGGGGGGTGAGGTTGGGCGGGACGGACGGCTGGGGGGTGGGCGGACGACTGAGGGCCGCCCGACTGGAGAGCGGACGGCTAGGGGCGAGGGTGGCATCCTGGGGAAGCGGACGGTAAAGGGGGTGGCCGGACGGGGCGGTTGGGGAGGGGGCAGGACCGGTGGCCTGGCAGGCGGAGGCGCCTCATGAAATCGGCGGCGCGATGCTCGTCTCTTCCCGGGCCGCGGCGCGTATTTCCCCCGCGGTCGAGCGCGCTCGTAAACCGCTTCGCTGATCCAATAAGAGGCCCGCGGCTGCCTCGGCTGCTGCTGCTGCAGCTGGATGCTCCGGCTGCGCTCACGGGGCGCGCGCCGCCTGCGATTGCGCAGCCGCACCAACTACGGAACACGAAAGGCGCTCTCGACGTCTGTCTGGAGGAGAATTCTAGCGGCCGGCTGCTCTTTTCGGTAGTTTTCCGTGGTTTCTCTGATCAACACCAGGCGAATGCCGGAGCAGCACCCTAACAAACGGGCCACAGACCGCGCGCGATCTGTCCTTCCTCTTCCTTGTCCTATCCTCTCCCCTTACACACACACCTACACTAACATGCACTACACTACCACATATTCCGGGAGACAGGTCGGGAGCTTAGAGCTTGTCCCGGCTGGGGCGGTGCCCCGCTGGTGGGAGAGTCCTGGTTAAGGGGAAAACCCCACTAGCCGACGGTAGGTCGGCGCCGGATCTCCCCATCCAGCAGGGAAATATCACCTCCATCTCCCGAGAAAATAAAACATACACCACACTAACGGGACTAATGACCAAAGCAGTTGACGTGCCCAGAAACACGAAAAAATCAATCATAATAACTTTCGACGTACTCACAATATTACGTACCAGTACCAACGCCCGTAACCTCGGGAGAAAACCTGCGAAGGAACCTTTCCGTTCTATTTCCGTGACCATGGGTGTCTGTTATTGACCGTTTTCTGTATGTCTTTGCACGAAATCCTTCAGCCAGCACGGTTTTGCTATATTTGTTGAGTTGAAATTAACTCATGAGTGAATTTGAGCGCCTGTGAAATACTTCGGCATGGCTTGTGCGACATGGCTAAAAAAGACCTACATTTTAGACTCCCTGCACAGCTTGCACTCTTCGCTCAAGTTGTGCTTATCAAAAAGCGTCTCGTTTAGCAGATAGATTGAATGATTAGTCGTCCAGCTTTTTCGCTGGTTTGCGGGATGTTGGATTGTCACTCTCTAGCCGTTGTGAATTAAAAAATGAAGATACTAATGATATTATTGGAGTGGTTTTCTTTTCCCTTCCATTCCGCGCAACCAATTTGAAATCATTCACGCCCTATAAAGCATTTCAAACTCACAATCTTCCCAATCGCGCAGAGAAGTTGGCGTCACGCGGTCTGCTCTACAGAAGGCGACAGTTAAAAGAATCGCTTGATAAATCGCGCGACAACTCACATCTACTTTCCGTTTTCCGTGACACTCTTTTCCCCACTAACAGTAATTGGACAGTTTTCTCTCAGTTTTTATTTACAAATAAATTCATTTCGCTTTTCTGAATTGTTAAGTGGAACCATTATTTTATTTTTCCATTCCATTTATAAACTTATTCATTAATAAAATAATTCAAATTTAAATCTGAAATTTAAACTGGGGTACTTGAACAAAACACTTTTTTTTACCTGGGGTGAACAGTAGCAATTGGTACAAACCAGATTTTTATTTAAAAAGATGCCTAGATTTTTGTATCTATACGCAATGTGTTGTGAAAGAATATGAAATCTTGGAGAGAAGTGATAAAATTTTAACCAATTTAGTGATAAAAATATGTTCCAAAACCTATTACACTAGTCTCATGATTCAAAATTATATATTTACCAAACTGGTTACAGACGTATTAGACTAAACAAAATTCAAGAATAAAGTGTTTCACCAGAAGTGTACATGGTATGCATATATGGATTATCACATCAATTTCTTTTTAGAACGTTTTTTATTATTTTTTTTTCATTGCAACTTTCAAGCAAATGAAGTAACACAAAATAATATTTGTACCAAATACACCTAAATTATTGAATAAATAATATACATTTCATTATGTTGACACTGTGAGAACAATTTTAAAAAATCTATTTATATACCTTCATATTTACATAATTTTATTTCATTCATCTCAAATAGTGTTGCATTTAAACATGCAATTAAATAAGACACCGAAGTTTTATAAATGTGATTGCGATTTACACTGAATATAGTAAGAACGAGCTTCGATAGGGGGTCGTACGGGCACTCTATTCCCCTATTTACGAGTAAGCGGAGAAGGCTCGTTGTACAAAATAAAAGGCAGCGGCTTAGGAGGAAGTGTGAACGCGGCGAGGGGAGGGGGACGGCTGGGGACTCGAGCCACAGTACACGCGGTCGCTCCGAGTGGAATCCGCGAATAAAGTAATCGTAAACTCGACGCAGGAGTGGGAGGGCGGAGGCGGGGGCGGTTGTTTAATGTGTAAAACTCGCCGTTTGCCGTCCGCCCCCGCGCTCCGCCACGCCCCCAAACAAGCGCCGAGCGCCGCTCGCAAGCGCCTTCCGACTCCCCGCTCGGCACGGCCTTCACCGGCTCCGGTGGCTCAGGGCATCGACTGATGGCACTGCAGCGCCTCTGACGGGGAGGTCACAGGGTTCCAGCCCCGACAATGGCTCTAGCTTGTCAACTAGGTCGAATTCAGTCGCTGACTGAAGGAGAATTCTAGCGGCCAGCTGCTTTTTTTTACGTAGTTTTCCGTCGTTTCTCCTATCAACATCGGGCGAATGCAGGAGCAGAGCGATAACAAATGAGCCATGGACCGCCCGAGATCTTTATTCCTCTTCTATGGCCTATGCTTGCCACTTACAGCTTACACACGCTTACAAGCACATTAACAGGTACCACACGTGCCGGGGGATTCACGGCTGTGTCCCGGCTGGGCCGGAACCCCGCTGGTGGGAGATGCATGGTTGGAGAAAACCCCGCTAGGCGACGGTAGGTCGGCGCCGAATCGAGAGACAAGGGCATCAACAATCGCGGGGCAAGATCATCGCTAACTCTCCTGCGATAAAACATGAACTGCACTTACGGGACTAGTGACGTTAGCAGTTGACGCGCCCGGAATCACTAGTTATCAATCAATCCAGCATTTGTTTGCACAGCGATTCCACTCAAGATTTGTCGACTGCGATCGTGTTTGGTTTACTCGCTAGCTCGCAAATGATTGGTAATGCTAATCATATCTCTTTATACGTCGGTGTGCCTGTTATATGCTTAGATTGTTTTCTTGAGAGTTATTTCTAAACTGAAAATACTCAATTTACGATTTTCTTAGGTTTTTCCTTCTTTGTCACATAAATATTACAGCATTTATCTCCAAATGAGTGTCAGAAACGCTTCAGAAAACTCAAGAAAAACTACCAATGAGAAAATGAACAAGATGATTCGCAGTATTCAAGATTATTTGAAACAATATGAAAATATGACGTTCACTATTTTTTTTTTCGTGTGAGATTACACGTGATCTTATGGTTTGTGTATTTCCGAGCCAAGAGCATGATAAATGCAAAAAGAAATAGTGCTTTGTCATAAAATTCCTGCTTTACGAATCAAGAACAATAAGTTGAAAAAGTTGAAAAAGTTGAAAAAGAAATGGTCACATTTGAGAAAATGACCTTGAGTTATTTTCTTCATTCATTTAAACCATAGTTTTCATCAACGATATAATTTTATTTTGCAACCTAGTAAAACCTTTAAAGAGTAATCCAAAAAGCTCCATTTCACGCAGCTTAAAACGAAATACAATCATATAACAACTTATTAAAATAACATTATCATAGTTTCGTATTTATAATATAATAAAATCAACCAACAAATACTAATAACAACAATAATGTCAATAATAACACTATTAATAATAGAAATAGTATTATTATTAATAATAATATTAATAACAACAATAATAATAATAATAATAATAATAATAAAAAGAAGAAGAAGAAGAATGAAAATAAGAAGAAAACTTCGATGAGCGAATATGAATCATTCGCTGTCAAACTCCCATCATAAGAACATGAAGAAGCTCTTTGAGATGATTTATTTTCTGCATATATTTTCTTTACCGTACATACGTTCTTTTAATTTACAAAAAACAATATTTTGGACCAAGTACGCAAATGAAGGTTTAGATATTTCACGAGTCAAAAACAATAAAAACGTATTGGAACAAATTCAAACTTTAAGTTCTACAATAAGAAGCAAATCAAAAACAAATTACGTACCACTTGCTTTGAGTATTAAAGGATGGGGAATTACATTTATATGATGTACTAGAACCAGAGATTTTTCTACTTTTCTTAAAAGGAGTCATTTTAAAGTTCAAAATAGTTCATCTAAATTTACATCTTGGATGTGTTTCTTGATCAACACAAACCCTGCAGCAGTGTGCTAAGTTTCAACTGAAAGTAGAGGGGAGCGAGGGAGTTGACCTAGGCTGGATCAAAGCCCTCCGCTCATCCTCGGAATGAAGATCTTGCGGGAGAGAAGCGCCGTCGAAAAAGCAGCCAGCGCCGTCCTTCATTACCACGCTTCTCCAGGGAGTTGCAGATCCCTGCGCCCCTGGGGTGCACAACTCTCAAGTTCCACCTCTGCCCCTTCACCCTCCACGCTTGTCTCCCTTTATCCGCCCTCTCTCGCACTGCCTCACCTCCTCCGTCGACGCCTCCCTTCCTCTGCACACTCGCGACTCCATCCACCTTCCCTGGCCTCACGCCACCCTCGAAACTTCCTTACTCACCCCTCACTCCGCCCTCGCCTCCTCCCCTCCCTCCTATCCGTCTTGACTCCATCTACCCGTTCTTGCCTCCTCCCTCCCTTACTGCCCCTCTCTCCGCTCTCGCCCACCTCCTCCCTCCCCCCTCCGCCTTCACCCCCACTCTCCACCCTCCATCGACTCCATCTACCCGCCCTTGCTTTACTCCGCCATCGCCCCCTCCCTCCCACACCTCGCCACCTTCCGCTCTCGTCACCCTCCGCCTTCGCATCTTCGGATATACATATCTTTCCGGCAGCATTACTGAAACGTATGCTTTCCACTTTAATCTTCACCTTGTCTTCACCGACTCATCTTCGTATTAGCAGCTATTTTCGGCCAACGCTTGCAATTCTGATTCATTTTTAAATTTTATTTTCGCTTTCAGTTTAGTTGTTTCGTATCTAACAACCAAAGTATGTTTATTGTCTCTTCTCTAAAGTAGCACAGACACACCTGAAACATGGCTATCGGAAATATGAAATATCGTAATCTCTACCCCCGTGAATCAATTTTGCATCTTCCGACAACTTTGTTTCCAACTTCACATTTCACGCACAGGTTGACTGATCCCTAGCATACATTTTCAGCTCCATTTTACTTGTACAGCGTTCATTGAACTTTCTCACTTTTCCGCAAATTCTACAGATTTGTTTTAAAGAGATTTTCCAGCATTCTGTCATAATTACACATCTCATTGCCCCGACAAACCAACTGTTCATTATTTTATTTATCAACACTCAGCTATCACTTTGGTTTTTGGCTGATTGATTTGTGATTCCGGGACGACGTTTAGATCATTAGTCCCGTAAGTGTAGTACTCGATTTTCTTTGGGATATGGCGAGGATCTTCCTCCGCTGGATAGTGAGAATCAATGCCGACCTTCACGCTGGTTAGCGGAGTTTTTCCCAAACTTTAACCACCCAACCTTCTTTCCGGGATAGTGTTGTACATGCAAGTGAAGGTGTATATACGAAAGGGGTGGGGATAGAACAAGGAAGAAGAAGGAAAGAACGCGCGCGGTTTCGTAGCCCGTTTGTTAAGGTACTGGTCCGGATTCGCCTGGTATTGATCGGAGAAACCAAGGCAAACTATCGATAAGAGCAGCCGACAGCTGGAACTCTCCTCCAGCAACTGAATTCGACATAACTATTTAACTAGTGTCGAAACTCCTGCCACTGTCGGGACGCGAAGCTACGCCTTCCCGGTCAGAGGCACTCCAGTGACATCAGTTGATTCCCTGAGCCACCTCTCCCGGTATCACTTTGACGTCGTCTTCTGTTTGCGTCACACTGCTGGCTCCGTCTCCGCCCAAATCATTACCGCTACCCCTCAGCCCCTGCACCGCACCTGCCGACACGAAGCCAAATCCTTCAACGTCGCGCCTTCCTCTCCTATTATCCGTCACTCTCGCTGCCATCGCCTCCGCCGCCACGTCATTTTTACCTCCTCCGCAGGCGCGTCGTGCGTGTGGCGACGCCGGCAAGCGGCGGCAAGGCTCCGGCGCCGCGCGAGAGCGGCGCGTAATTTTAAGGCCGACCTTATCTAGTCCCGCGGGCGGGCGAAGCTTTCGCTCGCTAGCAGCGCTCGGTGGCGGAGGCGGCGGCGGTCGCACGAGTTTCATCACGAAACTTCCCCCAATTCCGCGAGTCGCGTGATAGTCTTTCTCGTGTGCTTGTGCTCGCGCTCCGCTCGCTCGTGGGCCCCTCCGCCCCCCCCCCAGCCTACCGCTGCCGCCCTCACCGCCACGGCCACTCCTCGTGGCAGCCCGCGCCGTGGGTTACCTCCTGGGGCACGTAGCCGCGGGGAACGATTTCTTTTCAAGGGGACCTTTCAAGGAACTTTGGGTCAAAATTTTCGATTTTCTGTTTTTGTGCGACTTTGATAGTTGGATGTTTGCTCTCGGTATTGCTTGTTATTGCCTTCAACACGGAGCTCGCTATTCACAGCATAACCTACTGGGATCGCGAGGATCGTGGTGTGAAGAGAAATATGAAAACAGTTTAATGTTACTACATGTTCTCTAATGGAGCGAATTATTAATATAAATTATGAGAAGAAAATATGAAATGATAAACTGAGTCAAGTTAACAACTAGTTAATTAGGAAATACGTAAATAAAAATTCTTAAATTAGGTAAAAATAAAATTATATATGTACCACGGCCATTAACTGGTTCTAAGGATCTCGAGCAACAATAAAAAGCTTCGGGCCAAAGGGCCTCCTTTTTTGTCGTCGTTTGATCATTAAAACCCTTGTAAAGCCTTTGCTGCATAAATGACTTTTGCCTAATTCAACACAGAAGTAGAATCAATACTATTTTCCATTTAAATACCCTTTACTTTCGGCTGATACTGATGGCACACTCACTTTCTTGAGTAGGGAAATTTCGTTATACATTTTGAGGAAAACCTTTTTTGTGTGTAGAGATAACGAACACATAGTTTATTCTGTTGACGTAGGGTCACCTGTTTTCGTTCCACCAATTCGTTCTCATTTGTTCTGCGTTTATAAATACAGCGTGTTCTACAGACCTATGTTAGTTTTATTATATGGAAATTGCAATGCCATGACCTGAATAAATTTAAAAAAAGAAGTCGAGGGTCAGGAAGTAAGACATCTGTAGTTACTGATAATTCACAACAGAACCATTCCTTCTACAACTCTTACCGATTTCGGAACTAGTACATCGCGAACAAAACTTTTCGGGAGTGATGAACAATTTGTCCGTTCTCTATCTGTAGGTGACGTTGGTGCAAAACTTGAGCAACTTAAGAGCTCCTTGCAAATTTCCTTAAGTAAGTTTTGTAAAGTATAACTGGTTGTAACTCGCATACGTAGCGCAAGGAAAGTTATATTTAGATGGAAAAATCTTTCCCGACGTTTTCAACAAAATGCAAATTTTGGGGGTCACTTTCATTGAGAAAAAGTGCATTGTTGGGGCACAAGGAGAGTGCAATCTTAAAAAAAAGTGTTACTTCCACTACGGTTATATTGTGAAAGGAGCCGTTTGTTTCGCGACAAAAAAATATTTTTCTCCATTCGCTGGCTGCCTGGTGAAATAATATTACTAGTATTTTATTGGTAAAAGTATTTTGAACTTTTTTCATTTAAATAAAAATATGTTTTGTTATAAATCGTATTATCATATACACAAGTACTGCTATTGTGAACCAACATTATCTATTTCTGTCAGCGTATCCCTGTCGGTGTGCAACACTTGTGAACTATTCGATTAGCTTCAATTGAAGACCTAATAAATAGAATGGTATCTCATTTCTCAGGGGTATTTTGCACATAGGTCAAATTCGAAACTACATGAATTACAGGACTAAATTTTAATTTATTTATCAAATTATATTTGTTTTATTGAATATACGTCTTACGGGTTAAGGACTCTACAACTCGGCAATATAAGTTTTTTGCTATTCTATGCAATTATTTGAACTATTTAAGAAATATACCTTAAATCAAAATAAATAAATAAATAGAATGCAAAGTGGATAGGCAGAGAGAAAGGGTGTGATGGAAGAAGGGATAATTGATAGTGCAGGAAATGGAAGAAGCTGCAGGATAAATCATAAGGAGAACACCCAGTCGAAACCTGTCCTAAAACAAATTTTAAAAAACTAACATTGTGGTGGGCAAGGAGTAGTGGAGGATGGTTGGAATGGAGTTTGGCGGGCGCTGGTGACAGGGGGTACGCGAAACGGAAAAGTGGGGGAAAGGGTAGGACTAGGGCTAGGTCAGACGGAATGGGGCAGGTCCTAGCGGAACGGGACGGAGCAGGGCGAGTCCTAGCCAGAATCTGTTACAGAGATAACTCATTCCTTTACCTGCCTTATAGTTTATTGTGATTAATATCCGACAAATTTGGCTCCTTGAGTTATTCTACTTTTCGGACTCTTAAAATAATCTACACAACTTTGGGGCACTAGATGCCCTATATTAGAGCTAAATGCCCCCTGTGTAACGTTGTAATGTGAAATTTCCTATCATATGTACATTGACAAAATATAGTAATCTTCGAGCCCTATTACTTGCCTTAGAAGTTTGTAACGTTTGGCCTCAGAAACTCCCCCGCTGCCACTCTCAGAGGGTGACCCTACATGCCTGCGAACTGCGCGCCTTTGGCGAGAGACTCCCTCTAGCCGCTTTCGCTTTTCTTTGGAGTCAGCGACGGCGCGGGGGAAGTTTCCCTGGTCGGGATTTTCGTTTACAAGCCCCCGTTTTCGCCCCCACTCTAATTACGAGGCGCGTTTCCTGTTTGGGACCTTTTTCAGGGGCGCGTGCAGGGAAACACGGATGAATATTGGCTGCGTCGCGCCGGTTCTTATCTCGAGAGTTTCGTTCGATAACTTTGTAATTCATCAGGGAAACACTCTCCGAGGAACGTTCAATACCTAGCAAAAAGAATGCGGCAATGTGGGTCGTTTCACTGCGTTGGTCGGGAGTGTTGGTTTTTGGTATAGGATTGTTTCGTGACCTGGAAGTTTTTATGTGCTTTTTGCTTTTTATTGGAGTTTGCATCAAAAACTTTTAAGAGAATAATTAAATAAATCGTGTACGACACAATAACGCTTAATATAGAATATGTGTCTCTGATAGGGGCGTTCCAGCCGATCACTTTTTAGTGGGGGGGGGCATCGCATATTTTTGTTAAATAATAAAAGCATTTGTAATTATACTGTATATCACTTAAGTACTGTCGTTATGATACTAAACAATATTATTGTTCAAATAATTACGTAATTCGAACAAAAATAAATATCAATTAATTATCAATAAAATAAATCAATTTTATCAAATAAAGGAAAGTGAACGAAAATTCTAGGCCTTCGCTTCCCAAAATAGCCCCACCCTCCGATCATGGACCCCATGCTTCCCCCTTGGATCCGCGAGAAGTCTCAGTACACACATTTTCAGCCGACACCACTCTGAAATCGATATTAAAAGGAAATGATGCAGAAGGAACTGGTTTCAAAAAATTGTGTATGTAGTAAAATACATTCACTGTCAGTGGTTCATAGTACAGGTGATTGCACATAGATACAACTTATACTTCAAAACTTTAAAGTTCATAGAAAGCATTCCAAAATCCTTGTCAAGAATAACTTATTTTTAGCAACATATTCATAATTACAAAATAAAATGGCGAATTAAATTGGATTTTGAAAATCACTGGCACTAACAAAGATTTAAACTATCCTTGGCTAACCTTTTCAAATATTTTTAGAACAAAAACCAATTCAACAATGCAAAATAATTTTTAAAATGAAAGAATAAATCACAATAATATGTGACGTATTAATGAAAATTATTGAGTGTCAACGGAGAAAAACTTTCACATATTAGTAAGACTTCAGTGAAGTAAAGATGAAGAAAGAAATTTATTTCCATCCCTATGGTACTATTCAACTTGTTACAATGGTAGAACTTTGGAATACCCTGACCAGGATCCAGTTGGTGGTCAGGATTTATCATACAAATAAAAAAATATGTAATCACGTGAGTCCAATGGTTAGAATTTTTTGTAGCAGTCAACAGTATTGCACCAGTGGCATCTGTAAATTTCTTCTGAAGGTAAAATAAATGGTAAGCTCGCACAAACATATCCGAGACACACGATATGTCGTAGGTATGCAACGCTGCAAATAGAGAGCTGCGCTTTCGGCGCCGTCGTTACGTGGGGCGTCTGGCGCCCCTGGCATTCAATATTCCGTCGGAGTAGCAGGGGCTCCGCGCAAGGCCCCGCCTGCAATTGCACCAGGCGTCTGCGGCGCCGGCACCTCGGCACGAGCGACGGGGGCGGGGCGGGGGTGGGCGGCGGAGTCGGAGGCGGTGGTGACGGCCTGGAGTGGCGGTGGAGTGGAGATTGTAGTGTTGTTTCGGTGGTTGTGGTGATGGTAGTGGTTGTGGTGATAGTAATGGTTGTGGTGATAGTAATGGTTGTGGTGATAGTAATGGTTGTGGTAATGGTGATGGTAGTGGTAGTGGTGACGGTAGTGGTAGTTGTAATGGTAGTGGTAGTCGTAATGGTAGTGGTTTTAGTGGTTATGATAGTGCTGATGGAAGGAATAGTGGTGGTGATAATAGTGGCGGTGATGATAGTAGCTGTGATGATGCTGATGACAATGATAGTGGTAGTCGTGATGGTAGTGGCTTTAGTGGTTATGATAGTGCTGATGGAAGGAATAGTGGTTGTGATAACAGTGGCGGTGAAGATAGTAGCTGTGATGATGCTGATGACAATGACAGATGCTGTGATGATGTCCTAGGTTTGAGTCCCGACGGCCGTAGGATTTTCGACACTCTTTCCAGCTACGTCAAAATTCAGTCAGTCTGGAGGAGAATTGTAGCGGCCGGCTGCTCGGCTTTCCGTGGTTTCTCCAATCAACACCAGGCGAATGCCGGAGCAGTACCCTAACAAACGGGCCACGGACCGCGCGCGATCTTTCCTTCCTCTTCCTATCCTCTCCCCTGACACACACTTACACTAACATGCACTATACTACCACACATTGCGGGAGAAGAATGGCGGGATTAGAACTTGTCCCGGATGGGCCGGTGCCCCGCTGGTGCGAAATACCTGGTAGGGGAAAACCCCGCTAGTCGACGGTAGGTCGGCGCCGGATGTCGCCAACCAGTGGGGGAAGAACACCTCCCGATGAAAAACATGCGAAAAAACATTAAGAGATAGCGAAGATAATGCATTTGGATTTTAAAAGACAAAACTAAAAACTTACAACTTTACGTGTTAGAAGGGGCAATATTTACGCGTGAATTGTTTAACCATCAGCAATTTCATGAACGCGAGGAAGGACACGTATACCGTATTTTAAAACCCAATCATCCTTTCTTTTGCTCCTTCCTACGTACTCTGTCAGCTTCAACAGGGAATTGGGGGGTTAAAGTGTCGAAGGTAGGCCGAGCTAATGTCGGAGAGGGTTACAATGGCCAATACGATAGCCGTGTGATGAAAGCTGCCGTGGCAGTTGGGCGAAACTGGAGGCGTGAGAGCGACCGGACCGAAGCGCGGGGCAGAGCTGCGCCTGGGAGCGGCCACGAGGGTGCCAGGGGACGCTGCCGGGGCGCGGCGGTGTCACGGTTTCGGGAGGCGGCAGCGGGAGTGGGAGTGGGAGTGGGCGGGGTCGGGAAGAGCCAAGCGTGTGGTGGCGGGTAGTAAAGAGGAGAAACCGCTTGGGGCGAGGCTCCATTGGGGGAGGGGGACGGTGCGGGATGGAACGGAAGAGGGTGGGATGGAAGAGCTCGGGTTGTGAAAGGACGGGGTGGGGTGGGGTGGGGATCGGGGCGCGGCATGAAAGGGTAGAGTTGTACAAGTCAAACCGGAATGGGATGAATAAAGAAGGAGAGAGATTAGTCAGGATTGGGTGGTCGTGGTGGTATGGTCGCGGCGGGGTGGTCAGGGCGGGGTGGTCAGGGCGGGGTGGTCAGGGCGGGGTGGTCAGGGCGG
This sequence comes from Teleogryllus occipitalis, assembly GCA_011170035.1. NCBI lineage: Eukaryota > Metazoa > Arthropoda > Insecta > Orthoptera > Gryllidae > Teleogryllus > Teleogryllus occipitalis. The sequence goes on along the minus strand of BLKR01002118.1, from coordinate 144,928 downwards.
GGTGGTCAGGGCGGGGTGGTCATGGCAGGGTGGTCAGGGCGGGGAGGTTGGGAGGTGTGGTGAGAACCTGGTAAGCGGAGTAGGGTGGTCAGGGCGGGGAGATCAAAATGGGATGGTCGTGGTGGTAAGAAGGACTTGGTGGGTGTGGAGCGTAGCGGGGTGAGGCGGGGCGGGGCAGGCGCGGGCCGTGCCGGGCCGGGCCGGGCCCGCTCGGGTTGGACTGGGCCGGGCAGTGGCGCCGAGAGCCCTTGATGCCGGGCTTCGCGATTCATCCCGCAGCTCCGCTTCTGATTAGATTGCTTGCAAATGCGCTGCCGCTGGGAAGCGGGAGGCCGGCAACTGAGGCAGCGGCACGAGCGACGGTGGAGGCAGTGATGGGTGGTGAGACGGGTGGGTGATCGGAGCGGGAGGAAAAACGGCGATGCGCAGTGCACTGTGTGGATGACGGTGACTAAAGGTGAGGCTAGCGTGGTCAGCGTGGTGGAGAGGTCGGCGGGAGCGGGAGGCGTGGCAAAGGGGAGAGGGGAGGGGCCGCGAGGAGGCGGGGGCGGGAGGTTCTGGGGCTGCAGCTGGGCCATGCTGCCACTGTGACGCCGCCCCGAGGGACGCCAGCCCCGGCCTGCCTACGCGTGGAAGCCGCCTGTTCAGGCCGCGCGCCGCCCAACCCCCGCCCCCGCCCTGCCCTCTCCGTCACCCTCGCTCATGTCCCCGACAACGCCGGCCCACTCGCCGCACTAACTAGATGACTAGATGGAATTCAGCCACCGACCGGAGGACAATTCTAACGGCCGGCTGCTTTGATCGGTAGTTTTGCGTAGTTCCCGATCAATATCAAGCGAATACTAGAGCAGAAACTAACAAACGGGCAACTGACAGCGCGCGATCATTACTTCCTCTTCCGTGTCCTATCGTTTCCCCCTACTTACACATAATTACGTTTACATGTACTACCCTACCACACATGTCAGGACATCAGTAAAGCTTGTCCCAGCTGGATCGTTGCCTGACTGTTGGGGATATGTAGCTGAGGATAACTCCACAAACCGGCGTGTAAGTTGGCACCAAATCTCGCAATCCAGAAGAGAGAATACCGCCACAATCTGTGATAAGAACATGCACTACACTTACGGAGCTAATGACCGTAGTAATTGACGCTCCCGGAAACACGAAATATTCAACCAATGAATCAATCGGAGACGCCGCTTTTTCCAGCACGCTTCAACGCATTGCCAAGCTTCAGCCGACTACCAACCATTCGCACTGAAATGAATCACAAGTTTCCATCAATTATGGCACGTCTTCATATAGTACGTTTTTTTCATTCCCTCTTATATCTCTTCAATAAACGCAACAAATTAACATTAATAAAGCAGTGTTAACAAACTGTGGAAGGTCTGCTTCGCTAAGAAAGAAAAATAATTGCGAAATTATGTTTTGGTAGTATATTGTAACAAATATTGTAGTACTTTCTCCTCAATTTACAACTAATCGGTACTTTTAAAAATCGTAATTGGCATACGAACCAAAGAGAAGAGAGCAGACGCATCCTCTTCTTATTTCTTTCAGATGTTATATTCATGTCACTTTAACGTAGTTTGTGCACCGTTAAAATTGTAAATCTGTTCTGACCTGACACACTAAATAACGTTGACATTGACAGGAGGAATTTATAGCAAGTATGTAGCGTTAACAAAACCAGGAAATCCTTGTTTTAACATCTCTGGCAATTTATTTGACAACGTACTAATTTTCCCAAGCCTGGCTTATTTACAGGCATCACGCACTTTGTGAATTTGAAAAGTTTCCAGAAGTAAAGTGACAATGCCAATAATTAATATAAACATTCATCATATTTACTTAACTCCCTGACAGATTTCATAAACAATTTAAATGACATCACTTTACAGAATCAGTCTTCAAATTAATTACACAACATACCTTCCTTTTATTTATTATCAATCTTTAAGAAAATGCATACTAAGTACATCAAGTGTCATAAATCAGAAGTTGAAAGAAGAAGTTGTTTCCTTGTGACAGGTTGGAAGAGCCAAACTAAATTTATGTGAAAGTTTTGAGAAAAATTGAGAGAACAATAAGATCTATCAGGCGCGAAATGGACTCATTCAATTCGTAATTGCCTCGCAATTTCAGCAGAAATAAAAAATTAAAATGTTATATAATTGTTTTATTATTAAATGCTACAGCATTTTATGCTAGACTGAGACCAAAGCTCTAATTGGGTTGTAACTCTGAGAGAAAAAAATAGTTTCAGTAATGTCTTATCCCTTCGCCCAATAGCTCAGCTAATGAGCCACGCCCCGCCCCACCCCGCCTCGCGCCGCCACGCCCCGCCACGCCACGCCCCGCCACGCCGCGCCGCGCCACGCCACGCCACGGCCGCCCCGTCTCCCCGCCACGCCCCGCCACGCCCCCCACGCCCGCATCCCACGCCCCGCCACGCCCCGCCGCCCCGCCACGCCCCGCCACGCCCCGCCGCCCCGCCACGCCCCGCCACGCCCCGCCACGCCCGCCCCGCCACGCCCCGCCACGCCCCGCCACGCCCCGCCCGCCCCGCCACGCCCGCCACGCCCCGCCACGCCCCGCCACGCCCCGCCACGCCCGCCACGCCCCCGCCACGCCCCGCCACGCCACGCCCGCCACGCCCAGCCCTGCCACGCCCCGCCACGCGTCGCCATGTCCCGCCACGACCTGTCACGCCCCCACACCCCATCCTCAATTACCCCAAGCCCAGTCCCGCCACGCCACGCCACTAAGCCCCCGACTCGTCATACATCATGCCATACCACTGGCGCCGCCCCCTCGTCTGCTTCGCCGTGCTTCGCTTCGGGCGCCGTCTGCGGGGACAGCGCCCCACCGCCGCGCCGCCTCTGGGCCTGCTCCAGCTTGTTCTTGTTCTGTTTAATCCTTGGCGGCACTCCGGCGCGGGGCAGTGGGCGCGCGTGGGCCCCGGGAGGCGATCCTGGTGCGGTAATCGAGTATCGACCGAGCGCAGCGGCGCGGGATGCGGGCGCGGGCGTGCAGTCGCTGCCCGCAGTGGCCGGGCGGCGCCGCCACGAGGGTGCCAGTGCCCCGCCCTCCCCGCACCCGCGCTCCAGAGGTGTGGACCACTCCCAACGCCAGTTCCACAATGTTCCCGGAACCTCTTTCGTCCCACCAATCCTTCTTACGGGGTAACGATAATTTTCACCGTAGCCCGTCTGATGTATCAACTTAATGCAATGAATCGATACAACGAATCGACGTCCATTAAAAATTTAAAAACAATGTTTTAGCTGAAGGAGAAAGGACTTTTCTTATTGTTTTTCTCATAAGGAAGTATTACGAAAAGTATTCAACGACACTTGGCCCATAAACACAAATAATGAACTTCCTTGGTTGTTTGCTCAATAGTATCGACCTAATGAGGTTAATTATTATTACTAATATCAATAAATAATATATATTTTTATTGTACACATGTATGCTACGACATACGGAAGCTTTAGAGTAGGGCACGGAGAACTGAGATATTTAATGGTATTCTGGGTTTCAAAGGGCTAAAATGGGGACGTTTAGAGCTTTACAATCTTTTGATTTTTTAACAAACGCAAAATTATTATTTTGATACCTCATCTGTAAATCTTCACCGAACTAGTCATTTCTTCTTCTTCTACTTCTTCTTCTTGGTCAGATGACGTATTGCAGCTGAACGTAGTTCGTCTACATCTACATCATACTGTTCTCAGTGCCCCGTTTTACGTACCTTGCAACTTGCGTCATTACTTTCCGAGTGTTTCACATTTCTGCCACAATCATACGCTATGCTTATTTCTCCATTAGGTCAGCGTCTCACCTGAGCTGGCCCCTTTCATCAAAGTTTACCCTAAATGCATCGTTATGTTTTTTTTCATCCTTTGGTGTACCTTCCTCCTCTAGTTCGCCTTTTTAGTGTGGCGAAGGAGTTCTCGCAGCCCTCTGCCCCGCTTCTTGGGCCGGCGCTCGGCAGAGAGCGCTCCGCGCGGAGATAGCGCGTTTGTCACCATCCGCCCGTGGCCAAGCGGAAGCGGACTGGACAAAAAATGCTGAGGAGCGCCTGATCGCCCCGCTCACGCCGCCTCAAACTCAGCTTTCCCTCCTGGGCCTGCCTCCGTCGTCCTCGCCTCTGACCCCGGTCTCGGCCATCCTCCCCGCTCTCGGGCCTCTGGCTCTGCCTGAGCCCGGTCTTGGCACGAGCCTGTCTCCGCCTCGCACCCCGACCCTCGCGCCCGACGCTCAAGCTCCGACTCGCGCCTGACGCTCACGCCCGACCCTCCCGCCCGACGCCGCTCGTGCTCCTGACGCTGGAGCTTCCGACTCTCGCGCCTGACTTCCGCCTGACTTCGCGTGCGCCCGACTCTTCGCGCCCGACTCGCGCCTGACTTCGTGCCCGACTCTCGCGTTCGACTCGCGCCCGACTCGCGCCCGACTTCGCGCCTGACCCGCGCCCGGACTTCCGCGCCTGACGCTCGCTCCTGACGCTGGAGCCTGACTCGCGCCCGACTCTCGCGCCCGACCCCCGCGCCTGACTTCGCGCTCGACTTCGCGCCTGACTTCCGGTGAGCCCTTCTCCGACTTCGCGCCTGACTTCCGCGCCTGACTCGCGCCTGACTTGCAAAAGGCTCGACTTCGCAAGCCTGACTCGCGCCTGACTTCCGCGCCTGACTTTCGCGCCTGACTTCCTCGCGCCTGACTCGCGCCCGACTCGCGCCCGACCTCGCGCCCGACTCGCGCCCGACGCTCGCTCCTGACGCTGGAGTTTCCGACTCTCGCGCCCGACTTCGCGCTCGACACTGCGCCCGACACTCGCGCCCGACCCTCGCGCCTGACTTCGCGCCCGACGCTCGCTCCTGACGCTGGAGCTCCGACTTCCGTGCCTCGACCTCGCGCCCGACTCGCGCCCGACTCGCGCGCCCTTCCGACTCGCGCCCGACCCTCGCGCCCGACGCTCGCCCTGACGCTGGAGTTCGACTCGCGCCCGGACTCTCGCGCCTGACACTCTCGCGCCCGGACACTGCGCCCGACACTTCGCGCTTCCGACACTTCGCGCCCGACACTTCGCGCCCGACACTCGCGCCCGACACTCGCGCCTGACACTCGCGCCCGACACTGCGCTGATCTCGCGCCTCGACACTTTCGCGCCCGACACTTCGCGCTCGACTTCCGCCCGACCCTCGCGCCCAACTCGCGCCTGACTTCGTTATCTTTCCCGGCTCCCACTGCCGATTGAAACCGTTTTTGCTCGGGTCCGTTGCCACTCTTATGTGCATGTTCACAGCGCTACTACACACTATGTTGAGTGTCTGTGATCGAATTATTGTTCTTGGTTTGTTAGGGTATGTTTTATAGCTTTCTAAACTTACGGCTAGCTGAAAATGTGCGCCCGGTATTGGAGAACATGTCATTATTATTTCGTCGTTTGTCGACATCATTGAGAAATGAATGTGGAGTGTAACAGCTAAATACATAAATATATCATAGACAGAAACATTTTGAAACACTATTATTGAGGAAAAAATATTTCTGTTTTCTATGATATTCTTAAATTCAAATTTCAATTCTACAACGAACAATTGAAGGATGTAAGAAAAATGTACGTGTTTTTTGTTATAAGACAATTACATAAAAATTAATATAGGATTAATATAGGATGAAAGTAATATTTTATTAACTAATGGACTCTGTAAATATAATGCTCTACAGCATTTACTGTGGAAAGATTTTTTTAGAAAACTGTTAATTAAGAGAGACATTGATCTAACTTTTGTGCTTGGGAAATGAAAGAGAAAATATATAGGTTCAATGGTACAAACAGCAGTAAGGCTACGTATGCATAGAAAAGTCAGTTTTAATTATAATATTAGTTTTATCAAATAATTCTGTTACATGACCGTAGCACATTTACAAATAGTACGGTTCAGTGATTCGGCCTCCTGAGACAGCGAGGGACAAGTAAGCCCAAGTTGGTGAAAATGGGGGTTTGAGTTGAAATCTGCGTAAGACATAAATATTTTACTTAGAACTCTGCTGTGAACATTTTTGACGTATTTCCTACAATGTTGTCATATATGACCCAACGCTTTTCATTTAAAATTTGATTATTGACATATTGATTTTTAATAATTTAACTGTTAATAATTAATAATTTTTAATAATTACGACAAGAAAGGATATAAATGTCACTTGAATTTAAAACGTTTAGAAACAAGTAAATACATGGAAGGAATGGTAAAATGCATCAACTTTTACAAAGTAGTCGTATGTTTTTTATCAGTATGCATATTTGAACTCATTATTGATTCAGTTTTTAATCCGTAGCGATAACTAGAGAGTTAAAAACAAAAAGGTGCATTACATTTACAGCATGTTAACGTTGCCAACACCCAAGAAGATTGTGTATTCTCCACAAACACTTCTTCGGCAGCCGACACAATATCTCACATCTTTAAATCACTGGTTCTTGAATAGTAATAGCTTCTTCCGGGTCTTTTGGTTTGAGGACTCAGTTGAATTTCACATTCTTCGTTCAGAAGGATTCTAATATTTGATTTCAGTTCTCTACGTAATGCTCTGTTCGCAATACGCTCTCTCATCAAGTCTTCTACTAATCATGTATCCCAAACTTTTTAGAAATGATACCTCTCTTGCAGTTTCACATTTAGATTTAGAGAGAAAGAAAGAGAGAGCGATAGAGAAAGAGAGAGAGAAAGAGGGAGAGAGAGAAAGAGAAGGAAAGAAGTGAGTGAGAAGAGCGCTCGAGTTTCACTAAGCCGACCAATCCGTGCTCGCCATTCACCCCTTCCATTTGCCCCCTTCCCCATCAGTCGTTGCGCAGTCGTTGACCTCATCCCCAGGAACATCTCCCTTCCTCACCCCCCTCACCCTGCGTTTTCTTACTTCACCACTCTATCTGCCCAGAACCCCTTGCACAGGCGCTGCCAGTCAGACGGACCTTTTTACGCAACAGTAAAAAGCGGCATGGACGAAGGAGCGAGGGGGGGGGGCGAGAGTCTCTTCCCCGAAACTCTGTCTTTATTTAACGTGAGCGGAAGCAACTGCTCGGCATTGCCCCCGAGGCAATCTGGTCCAAGAGGTTTAGGTGCTGCCTGAAAGCATGGAATCACACATGCCACCTGCGAGAGATTCGGCTTCTGAGAATGATAATGCGGTTTCGAAGAGATTAACTTAAATCCTCTTCAAAAACCGTAAAAGTCACCATGGCTGTTCAATAAAAGGCTGGAAATGTATACTCGTGTGTCGAAGCCAACAATCAGTTGATTGGGCATATCCTTTTTCTACTGGCATCTTAGCTACTATAGCTACTAGCATCTAAGATAGCTACAGCCAATTGTACAATGATTGTCATTATGATACAACTTCATTGCAGTACAGGTGTTTGACCAATCACAGAAAATTTTACAGTTGAGAATTAAATTATGTTTGTTATTAATAGTTTCGTTTCATTGCGTACACTACTGTCCCGATAAAACCCCTCTGAGGAGGTAAACCTCATATGTATACCGCTGTTCCCAAAACTCGAAAGTGAAGTCTCCCATTTAAATTGTATCAATTATTAACCTGATAAGAAACAAGAGCAGATACTGAACTTTGATGACACTTTAATAAATTGAATCGAATCTTAACTCGGGTACTGATAATTTGAAGTTCCAATATCCTTAACCAGCGCCACATAGAGCTGTTCCCAAAACTCGAATAGTGAAGTCTCCCATTTAAATAGTATCAATTATTAACCTGATAAGAAACAAGAGCAGATACTGAACTTTGATGACACTTTAATAAAATGAATCGAATCTTAACTCGGGTACTGCTAATTTGAAGTTCCAATATCCTTAACCAGCGCCACACAGAACACCTAAGAGTTAGCTGGCTAAATATTGCATGCCAGCGGTCACGTAACCGTTTAATTTATAATTTTAACTTATAATAGATAACATGACTCGTGGAAAAAGGACAGAACAAAAGTTATTGTCATGGGTAATAATACGCTCAAATGAACTTTACGTACTCGCGTGTACCTCGCTAGTATCGTGATATTACTTCACGCTCGTGTATTAATGACATTACTTTATGATTTTATAACATACTATTTTGTGATAATCTATTCGTGATCAGTTTTATTTATTCCATAAATTTTCATAAATTAAGTGTAAGAATATAATTAAATAACATATTTAGTCAAATTAAATTTGTATTTCCTAAGATACACAATAGTTCATTTTTTTATTTACATTCCCTTTCAATACATGTATTTCAAAATGGAGAAAATTTATTGAAATTCACTCCGCAACGTTCACTTCTTCGGAGGTCAAACACTTCGCGTACCCTTCGTTCAACCCACTCCAGTAATGTAACTGCACGGGACTTCGCCAAAATAAAAATTTCACCCGTCTTCCTTCATCAAAACGGGCTGTGACGTAGTCTATACTTCCCGCCTCGCGTTGCTGTTTATTTCCGAACAATCTCGAACAGAGATCGGAAATCTTCGTTTGCCTGAATTTGTGTTTCTGCATTGTTTCGTTGTGTACCTCGTTGCTAAGCAATCTGTCTCTGTGTGGCTATGCAGGGGGTTGCAGAGGGCTGAGCTTATTGTGGCGCGGAATATGCATTACAAACATAACACGGGCGTCGGAAAGAGGGTTGACAAAGAACCGGGGAGGGGGGGGGCGAGCGGAGGTCGCGGCGCCTTCCCGCCAGAGCGCGCGCAAAGGCGCCTCCTAATTTAGACACAACCCGCACGCGCCGATCAAAGCGCGCGGCCCCACGCAAGGGGACAAAGCTGGGCGGGGCGGCGAGAGGCGACGTGAAGGGAAGTGCGGGATGCGTAGGAAAAGGCAGAGTGTGGCCAGGCGAGGCGTGACGCGAGGAGTGTAGTGGGGGGGGGGAAGGTAAGGTAGAATGGATTGTGGTAGTGTGGGGAAGAATGCGGTAGGATAGGATGGGATGGGGTGTGGTGGGTCGATTGATTGGTTGTTAGTGATTGCGGGCGTTTCAACTAACGAGGTCATCAGTCCCGTAAGTGTAGTTCATGTTGTTGTTTTTTTCAATTGAAGGTGAAGGTGATATTCCCCAGCTAGATGGCGAGATCCGGCGCCTACCTACCGTCTACTAGCGCAAGCTTTTCCGCAAGCAGGTATCTCCCACCTGCCGGGCACCGCTCCAGCCGGGACAAGGTGCAAGTCCCCACTGGTCTCCCGGGATATGTAGTGTAGTATTGTGCATGTTAGTGTGTGTGTGTGTGTGTGTAAGGGGGTGAATATAGTACAAGAAAAGGTGGGGAAGATCGCGCGCGGTCCGTGGTCCTTTTGGTAGGGTACTGTTCCGGCAGTCACCTAGCGTTGATGGGAGAAATAAAAAAAAACAACTACCAATCAGTGCAGCCGGCCGCTAGAAATCTCTTCCAGACAGCGACTAAATTCGACCTAGCTGAAAAGATAGTATTGAAAATCCCGCTGCCGTCAGGAATGAAACCTAGGACCTCCCGCTCAGATGCACTGCAGTGACATCAGTTGATGCATTGAGCAACCTCTCCTGGTGGTGTGTTGGGGTGAATGGGGTGGGTTGAAAGGGGTAGAGAGGGTGGGTGGAGTGATGTGAGTGTATGGGGGACGAGATAGGGTGGGATGAGATGAGTGGATGGGGTGGAGTGCAGGTCCACGCAGAGAAGAACGGGAGAAGACGGGGATGAAGAGGGCGATGGGAAAGGCTGACGATGCCACTGAGAGTCGAAGCACGGCAGAGTAGAGGTCAGGGCGTAAAAGGACGGGACGGGATCAGGAATTGGCGGGGGAAATTGGGAAAAAGTCGACCGAGAATGAATGTCACGAAACAGAGCAGGGGAATTCAAAGTAGGTGGAGACGGGAAAAAGACACTGCGGGACGGTGAGTGTAAAGACAGGTGGAGTGCGGTGAAAATCGAAGCAGATGAGAGCGGGAAAAGGTGACGAGTAGGCAGGGTGGGGAATGGTAGAGGTAGGACGATTGGGAAGACCAGAGGCAGCTGGACGGGGTGGGGCTGAAAGTACGGGAGCGGATGGAGAAACGTGGGCAAAGAGGGACAAAGTGGGGGCAGGTGGACGCAAAGGGGAGAGGAGATGAAAGAGTTACCAAAGAGGGGAGACACCACTCAGTGAGCTCGCAAGGATTGTATTAGAACTATATTGTTTTTTTAAATTTATGTTATTACTGTTTCATTATTAAAATTTAATTATTTACATATGGTCCTTTAAACAAGTGAGTCACAAAACGTTAGCACCTCCTGCAATTTTCGAACGATGGAAATTATTGCAATGCAGTTTTCACAAAAGTGCAGGTAGGAATGGGGCTAGGATATACATATATTCATTTCCATTTTATCACTTGTATTTTATGAGATATTGATGTACCTTTGTGTTTTTCAAATGGAGATACACAATTTTTTTGTTTATCACGACGTATATCATGAGTCACAAAAATAATCAAAATTACTCAAAAAAACTTTATCTAACATTTGAAAATATGTATAGTTACATTTTAAGTACAGTGAAATATTTATAGTTCCATTGGGTTTATCTTTTTACGCTCGTCATTATAGACAAAAAATATGTGTAGTTCCATTTGAAAAACAAAGTTGCTTCAGTATCTTGTAAAATAGAAGTGATAAAATGGAACCAAATGTATACATCAATTACCCTCATTCCCCGATTCACTTCCGTGAAACCTACATTGCAATAACATCATCCGTTCGAAAATTACAGGAGGTGCTAAAGTCACGTGACTTATCCTGTGTATTTATAGACCGTCAAATTGTTGCTGGCAAAATGTCGAATTGCGAAAATAATTTCATTGAAGTAATCACTAAAATAAGAATAAGAAAATATTTCATTCATTATCTCAAATAAATTATTGTCCCAATTTGATATTTTGCCCACAATAATTTGTTTATAAATATATAGAATTAATAAAATTCATATTCAAAGAATTCATATTCATTGAGTTAAATTCTATTATTCGGTATAATGTGTTCAAGTAGACGAGTTCCATGCTGATCCATACACTTCACAACGTTTCCGACCATTGGATTTGACATTGTATTTGCTGAACATGCAATTCTATTTATAAAACCCAACATCAAATACACCAAACAATTATTTTCGTTATTAAGAAACGTGTAAATACAAAAACACCAATCAAGTTGTAATAATAATTAATTAAATTATTTTCATGTCTAATTTTTCATGTGTTTCACTACAATAATGAGATTATATTTTTATTCCAATCCATGGAAATATACGCTACCCTGACACTATGACATTGTGGATGGAGAACATTCCCAATAAAGAAATTGAGAAACATACAAATTTTTTCCTCAATAACACATGCATATATCAACATTTCTTCATTATTTTAAAATATATATTGTTTTCAAGCTATCACAGTGTGCGGCTCATATTCTTACATGATATCAGACGATCGTCCAATTTGGGGAAGTTTCCTTCCAGGCATCATCGAGAAAATTATGGAATCCAGATAGGAATCCTTATGAAGATCACAGTGTTGGCTAGGGATAGTGTAGGAAGGATGTTTTTGAAGTGGAGAGAGGTAAAAGACAATCCATGAGCAGTTACAACTCGAATATTTTTGTCTGTTTTACAAGCAATATTTATAGGTCAAATTAATACAGACATTTAAAAAAACATATTGTTGATATATGATCCATTTTTACATTTCATAAAAATTCGAATTTGGAATCTTCTTCAAATGATTATTACTATCATTGTCTAAAACTCGCTTCAACGTATAAGTTGTGTGGACGTACTTTGGTAAGTATGTTTGGTAAAATTATCAATCACTCATGTCACTCTCTCATATTTCGGAGTTGATGAACGGATCATGTGGTGCGCATAGTGAAACTGAACCCAATTCGAAGTTTCATGTGTTGTAAAGAATTGATAACTTCTTATACTATACAAAGATCCACGCAAAGGCCAAGTAAATAAAAACATTTCTTAAGTTATCGAAATGATTTTGTGCAACTCAAATATTTATTAAAACATACATTCAAGTCTGAAATAAAATAAAATAAAAATCATTATCAAAAATATTTTTGAATTCACGTGTTACGAAACTAGATTTAATGGTATAGTGCAAAGCTCGGGGTGTGTCACAAAAGCAATGACGCAAATTGAAAGACGTTTCGAAAGGGAAGTAAGAGAGATGCATTTCATTCGAAACCCAAGCAATAACAGCAAAATACCTACTTTTCTAGGGTCGTGGATCAAGTTGTGAGGGCCAGGGACACATGGAGCCTGCAGGCACCTGCAGGGTCTGATGCGGAAGCCCGCGGCGGCGCCTGCAGCGGCATTGTGCGGAGGCGGAGGCGGGGGCGGGGGCGGGGCGGGGACCCCAAGTCCGTAACTGCGGCCGGTCGATCGGGAAGCATAAAGTCTCATATCCAAAGTTTCGCCCGGCCCCTCAAATTTCTCCACACAGCCTTTCCTCCCCACGCCGCCCCACCTCCCGGCCGCGCTGCCGCCGCCGCCGGCGGCGGCGTCCCTGGAGATGCCGATGAGCCTTCCCCGACTCCCACTCCCCTCGTCGCGAACTTCAGGCCCGCCCATGGCTGTGATCTCCTTGTTCAGCAGGCCCCTTACTTATTTATGTTACTTCCTTTTCTTCGCCTCTCCTTCTTCGCCTCTCTCCCCTTCTTCGTCTCTCTTCCCTTCTTCGCCTCTCTTCCCTTCTTCGCCTCTCTTCCCTTCTTCGCTTCTCTTCCCGTCTTCGCCTCTCTCCCCTTCTTCGCCTCTCTTCCCTTCTTCGCCTCTCTTCCCTTCTTCGCCTCTCTTCCCTTCTTCGCCTCTCTTCCCTTCTTCGCCTCTCTTCCCTTTTTCACCTTTCTTCTCTTCTTGAAAATATTGAACTTTTCTATTCATTTTTCCATTCCTTAGTAGGCGTTCTGTGCCTGCACTTCTGAAGAAAAAACAAGGATATCTCGCTTCGTATAAAGAAGTCATAATATGACAATTTATCACCTACCACTCATAAAATGACAAATTATCACTTATTTCAGCATAGAACACGTGCTCTCCTCCAAACCTACAGTAAAACATCCCTTTTCCACGCATTACAACATTCTTTCTTGCTTTCCTGTCTCCTCTTCCAAGCAATTGCTATATTCCTTGTTTTTTTTCTTGTAACTTTCATTTTTTCACCGCTATAATCACAGCTCTGTAGTTACAGCTCTTATATCATCCATTCCATCCTTCTTTCGCCACTCACTAACTTTGAAAAAGAGCCATGTCATTGAATTATGGGAACAGATTATGATATCTGCAAATCAGTTCTTTGATAAGTTAGTTAAATATGTTTACCACGTACTAATTGTATTGGTATTGTATGTCATTGTATTCAAAGCTAATCTTGCATCTTCAAGATTCTTTCGAAAATTGTAATGTCATTATAGAATTTATACACATCGCAAGCTCATATTTAATCTGTTGTGCTTGCGGTGTCACGCTTGTCGGCTGTTTGTCTATTAAAAGCATAGTTATTACTTTTTGTTTCGTCATCTCCTTGTCACGTACATCTCTTCAAGCTCCAACATCCATTACCCACCTCACATTTCGTTTCTACCTGTATCCGCTATCGAAAACTGACCCCCTTCTTGCTTTTGACCGCAGAAACCCCTCACCCTCCTCTTTCAATTATCCTTCCACTCCTTTGGGTCCAACGTATCCAGTTCACTCTTACATTTATCTGTCGGGTCTCATTTTCTTTCTCTTCCCCTTATTTCATGTTTGACCGTCACATGCACAGATATTGCTTCGTGTTTTGTCTTTCAATTGCCACATTCTTCACTCTATGTCCCACTTTTCCTAACCCATGTCCTACATCTGATCTTTCTACTTCCGCTGTCAAAACTGCAAAATCCCAACGTCTCCTCCTCTTCCTTACTCCTTCTTCTCTTTGGGTCCAACGCATCCAGTACCATTTTTCATTCATCTTCCTTCGCTTTCTCTTCAAATAAAGACACATTTGACTATTATACGAACAGTTATTACTTCGTTTTGTTATTCCCTTGCCAAGCTCTTCTTCCACACCCCATCTTCTCTAATCTACGTCCTATATCCTATCTTTCTGCATCCGCTATCGAAACTGAAAAAACGCAACCCCTCCTCTTCCTTGGGCCTTCCTCCACTTTGGGTCCAACGCACACAGAGCCACTTTTCATTCATCTTTCTTCACTTTCTCTTCAAATGACTATCATACGCACGGTTATTACTTTGTTTTGTCATTCTCTTGCCAAGCTCTTCTCTCCACGCTCCACCTTCTCTAACCTACGTCCTATATCCGGTCTTTCTGCATCCGCTATCGAAACTGAAAAAACGCAACCCCTCCTCCTGTTCCTTGGGCCCTCCTCTACTTTGGGTTCAACGCATCCAACCCGTCGCGCCGCGCCGCGCAGCGCCGCAGCCTAAACGTCCTCCCTTGGGAGGCCGCCCTGCGGAGGGCGGGGCCGAGGCCTCACCCCAGCACCGCCGCGCGTCGCCCGCGGCTCCGTGGAATCGACGCGAATCGATATGAAGCAGCAGTATCGAAAGCGCGATATCGGAGCGCCTCATCGGATTGGAACCGCTCGCGTCTGCTGAGGGGGCGATCAGATTTTGGAGATGAGAACCGCCCCCCCCCACTTCCCCCGTTCGACCCTCCCACCGTGTGATTACTTTGCGGCACGGTGGAAATTCCGTTTTTATCAGTGGGAAGTATAGGGTGTCCTGAAACATGCACGTCGTGTTTCATGCACTTTAAATTATTGTCATTGAGGCGAATAAAGCATGGAATATAAAGCGTTCGGGGGATAAATAATTTCATTTTTTTGCAACAACACTGTTTTATTAAAAAACCTTTTCCGCACTTTCCAACCAAAAAATAAACAAAAATAATATAAGTTTGATGACTTTAGGTATTTTTGACAAATTAAATTCATAATCAATATTTCTGTGTATTTACCTACCACAAATACTTTTAAGCATACTGTATAGTAATCTTAAAAATGTAAATAAACTATATATTTTTCTATCATTCAATTGTATATTTTTCTGTAATTCAATGACTGTATCATTTCATTGTTTATAATGAAAAAATAACTTTATTATTATGTTCGTTTTGGCAAGCATTTTTTTTTATTTCAGCAAATCCTAATAATTTTGTATTGATCATTAATTTCAAGCAAGATCATAAACCATCATTTACATAATTGTTTTTGATTTCTGTGGAGGGGAAATTAGTCTTTATTAAAATGTTTTCTAAGGCGTACAACAACAAAAAATAATCTAAACACCTTCTATGGCTAATTATCGTTACCCTGATGTGCTGGTCAGACTAACTGGAAATTGTAAAAACGAGAGCTACAAGAAATACGCGCTAATGAAAGACGAGGTCAGTCAACATTTTATGTTCTCTACATTAGAAATGTTTTCTTGGACATTCCTAACAGTGTGTCGCGGAAGTGTATGATATTCGAAAAAACTTCGAAACGACCTCCAACGACGGTGATACTTATTGAAATGTGTAACTAGACGGTTACACGTGGCGGTCAGCAGTTCTTCTGCCTAACCGGTAGCAGGTGCGAGGGGAGCGGATAGAAGCGGAGTGAGAAGGTGCGGGTTGGGCCGGTGTGTGCTGAGGCGAGGATTGGCGGAGCGACAAGGTGAGTACCGAAACCTCAGTGTGGCGAAACTAGGAGGAGAGAGGTGAAACGAAACTAGAAGAGGCGTGACGAAGCGGGGCGTGACGACGCGGAACGAGGACGCGGGGCGCAACGAAGCGTGGAGTGACGAAAATGGGCGAGACAAAGCGGGGCGTGGCAGAGCGGGTAGTGACAAACGGGTAATGACAAAGCCGATAGTGAGAAAGCGGGTAGTGATAAAGAGGGACGTGACCAAGCGGGGTGTGACGAAGCGGGGCGTGACGAAGTGGAGCGTAATGAAGTGGAGTGTGGAAAAAGCGAATGTGAACTCTGGTGTGAAGAAAGTAGAGCGAGACGAGGTGGATCGTGACGAAGCGGGACCTAACGAAGCGGGAGCTGACGAAAGGGGCATGACGAAGCGGGGAGTGAAGAAGCGGGGAGTAACGCAGCGGGGAGTGATGAAGTGGGGCATGACAAAGAAGAGCGTGACAAACCGGGGTGTGATGAAGATTGGCGTGACAAAGCCGAACGTGCAGAAGGCGGGTGTGACAAGGAGCGAGTCAAGAAGAGTCGAGTGGGGACGACAGGAGCAGTAAGTTGAGTTGAGTCCAGTCGGGGACGAGCGCGCGCGGACAAAACAGAACGAGGCTGGGTGGGTCGCGGCAAGGCCAGGGCGGGGCGGGCCGCGTGGCCGAGATAATTGGGTGGAAAGACTTCTGCTTCGCTCTTGACTCGCGCCGCCGGCCGTTCCGAATGAAACATTTATCAGCGGCCGCGTACTGACATGAAAGCGAGCGCCGCGGGTGTCATGCGCCGATGCTGCGAGGAATTTGCGATAAAATTTATCGCGTCGAATTAAACGGTCGCCGCGGCGCGCGCTGGCGTCGCCGTCCCGCGCGTGGAGCGGGGCTCTTCCGGCCTCCGCGCCCGTCGGAATGAATTGCAAGTGACAGCTGCAGGCTGTCGCAAAGGGCTGTTCATGAAGCTGCGAGTTAATACAGTAACTCTGTTTTACTTGAACGAAATACCATGAAAGATGAGGTAAATACCAATTTAATAATAGTACATTATGAAACGATGATGTAGCGATGGGTACACGAGTGTGATATTACGATACGAGCGAGGAACCAGCTAGTATAGAACACTTAACACGAGTGTATTAATACCCACTACATCGAGTTTCACACGGTACGTTTTCCACGATTTTTATAAGTTAAACTTTTACATTGAATCGTTTCGTTGCTAATGACATGCAGGATTCAGCCAAGGCCCCCTAGCCAACAGCTCCCTAATTCTACCCTCGCATAATGCTGCAGGCGGCTGTGGTTAGCAGTTCACCGACGAGGGAGTACTGCGCTGGTCAAATGGATCAAAGTGAAATTACAATCCAATTTATTCCACGAAAAAATACTACTAATAAAAGAAATTAAAACTGATAATCATAATATAATATCAAATGTAATTTTAATGTACAAAATCGAACTAAACATTTACTACAACGATTCTCAATGCTTAATTGTCAATACTTGGTTTCTAAACTTCGTTGTGATTGGTCAAGAACATGTCTTGGTCAGGCCGAAAACTTACGGAACCACCTACTGAACTTCGTTATACGAAATGTCCCTCCACATGATATTTGCGAAAAGAAGGCATCATCTTAGGTACCTCTACGTGCTCTAGAATTTTGAAACATCTATTCCGAGACCTCTGTGTATTAGGTGACACGAGTCATTGTTCTATTTAATCCGACCAAAAATAGATATTCCAGCCTGATTCGTAAGTGCCCAAGTTATCATAATAATAAATATTTAATCAGTAAATTAAGCAAATTAAAGCAGCGCACTATGGGAATTATTGCTTTCAGAATAATTCAAAGCACAACTTTTGTAAAATAGTAACGTCATGTATCCTCTCTCGAATATTTTGATATATTTGATCCGGAGACTTGTCCAATATATTATCTCAGAATATGGAAAGGTGTAATACTGATATTTCAATTGCTTTCAAGAGTGGGAAGTATCACAGTTGAAGAAACATAGCAATTCCATTAGAGATGGAATCGTTGAAGAATCAGAATCGTTGTATATACATTAAATTCTGGTTTTATCAAGCAATGTCTTTTGTCAAAGTAGTATTACTCAGATGTCGTAATTAACAAATAGTTATTAAAATCGTACCAAAATATCTCAGTACAGGTGCTTTTTAACTAATAACGCATGGGAGTTATGTAAATTCAAATATTCAACGCAGAAAGGAAGACTATCACCTTATCTGGGAATGTGAATCAATAGCCTCAAAAACGCGAGGTATTTTATTGAATATGTTTGCGATCAGTTGACAAAATTAGTTTCAGGAATTTATTGGAAAATTTGCGGATACATTCTACCATTTTTTGCAATTAAGAAATTACAGGTAGTCACGTTCAACGACAAAAATAGTAGATTTTATTCAAGATAAGTGAGAAAATTTCTGGTGTAGTTTCAATCTTTGAAGAGTCCATTACGCAAAAATAATGCTGAATATCATTTCAGAATATTAAATGTTCCAATTTTTCCTACTGTAAACTACCTCCAGCTAGTCACACTTTCAACACAAATATTGTGTTTCCTTCTACGCTAATATTGTTAGAGATAATGAGTCATTAATGTCTAATTTCATAGAAATATCAAATTTGCACTATGGTGTTAACAGATTTTCTGACGTAACGCTGCAGGAAAATGGAGTTGTTATTCATGTACCTTAAAAAACAAAAGAAAAAAACTAAAACTGAACTGACATATGTGGAAGCGGTGAAATCTTCACGTTTCCCTTAGAGTGAGAACCCCCGTCACACACATCTTGTACTCTGGTACAAAACAAACGCAACAAAATTAATTTATGGTTAATATATCTGGTAGAGGCTTACATCATAATACATGATGAAGAGAATAAAATTTTAATACTTGCACCGTATCTGCCTCATTTTCTTATCACCAGACTCACGATTAAAACCTAAGTGCTCAACTTAATGCTCACTCAAATTAATTTTGCTCATGATATTTTTTCTGCGTTTACCCACCAACAAACACTCTATAAAGCTCTGCCTCCCTCAACTCCGTCTCCATCCAACCTGATATCCTCCGAGTCGGGCGCCGCCAGCATCCTAGAAGTGCTCAGCGCCCTCTCGGCGGGCGACAGGCGCCTTTCTGGCGAGTGCAAGGCTAGTCCGTCAACGTCCCACCGCCGGGCCGGGTCCGTCGTCTCGGCGACCCGCCACCGCCCATGCCTCCTCCCCGCCTCCGCCTCGCCCCCACCTCCGCCCCGCCACCACCCCTGCCTCCGCCCCGCCCCCGCCCGCCTCCGCCGCGCAGCCTTCGACGCGCTGTAAATTGAACCGGGGAAGGCGGAACGAGAAACCCACGTCCCTTCACTCTCCCCTCCCCCTCCTCCCCGCCCTTGCCGCCGGAGGGCACGCGGCGTTCCGCCTCCGAGCCAGCCATAACAACGTTTTCACATCGCCGCCAATATTGGAAAAAATCTAAATCCATCCCGGCCCATAAGGTTACGGTTATACGAAGTGGATTCCTGCGAGCATAGTCGGCCTTTCCATTTGAAGAATCGTCTCCGCGTTGCGTCTGCGGCGACGGCGGAGGGCCATCTCGGCGGCGGAAGCGACCGAGGGAGGCGTCCCGGGGGCGGCCGTTTATTTTATGCGCGGGCATGCGGCGCGAGACGTAAAAGAACAAGCGGCGGGCGGCGGGCGCAGCGCCGGCGATCGAGGCGTTCCCCAGGGTCCTCGAGGCACTCCCGCTCGCCCGCCCCGCCCACGCGCTGCGCCTCGCGTATGCCCGACTGGCCCCCCACGCCTGGCGGTGCGCTGCCCTGGGTCGCCTAGTTTGCGTCTCTCGCGCACCAACCGGTCCCGTGTCTGGGAGCGGGAAATCGCAAAAATAAAACTTCGTGCTCCGAAATTTAAAATACTTCTTCGATATTTACAGATAAATGTATGTTACATTAAGTACGACAAATTATATTAGTCAGTAGTATTTTTAATGGATAATAATAATATTAATAATAATAATAATAATAATAATAATAATAATAATAATAATAATAATAATAATAATAATAATAAACTGAGACTAACTGTAATGAATTTTTTAGGAATAATAAAATAATGGGATTGAACATTTTTGAAGAAATTATGAGAATATTAGCTTTCTACATTCTCTTCTCGGCTAGTGCTTCTCAGCTTGAGAAGCAAACTGATTAAGAAATAAATTTTCAACTGAGCGCTACGTGACTGCAAGGTCTGGCATGTATACTTTTCATCATAATAGCAGTAACCCAGCTTATATCTAGTGCTGTGGTGCAGAGATTGATTGATTGTTAGTCATTCCGGGAGCGTCAACTACTATGGTCATTAGTCCCGAACGTGTTTTTGCTCGGTAGGTGGCTGTGGTCTTTCCCCGCTGGATGGCGAGATTCGGGACCGACCAATCGACGGCTAGCGGAATTTTGCCCAACCGGTCAGAGGAACAGCAGTGACATCAGTTGACGCTCCGAGCGACCTTTGCCGGTATGGTACTAAATGAGGGGCGAACGCGGAAAACCTAGTAAGACTCCCAAAATTTCCCGAAGAATTTATGTATAATTGATAAGAATATTTGTGTATAAGTATATAAGTATACTAGCAACCTTCTTAAAAAGAAAACTAAGCTAAGGAAATTTATAATACATGTGTAATGACAGAAATACAAAAGTAATGGAATTGTGAAATATAGATGGAAAGGAGAAAGATTATGTTTTCAAGGATCCGTCTGAAGAAAAGTTTGCATTTTTATCTTAAAATGAAACAAATTGCAGGTATATTAACTTAACATTTCTATTTACTCTTGGGATACAATGCTACGCTCAACAAGTGTATTGACATCACCAGAAATAAGTTTGTCACTGAGTGCAACGTATCAACCAGAATCTGCTTCTATCGTTCAGTGCACACGGTCAGTAATTCCAGCTGGGTTTTCACCGCAGCTAAACAACTGAGTCAAGATTTAGGAGTAGCTTTTACTTCATCTACCGCTCACACTTCTAATTTCTGCAAACTTTCAGAAAACATAACGTTCCAGAGTGTAATTTTGCTGTAGGGTCCGTAAAACAATAGTTGCGCCCACCGCAACGCATGAGCCGTGGAGGGGTGGTGAGGTGCGGTCCCCCCACCCCAGAGGCGTGGGCTGCTGGACGGCGCCGCGCGGGCCGTCGCCTCACATTGGGACTTGCGCTTGAGAACGAGAGACTGAGTAAAGTTGTGATAGTGATTCACTCTTCCTAGTCCAACTGTTTATTTCTCCTGGCATTTTGTAACGACCACAGCTACGTAAAGGTGTATCGTGTGGAATATTGCAACTTAGATATTGAACGGTACATCTTTTAGAAATGTTGTTGAACGTAGCAGACTTGGCCCGATTTTGAATTATTTTTGTAATTATCATTTTTTCAGTGAATTCTAAGATTTTTGACCGTTTTCTAGTCACATCTGCACTTTTTTGCATGGGCACATCATTTGCACAAATTTCAATTGGCTGACTTGCGTTCATTTTAATAATTCGCGATTGAAACGATTCAATTGAGAATAAAACAGCGAAGAGTCGTGTGATCGAACGTCGAATCCTAGTGAAGAACCGAAGATCTCAATCAACACCAGGCGAATGCCGGAGAAGTACCCTAACAAACGGGCCACGGACCGCGCGCAATCTTCCTTCCTCTTCCTTGTCCTATCATCTCCCTTTACACACACACACACACACACACACGCACGCACTTACACTAACCTGCACTACACTACCACATATTCTGAGAGACCGGTCTGGAGCTTAGAGCTTGTCCCGGCTGGGGCGGTTCCCCGCTGGTGGGAGAGTCCTGGTTAGGGGGAAACCCCACTAGCTGACGGTAGGCCCGCGCCGGATCTCGCCATTCAGCGGGGGAAGATCACCGCCATCTCCCAAGAGAGAAAATATGCTCTACATTTACAGGAATAATTACAGGTGACACGCCCGGAAACACGAAAAAATCATCAATCGAACCGAAGATCTCGAGATTTGAGTGCTTTTATGGCAGACTGAATGGGGGCCACGCGACGGGTCAACAGCGCGTAGCGCGGGGCGAGTGCGGGGCGAGTGCGGGGCGAGTGCGGGGCGAGTGCGGGGCGAGTGCGGGGCGAGTGCGGGGCGAGTGCGAGGTGAGTGCGGGGTGAGTGCGGGGCGAGTGCGGGGCGAGTGCGGGGCGAGTGCGGGGCGAGTGCGGGGAGAGTGCGGGGAGAGTGCGGGGCAAGTTGTCGCGCCCACGCGCGGCGCCCTTCGCTTTTTCGCCCCTCCCCCTCCCTTCGCCCTTCGCCCCTCCCCCTCCACCGGGCGTCGCAGCTCGAGCGAGAGCGGGCGCGGGGGCGGGGGCGGGAGGCACCGCGTCGCTTTAATTACGCGCTTTCGCCCGCTCCTATCGCTCATGCAAACTATATCGAATGCGCAATTCGTCCCGGGGAACGAGTGGGGCTGGGGGGCAGCGCGGGGCGGCGGACACAGCGGCCGCTAGGGGGCGAATGGAAGCCACAGGAAGGGAGGGGGGATGCGAGGCCTAAAGCGAGGTTAGAGTGGGACGAGATTGTGGATTCGGACGGGGCGAGAATTCGGAGATGGGAGGACTAGATCAGGGCGGGAGGAGAGAAGGGCGGAGCGAGAGTAAAGCAGAGAAGGAATAGAGCGGGACGACAATAGAGTGAGGAGACATTACAGTGGGCGAGAGTAGAACGGAGCGAGAGAAGGGGGAACGAGATCTGTGTGGGGAGGAAGCAGGCTGGGGAGTGAGCAAAGCAGGGTTTTGGAAGGAAAAGGGGAAGGGTGGGTTGAGGGAAGGCAGAAAGAGGGAAGATAATGCAAGAGAATGATGGAGCGGGATCATGGCGAGAGCAGAGAGGGGAGAGAGCAGATCGGAAAGAGAGCAGGGTGCGGAGAGAGCAGAGCGGGGAGAGAGCAGGACGGGGATAGAGCAGGACGGGGATAGAGCAGGGTGGGGATAGAGCAGGGTGGGGATAGAGCAGAGAGGGGAGAGAGCAGATCGGAAAAAGAGCAGGGTGCGGAAAGAGCAAGGCGGAGAGAGAGCAGAACGGGGAAGAGCAGAGCGGGGAGAGTGTAAGACGAGGGAGGTTTGCCCGAGTGGAAGAGGAACGAAAGTGTGGCCAGGGAGGGGTGAGAGCAGAATGAGGGCAAGGCGTGAGCAGAAATAAATGCTGAGGGAGCTCGGAGAGTGAGGTTGAGGCGTAAGATGTAATAGGGCTGGACGAGGTGAAGCCACGGACGTGCGAGGCGAGAAGGCGGAGACGGGAGCGAGGACGATAAGAGAGAGTAGGCGTGGAGTGGAAAGGGTAAACGACGGACGAGTGACGGATGGTGCGGACAGTCTAGGGCGCGGCACAGCAAAAAATTGGCGCCAAGATTGAACAGTGGAAGGGAACAAACACGAAGAGAATGCGACGATGCAAGATTTGACGGGAAGTTTAAAGGGAGCCGGATGATGGAAAATGAATTATTACGTATGGTTCATTGTGCAGAGATGAAGATGTTATCTGTGGCAGTGAGGCCTCGTGTCATGCGGTATCATGTGTGTATAAATGACATGTGAGGGGAGTGTGGAGAATGTCACGTGATCTTTAGTGCCGGGTGTCGCCGGGGTGTTGTGAACGTAGGGGATGATGGTGCGTGGAGATCCGCGACTGACATCCCCTCCAATGCGTCACGGAAGTGTCGTGTCGGTCGTTTTGGCGCGGGGGGGGGGGAATGCCCAGGCGATGCGCAGGTGCATGCGAGAGAGGGCAAACGGTGATAGGCGGGCGCACGGGGAGCCCATCGGCATTCAAGGGTGGTGTGTTGGTAGGGGAGCGGGGGCTGGGCGGGCGCGCACCAGGGCGGGGGAGGGGCGGTAGGGGCATGGAGGGACGGGACGGGGTGGGTGGGGAGGGGAGAGGAGGGGCGGGGAGGGGCGGGGAGGGGCTGGGAGGGGGCGCGGGTTGCGGTTACATATTCATGTAAACCGGCGTCCGCCTCGCCACTCTCAGGCCGCGCCGGGGCTGGCGGATGAAGGGGTGGGGGCGGGGGCGGGGGCGGGTTCCATGCCTAACTAAACAGGGCGCAAGGGCGCGCCCCGCAGCCCGGCCAGCGCGCGCCCATCGTCCGTTCGCGTTGCCCTGCGCGCTCTTCCTTCCTCCAGTGGGCGGGCGCTCGTCTCTTTTGCAGCACATTGCTGCACTCGATCGATCGATCGATCGATTGATTGATTATTTCGCTTTTTCTGGGAGACAGTGTGTGTAGTACATAATTGTTATCATGGGAAAAGGCTGTGTTCTTCGGTGGATGGAGAGTGAGTCCCGGCGCTGACTCACACGTCGGCTTTCGAGATTTTCCTCTACTAGGTATTTCTCACCAGCGCGGCGCGGGCTTCACACTACCCAACAACAACATTTCATCAAAAACAATGGAGCCATTTTTTTAAGTTTAGAAAATATTCCAGGGGTTTCATGTAAATATCCCCTAAAATTAAAAATTCTAATTCAAGGGTTGCAACATCAGCCAGATTGGATGTGGAAATATCAATTACGGAGAACATCGGCTGAACGGTTTAGCTTGCAACGTTGTTGTTCAGAGACTGACAGACGTTTTGCCGTCATTCGATTTTTCGGTATCAAGGACGCACAAAACATGTATTTTGGGTACACCACGTGTTACAGATTGTTTTCTAAATTTAGCAACTGGATATATCCTCTTTTTCGTTACCAAGGACGTGTAATGAAGAGTTTTGTTGCTGAAAATTCGCCGCTTTTTCCCGCAGGATTACATAAAGCGAGAAAGTAAATAAAACTAAACTGAATCTGTATTATTTCAATCTATAATTGAAGTAAATTCATTCCATGCATTCATTAATTGCGCTTGTCACCCAGGTAAAGAATGATCACCATCTAGCAGTAGTATCAAATGCTTCCCAAGTACTCTTTCTGACGCAGACGTTGCATCCGCCGCCAGGCGCGCCGCCATCTACGCGCCAGTGTTTTGTGGCGCTTCGCGGGCGCTAACCGGAAACAAGCGAGCGAGGCTGGCGAGTTCTGAAAGAGGAATCCTTTAATCCCGCCGGAGCCTATGAGCGCAAACCTCGAATTGAAGGTAGATTGGGCGGGCGAGGGAAATGAGCACGGGTAATGAGGTGACGCTGAAGGGATGGAAGGGGTGTGGGAAATCCTAGTATTTTATCGGACATCTCTTATTGCTCCGGTCGGTGGAAACTGTGCGGCTCGGAAAACACAGGAGGTGGGGACGGCAGTGGAGGTGGTGGCGCTAGTAGTTGTGATGACCATGCTCGATGGCGTGTAGTTGGTAAGGCTACAAATAGCGGCGAATCTGTCAAATGAGAAGACAGATTCTAGCCCAACAGGCAGTGAATCTAGCAGAGGACGTGGTAGATGGTGAGGCAGAGGATCTGTCGATGTACGACAGAGGATAAGGCAAAGCATATAGCAAAGTAGACAAAATATTTGGCAAAGTCAACAGGATACGGCAGAGGGTACGACAGAGTATGGCAGAAGATACTGAAACGGATATGGCAGAAGATACGACAAAGGATCTGGCAGAGCATATTGCAAAGAATGACAAAATATCTGGCAAAGCTAAAATGATATAGCAGAGGATACGGCAAAGGATCTGTCAAAAAACGACAGAGGATCTGGCAGAGCCTAGGGCAGAGTATGACAAAATATCCGTCAGAGGATCTTAGGAGACGATTTGGCAAAGGATCTTTCAGAGTCTAACAGAATATCTGTCAGAGGATATGTTAGACGATGACAGATAACCCGTCAGAGGCCGTGAAAGATCCTGTGGCGGGCGAGGCGACGGAGACGTTGTCGGAAGAAGGCGGGGGAGGGCGGGGTCATTTGCGTGCGGTAACAAACCGCGCCGGCTGATACCGCTCGTTAGCAGCGGCGGGCGTCGCGACGCCCCCCGGCCGCGGCTCCACTTAATAATGCGCTGCATAATGCAGCGGCGTAATCGCCCGGCCGACGCGTGGCGTCGCGGCGCGGCGCGGCGCGGTGCGCGGCTCGTCAGCGCAGTGGACCTTCGTTACAGGCGCTGCGCAAACGCATTAGACTCGCAAACCACGGCCTGCACACGACGCTCGGTTTCTTTGTTTGTGCTGGGAGGTTTCGCCCGTAAATGAATGATACTCGAGAAGATGCGGTTTGTGACTGCTGGTACGCATTCGCTGGGAATTCGTTATGTTCTCTTCACGTGTTACTAACTTTTCGTAAGATTATTCTTTCGTTGCACGTGAACTGAGTTTGGTAAGGGTATTTTTAATGATACATATCAGTAGTTTTATTTTAATAAAAGGATAAAACTGGTCACAATTTAAATAAATTTTATTACATAGTAATTATGTAAATACGTTTCTTATTTTTAATTTATTATCCTAAAAAGTCAACATACTCTAGTTTACAAAAGAAAATAGTTTAATATAACTTTTTGATCAATAAAAGTTTATTTATTGTCAATTAATTATTATTAAGTCATTTCTGATTCTAATGGTTGGGGAACAAAACGTTAAGTTATGTAAACTTTCTTTTGATTGCAGTTTCTGATTTCAAATGCAAAAGTCTATTCTAATATTGGATATTTTTATTTTTCATTTACCCTAAAATATGATGATCTCTAATATTATTCTCTTTATTTTTCCATATTATCTTAAAATATGATGTATTTCAGAGTTGATATTCTCCTCCTTTTTATGTAGTAAGCTTGTCACGCACACACCCATCCACGTCAGCCTTTTTGCGTTGTTTTCTTTCCCTCTATTTCTTTCACACTCTCATGTCTCGCTCACTCTTCTCATTCGACTCCTTTTTTTTCATAATTCAGTATCAATATTCCTAGTGTTAATGTGAGTTTTCGTGGCGATGTTTTCATCATTTTCTTCTCAAGATTTAAATCAAACACATACTTTATTGTCATTATTACATGTGGTTAACAAATCTCTCTTAACGGGCATAGTCATTATTGGACACATTCTAAAGTTATGTAGGATGGGTTGCATAGGAGAAAAAATAAAATTGATACCACCTTTCCACCCATCCCATCCTCGCCCCCATGTTTAAATAATAAATATCCTAAATCAATAAATCTCTGAATAAATAAGTATTCTGAATTAATAACCACGAGGATGCGATACCACATTCCACGTGCTTTCGTGTTGTTGTGAATTATTGGAACCTACGAAATACCTCCAAACTATAAACCTCATGGTGATGTTTTCCAATGCTGCTTTCCACTGCGCCAGAACTATCGTTTTTTTCACTACCTCTCCTAGAATATTACATCCTTTTTAATACAAACTAATAGTTAAGTAACATGAATTATGCATTTAGTGCATTGCGTGAGCATATAAGTACTAAATTTCGTGAACATTTCTTCATATTTCATTTGCGAAAAGTACATTTACACATTTACGAATGCGCAATTTAAATTCATTTTTGTTAAATATGTGACAAAAAGAGTATCTGTTTAGTTTAAAAAATCTTATTTTATTAGAAAAAAAACTACACGAAGTCTCTCGTGTTGAGTAAAAAGAATAGAGAGAAAAAGATAAAGGGAGGGAGAGAGAGCTCATTTGTACAGATATTTGCTTTGAAGGTAGGTTGAATTTCAAAAAAAGTTTCAATTGCTGACGATAGTATTTAACTTGTAACAAGTATTTACTCCAATAATACGTTCGGATCAGAATAAATAATTGAGAGTATAACATTATTTTCAATCCAATGAAATTTTCTTAGTCGAATTATCCATTCATTACATATGAGATGGCAAATTGGCAATTAAAAAATAGAAATACGAGACTAGTCATTAATTAATAAGATTTCTTCATTAAATTATAAAACTTATTCTAAACATTTGATGATATACGATAAGGCTAATTTCAGCAATATATCTGTCTACGTAGGATTAACAATTTTTATTCCTTCTCGAGGTCTTCCCCCCAATCTGAGCTAATAATTCCAACCACACGACAATCCACGTCACTTCTGAAGCCGCGGAAAGTTAACCCATGAATTCCCCGCCTCACCACGCATCTGCGGTTGGCACGCCTGCGGGGGATGCGGGGCGGGGTGCTGGTGTCGCCGCCTGGCGGGGAGAGTTACGGGCTCGTAAAAGAGGGCGCTGGCGTCGCCGCCGCCGCGTCGGGGGTTCCCCTGCGTTTCCATTTCTGAATACGGCCTCTTCCCTCCCCGTCCGCGCGGCGCGACAGACGGTTATGAGGAGCCATCGTTCTTTCCAGCGCCCAATGGAGGACACAGGCCCGCCACTTAAATAAGATGAAGATATCCCGCGATCCCCTAATCTGCGATTTATGGCCAATTACGAGTATTGACGACCCACAGAGCTTTGCGCGCCGCGTTCCCGCGTGCAGGAAATATCGCTGACGGTTATTTATCTGCTGAGTGCGGAATATGCGAATTCGAGGTTTCGGGTGTTGTTGTGTGCCAAGTGTATAAAGGCAAAGCCAGCAGATACGCGAGGAAGTCGCGTTGCGCCGGCAAGAACGGTAATTTACGATAACTGCTGTTGGGTGGTAGACGCGCCGTTCACAGCATCGAGGATCTGGTGCATTGGGTCATGATGTTTTTGTGCGGCTGCTCGCGTGTTTCGCGGCTCCCTTGTTTCCATTGTTTTCTGTTCTTCTGTCGGACTTCGGGATTGCTGCGAATTTGTACGCGCGGAGCTGAAGTGCATGCGTTCAACAATGCATGGAGGTACTTAGACCTCATCTCAGCCAAAATAATTTGATCTATTTAACAAACTCTGTTATTAGTTCATTTGATCCAAATAATATTTGTGGTATTTCCTTGCCAATTATACCTTTTGTATTACAAGGCGATAGCAATTATAAAGTGATTCTTGTAATTATTATCAATATTGATCATGGATATGCTGACATTTAAAATACATGACTCTTTGATGTGTAGAATTTATTTCTCAACCAGTACACTTTGTTTTTAAGAAAAAAGTAGTATGATCACAAAATTTGTTCTCCTATGTCTAAGATGCCTTCGAATAGAAATGGCTAATGAAATTTAACCAATGATCGTAGTGATACAATTTTGAAATTATATGACATATGTACGATTTCTAGACTTAAAACATGTTACATTCAATACAATGTTTAATTATATGTGAAAATTATCTTTTTAAAATTGCAGATAATAATTTTAACCTCGATTTCAAAATAACGTTCAAAAAAACTTGAAACATTCATAGCGACCAAGATGTAAATTTTTAGTACTAGGTATTGTAATATTCCTAAAAAAACAGATAAATATCATAAAATATTGACATCAATAGCGAATTAAATTAATAAGTGAATATAGTAAATATAGTATATTCATTTATTGTGTTAATTATTTCCCACAAAAAAGCACAAAATTATGATGTAAGTCGCAGGTTGGTTTTGTTTCATTTTTCGATAAACAATATAGCGCTCTAGAGGATTGGTTATTCGCAGCATTCAATGAAAAGGCAACTTTTCAGACAAAAGTCATTTTAAATTCTAATGAATACAGAAACGTACATTGTCGGAAAAGAGGACTGTTATCTCGATTACAGTTGCTTATTAATTTATTCTCTCTGGTGACTGATTGAGTTTTTATGCTCTGCGTTACGATGAGAGTGCTCTCCAAACGGTAAAGCTACTAAAACAATAACAATCGTAATTGAATTTCAGATATTCGTAGAAAATTAATAATTGCAAAAGTTAAATGAGAATGCAAATTGTGTAGAGGCGTGAGCCTTCTGTCGCATTGCAGCCGACTGCTTGCTTTCGCCGAGTGAAATGACTGCGAGAGAAATTTTTAGCACTGAAACGAATGTCTCTGAATACTCAGCTTCAGTGTTAAAATATGCTTATGAGCATTTGGCATTAGAGCAGTTCTAAAATTGTATTCCAGGAGCTCTTAATGGTTGTTTTTGCTGTAATGCTCATTAGCACTGTTTTAGGGGTGATGTTTGGTACATTCAGTAATGATACACAAACTAATTTCATGCGCGTTTACGCATAAATAATTACTGTAAAAACTTCGTGTCTTTAAATCCAGTGAGTAATTAAAATTTTCGTGGTTAAGAAGTTATTATTTGTTTTCAGTTATATTAGTTTTACTTATGATCAACAACAAATTTGGCACAGTGAACGTAAATATCCGCTACTCCTTGACAAGTTTTTTTTCTAAAAAGAGTAACTTGCAGTATATTTATATGACAATGAATTAACCTAGGAGTATATTAATTAATGATTTAGTTCAAAGAGATGAGGTCAATAAATAATTGAATATTTTATTTGATTACACATTGATAGTCTAATGCACCAGTATATAACATGGCAAAATGTAAAAAGTATACATATTTTTCTATTTACAGTGAAACAAGATGAATTGGAAAACAACAAATAGAACAACGACAAATGATTATCCAATTGAACTTGGTTGAAAGTTTTTAAATAATAGGATATGAATGGCTTATGGGTTAACCATACTTTTGTATAAAGAATAATGAAATATTAAGGGACAGTAGCAATAAGTCTTATTTACAACTTTTCAAAGAATATACCATTATTGAGAATATATTGCAACCACAATTCTTGTTTTTCTTCGATTGTATTTAAAATTTCAATTGTAATTCTGTTTTAATTCTTATTTATTTAATATTATTCTAAATTTTATACATAAAGGAGAGAAAATTTGTAATGAAATTAATTGTTTTAAAACTATTACAGAGCACCTGAAGATGCGACCGAGTCGCGAAATGTGTTTTATGCAAGATGCAAGTAAAAAAGTATTAATTTAAACATCAATTGTTTGTTTTTCTCTTATCTCTCTCTCTCTCTCTCTCTCTCTCTCTCTCTCTCTCTCTCTCTCTCTCTCTCTCTCTATATATATATATATATATATATATATATATATATATATATATATATAAAATTATTTTTAAATTTGCAATTTTCGAAAATTCAGAGAATTCAACGAAAATGAGACCCGCGCCATTATTTTAACCATTCCTTCTTCTATCATTGGTAAATAAAAATTTGAAATAGATTTTGAAAAAAATTGTAAAAATATTTAATATTGCACGTATTTCTCGCAAAATTAAACGAAAACTATTCAAATTTTAAAAAGAATTAAACATAACTTTATTTTAAGATCTGTGTTCAAGGAACAGATTTCATTAACGAAAAAATCTCGATCTTGCCCATTGATTGTTGCAGGAAAACGCCCAAAAATTGCACTTTTGCAATTTTCGAAACAACTGAGATTTTAACATACATGATTCCTCTCAATCGTCTTCTATGCCACCAAAAAAAGCAAAGTTGAATTTATAAATTTGGTGCCATTTCCGAGAAAATTTGGAAATTTATTTCCAGGCTTCAGGTAAAGTACTCTCAAAAATTAAAATATCCGTTAGAAACTCCTAAAGCCTCTAGTTCTTTCAGATTCGCCGGGGAATATCAATTTTGGAGAAAATCAACTGCACGGTTTAGGTGCCAGCGTGACCCATGAACGAATAGGTAGACTTTTGCTGTCAATCCATTTTTCGATATCAATTTTCGGCATCATTTTTCGGCATCATTTTTCGGCTACAGCACGTGTTAGAGACATTTACTATAATATGATATAGAAACAGGATTTATCCACTTTTTCGTAACCACGGTCTGGCAATAAGAGGTTTCCTGTCAAAAAATCGCCGTTACCCGCAGCACGATTGCAATATCTCTTCACAACTTATTTAGCAAGAGTAAAAAGTTAAAAGAAAAGAATTGGCAATTCAACAAGGCGTTGTCATTAAAGAAATAAATCTACCTTCAATTCATGTATATTTACCAATGAGTTTGGGTTAAAGTATTTTAACACCGTAAACAGTTTTTCCGAAACCAAAAAAGAAAAAGCCATGTAATTCAATCTGTGAGTAAATGGGAAACATCACTACTACGTTTGATATTTTCTTCACAAACATGATCAAAATTCTCGGAAAACGCCGTTCGCGATGATTTATATATCTTAGGTGAATTTTATTTAAATTTTATGCAATATGTGTTAGAAATGTGTTGTTTTTTTTACTGGTTGACAGGAAATCAGAAAACATATTCTGCGCATCCGGTGTTATCTCGGCCCTCTGGGCAATGGCGGCGTCGAGGAAACATCTCTGGGGAGTCCTGTCGACACAGTTTCTCGCGCTCACCTCCTCCCCCACTTCTTCCTCAGCCGACTGCCCCGGCCACCGGCACCACCTCCAGCCTTTCCACGGCACCCCAGCCGCCGCTACCCGCGCCCGGACCTTTCCTCCCGGTTATTCGCCAGCGCCGCGGCAAAAAGTGGCCAGCAACTGTCCCTGGGCAAACACGGCGGATGGCCGGTAATTTCATCTGCCAGGTCCGCCCCTCGCTCCCTCCTGCTGCCTCCGCCTGCCACTGGCCTTCAGCCCCGGCGGCGGCGGCGGCGGGGGCGGGGGCGCGGCGCTGGGCTGCGAGATTTTATCCCGGCGCGTATCTTGTCAGCGCCTCCTTTGTGACCAAGGCAGAGCAACGTACAGCCAGATAACCATATCAAACTGCGTCACCTTCCACCTCCACGTTACTGAGAGCCCTACTCCGGGTTGAATGAACTACTAGCTTTGTCCTTATCCATGATATGAGTATACTATTTTCAATGGAAGTAAAAATACTATTGGATATATTACGGAGAATGTAGTATTACGTAGAAGTTGAACGTGAAGATTTTTAATAATTTGAGATGAACAAGAATTACAAAATATATGAAGAATTTATAAACTCCATGTAAGTACTTTAGAACTGAAGGTATTCACTGCTTAGGGTTAAGATGGATATTACGAATCCTCTTTTCCCTTTTCAGAAGTTACCGCAGCAGACTAAAGACAGTTACCCAATTCCACGGCCCTCTACTATTACTATTTCACGGCCCTATATTATTAATGCAACGAGCATTTCCAGCAGGTCTTATTATGATTTCAAAAGTAGAGAGAAGTTGTTTCTGAGGAACATTTTCCAAAATATTTACTGTTAATAAAACCAATAAATGCTGACACTCATTTGGAGAAAATACTCAGACAAATTTAGGACCGCCCTGAATAGGACATAACTGTAGAAAAAATTCAAGCTATGCTGAAACGTGAACCTGCGTCCTTGATATTAGGAAACGTGAGTCTAAATAAAATGCTGCCGCGTCCATTAACATAAGAAGAACTTAAGCATAAAAATGGTCTATTCGAATTTTGAATTTCTTTACGAAGATTCAATTCGTTATGTTTTGTGCTCATATCAGACACTTTTTATAAAATGATGTTATAATTATTGAAATAAAGTTTACGTACGTTTTACTAAACATCACTAATAACGCTATTAAAATATTAAAAAGTCAAGATCTTGTTGATAGAATGTTCCATCACATTTCCAACGGTATTTGTATATAATTTTCACTCTAAGTTAATATAATGTAATAATAATAATAATAATAATAATAATAATAATAATAATAATAATAATAATAATAATAATAATAATATAAATATGAATACCCTCGTTGGCATGAACTCGCTTAACACGAAGTTCGTCATTCAACGAACAAAATTTGAACCCCGCAAAAGAAAATTAGTATTGAGGATATGTATATAAAACTCGGATAACACGAACTTTTATTAAAAGACCACCGATTATTTCAGTCCCTTCCAATTCGTGTTAACGAGAGTTTACTGCGATTAAATCTCACGGGAAGTTTAAAGACGAATTCTTTCACTTTTGTGGATATTTATTTACTTTACCTTACCTAATCTTTAGGTACTCAGACAGAAAAGGGATGGGATTCTGTCAATTTCATGTCCTCTCCATAGTTTGGCGTGTCCTTCTAGAGTCTGCTCTTCTCTGTGCTGCCCTGCCATGTCCTATTTAAACGCACACTGCTCCTAGCCACTGTCGTCGCCCTGTGGTATGTGCTGCCTTTCTGACCCCGATACTACCCGCCTTACCGCCAGGTGTTGCATGATGTCTACATAAATACAAGAATCTTAATAAAATAGCTTTTCATTATATGAAGGTTCTTATAACATAAACACAAATGTACGCTAAAGCTGCAGACATCAGAAACTTCCAGCTCTCAAATGACTCCTTGTTTGTTGCGATTTACGGAGTAGTTAAACCCGATAAGGGTGTTTATATTTAAAATAATATATAACAATAATCAGAGCAATTATTATTATTATTATTATTATTATTATTATTATTATTATTATTATTTCAGCTGACGGTATAGTAACAAAAAAAATTCAGAAAAAAATCTAAAAAAAATGGTATTATCTAAACGAATCCTAAATTACGGACAGAAAGCACTGATCCTGCAAACACGTCATACAGTTCGCAAATTCTTGAATATCACAAACGAGGCTCACATATCGGTCTTGGGAGTCGGAGTGAAATCTCTCGTCTCCTCAGTGACCGAGCTCTTTTCTGATCGCGGCAGGAATGGACAAATTGTATCCATCACAAGCAGCTGGGAATCACAAGCGATAATAATAATAATAATAATAATAATAATAATAATAATAATAATAATAATAATAATAATAATAATAATAATAATAATAATAATAATAATAATCTGAAATTCACAATAGAATATTATATTCAAATTACTTAAATTTCCATGAAATAGTAAATACCATTCTCTATTGTAAACGCTTTATGATAATGAAAGGATTAGCTTCAATCTCATAACAAATTCAATTCAAAATTGGTGCTCCTTTATTCCACGGCAGCTCAACCTCGCCGTATTGTTTCGTTTCACGTAAGCAGCTCATCCCCAGTACTTGACGGAATCGCCGCACAATGGACGAAACACGACCTCCTCCTCCTGTCCCCGACGGAGCCGAGTCTTGAAGCGGCGCGGCGCGGCGCGGCGCAAAGAAAGCGGCGCTTTATAAACGCGGACGACGATTCGTGAATTGCAACGCGCGGTTTTTCCAGTGCTTAATCTTAAAGGCGCCCTAAGTAAGCGCCGCCCGGCGCCGCCGCGCGACGAGACAATGGATAATAGCGTGGCGTCTGAGGCCCGCGCTCATTAAAACCGCATTATCTTCTCTTTTCCGCGACATTTCCCCCTCAATTGGAGTCGATTCCGCCTCCGCCGCCGGCGCCGCGGCCACGGCTTCCCGCAGCTCGACGCCGCCTTCCCGGGAGGTGGAGGCAGGAGATGGGGGTGGGGGTGGGGTGGGGTGGGAGTTGAGGGAGGAGACGTGAGGGAGTGGAACGAAGGCAGAATTGGGGAAAAATACAATGGTCGATTCACGGAATAGGTGAAACACGTGATACGTACACAGAGGATCATTTGGATTGAAATATGTAATTTTATTGATGAGAATTGACTTATATTTTTTTCTTGTGTATATCTCGTTCAATGCTGCTGGAAAGAGGGTGGATTTGGAAATGCTGCTGGAAAGGGGAAGGTTTGTCGATTCGGCGGTATAACGGTCAGCGTACCGGACTGCTGTACCCGAGTTTGCGAGTTCAAACCCGATCGAAGCCGTGGATTTGTAGGGGCGAAAAAATCCTTCGTGCGCCTTCCTTCGGAGGGGAAGTCCCATGTAGTAGATTTATTGCATGCCAAAGATCCTCAAGTCTAAAAGAAGCCTCTTAGCAAAATTAAGATCCGCCTGTTTCGTAGCCCAAGATATTACCTTATTTCTCCGCTAGGTGGTGAAAGGAGCGTAGCAAAACCACGTTAGACGGAAGAGCGGGCCTGATCACCTGAGTCTCACCACGTAAAATAAGGCATTAACTAAAGGGGGGGAAATAATGAAGGTAACTACTACATAAATGGGGTTAATACACTATTTTTATGGTAATATTTAGTTTGCCACAAAATGTTAGAAGATGTTATCATTTTTATAGTCCTTCCAAGCTTTCATTTCCTGGGATATTCACCCCTCATTTGGAGACGATTCCTCCGCCGCCACTACCACGGGGCTTCAGCAGCTCGTCGCCGCCTCCCCGATAGGTGGAGAGTGGAGGTGGAGATGGAGATGGAGATGGAGATGGCGGTGGGCAGGATGGGAGCTGAGAGCGGGTGGGAGGGAGAAGGAGGCAGCATTGGGGAGCCATGGTAGGCGCGTAGAATCGGGACTGTGTCACGTACAGCCAGGATCGTTTGGATTTGAACGTGTAATTTTATTAAACGGGAAACACACTCATATTTTTCTTGTATATTTTTCTATCAACGTTGCTGGAAATTGGGGTACGAATTCATCAAAAGCATAAAGGTAACTGAAAAAGGATTAAAATCCTATTTTATTATAATATTTTGTTTGTCACCAAATTTTAGAAGATACTCGTACTTTTACAAACTTTTGAAGCTTTACTTTTAAAGAAGTAATATTTTTAGTCTTCAAACACCAGTAAAAAAATTCCCAGTAATAAGTTGTGAATTAAAATCTCGTTAATATCTACAAATTATTAAGTTTATTTCGATGCTTTACCATATGCAGCACTTTAGTTCAAAATATTCCCCCCAAGAATATTATTTCTTGAGTTACCTCTCGTTTTAAAACTATAACACAAATTTTAGCATTCACATAGAGTATAATACATTAAATACAGAAGTTTGAAAATTAGAAATATTTTCGGTAATACTTCATTACAACAAAAATAAGCAAAAAAATAAGACCCAAACTCAACAGTAAACAAAGGGAAAATAACATAATATGGAAAGAAGGTTAAAGAGTTACTATCAACATATGAAAACAGATACGAAAGGGACAGGACATATTCGAGTGTGTGCCTGCTTGGCCCGTGCCGAAACTTGAATCGTACGACTTCAACCATTTCCGAAACGATACAAATAACTCACGCGGTGCCATATACTGCGAGTGACGTGACTGAAAGCCTCCCATCCGTCAAGCTCGTTTCAAGATCTCCCGCGAAGCGTTCTCAGCTGTCAAATCGGTTTGTTCATCACGTGTAAGAACACAGTTACCTCCCAAATTGCCCTCCGCTCCCGTCGCCCCAATTATCGCCCGCGGCGGCAGAAAACGCCAAATTGCAGCCGCATTGTGCGCGCACGTGGCGCCGGCGGGGGCGGAGGCCGGAACGACGCGACACACACAGGTCCACTCGACTCAACCGCTGGGCCATAACGACGACACACGAAAGCTAACATCATGCCTCTGAGAAGAAGCCAATATAAGCATTTTGTACATATTCTTCTAATATAGTTACTCATGCACGAAGGACCTTATAAGGGTTCCAATGATCGAGTGGCGACAAAAAACCGGAGGGTTTTTGTCGCCTGAGATCATTAGAAGCATGGGACATTAACGTCACGGTACAGAAATTATTTTATTTTGTACCTAATTTTAATGATTCATATTTACTTATTTACTAGTCGTTAGGTTGACTCGGATTGTCATTTCATATTTCCCTCCTATAATTCACTTTCATTATTTCCTCCGTAAGAGGCCATGTAGCAACATTCAACTCTTTTCTTATTTCGTTCGTCACCATGATTCTTTCGATCCAGATAAGTTATGCAGTTAATATTGAAGTCCGTATTGAAGAAAATAACAAGCAATAACGTATTACAAAAAAAATTGCAATACTGTACTGTTATATCGACATTATGCAACGCAACAGCTGGAGGTTGTCTGTTAAACATTCTGACGTCTATTAAGAATAATCCAAACAAATGAGACGTACCAAAAGATGGTGTAGGACTGATCGTATTCAAAGAAGAGTTTTTCTTATTTTTATGTTTTTTCTTCGCGAAAGGTACTGAACGACACACGATCGGTATCACCAACAACAAACTTGTTTCATTATTTGCACTAGAAAAATACTTGTTTGCATCAGACAGTTTCCTGAATGCTGCGTGCAGGCAGTTAGTGAAAAAAAAACCAACAGTAATTCAGTTTTCTGTAGCATCGTGAACTTTATTAGATAACTACACCAAATTTACATAATCAGAAATCGATTTAATCCAATATTTTCCGTTTTCATCAAACACGTTCAGTTCAAATGTTGTTGGGAGGTTTCGATTTTCCCCCAGTGTTATCTAGTCGGCCTAAAGATGTTAATAACCATTAGTTCTTCTTGTTGTTGGTATATGATGGAATTAGTCAAGCCACGAATAAGCACGGGGTGGATGGAGTGACCGCTTCTACACCAACGTAATGAGGGGC
Organism: Teleogryllus occipitalis; assembly: GCA_011170035.1. NCBI lineage: Eukaryota > Metazoa > Arthropoda > Insecta > Orthoptera > Gryllidae > Teleogryllus > Teleogryllus occipitalis. The sequence goes on along the minus strand of BLKR01002118.1, from coordinate 106,915 downwards.
CCTCGCATATTTAACTAGTGGTGCTAAAACAGCACATACTCTCTCAGCCTTAGTAGTGCTTACGCAATACTATTTGTACAACAAGTTATCTCCGAATTAACAGATCTCAGTCATAATTGTTTGTAAAATTCAAATTTTCGAAAAATTGTACATGATTTTATTTTAAAATATATCTTTAAAAAACAGATTTCATTAAAGGCAAATATCTATCTTTAATATTTTCATCGTAGGAAAAAAATTTGAACTGATGTAATTTTCGAAAATTTAGAGATGTTCAACGAAAATGAGACCTGCACCATTCTCTTAAACGTTCCGTACACTTTCTATCAGCAAAGTTTAATAAAAAACGATGGAGATATTTTTCTGAAAATTTGGAAAATGTCTCAGGGGCTTCATATAAAGTACCCCTCAAAATTAAAATATCAGTTTCCAATTCAAGAGGTCGCGATATCAGCCAGATGTATTTCGGAATATCGATTTGGAGAAAATCAGCTGAACTGTTTAGCCGCTAGACTTCTTCGCAGACAGACGGACGGACTGGCTGACTGACGTTTTGCCTTCATTCGATTTTGATACCGAAAAACGAATGACGGCAAAACGTCAGACGGCCAGTCCGTCCGTCTGTCTGTGAACAACTCTAGCGGCTAAACAGTTCAGCCAATTTTCTCCCACAAAACATGGATTCTGACTAAACCACGTGTTAGAAATTTTTTTCTAATTTTAGATACTGGATTTAACGTTATCACGTTATCGACGTTACTAGGGCCCAGTAATAATAATTTTCGGCCAAAAATTCGCCGTTTTTTGCGCAGCATTACTTAACTTTCTCTCCACTCTGCAGCGAGAAGAACACAGGAAGTTCTCCCAAAAAATGACCGAGACAGAAAAACTAAGAAAGGAAGACAAAAGTAGTAAAAAGATTATCACAAGCCGAATATTTTTCTCGTTCTCGTGGGCGAGAAACGCTAAACTAGACTCAGGCCCCCGAATATGCTTGAATCGAGAACACGATCGAGAATGGTATCTATATTTTCCTGTAGCCCCTAATCCTTGCGGAAAGCAGTTTGGCAGACAGAAACATTAATTTTTATGTGCGTTCTTGTTCAGGGTCTGTCTTCGCAGATATCGGCAATCGAATCGTATACGAGGATTGAGGCAGACATTATAGTAACTACTTTTTTTAATGAAATGTTATAGGTTCACCCAATTTCATTTGTCGCGTGAAGTAAATGTTGTACTAATGTGTGTTCTAAACAACAGATGGCTATGTGTCTCTCTTAGTATAGAGAGCAATGTGAAATAAGTTGTGGCTTCCGCCATGCGAGATGAATGTAGCTCGTTTCGAACAGCGCTCGCCAACCATGGGAACAGCGCTCGTACACAAAGATAGCCGTCGTCCGTAGGAAAAGTGCCCGAGATTGTCACAGGGCATTTGACTGATGGGAACAATGGCTTCTCATACCGGAGAGTTGCGAGATGGGCATGAGAGTTTCTGCGAGGGTGCATAGCAAACAGTGATCAGCAACGCACGTGACGAGCTTGCGGACCGATGTGGCTCGTGCGGTAATCAAACATCTGCCTAATTGGGCCTTGAGAACGGGTGTGTAATGCTTATGGAATGTTGTGAACTCGTATGTGCTGTAATGCTTTGGAACATGAAATCACTACTGTCATTTCAAATACCTTATTAAATACGAGAAACCCAATTTTAATGTGCTTTTATACGTCCATGCACTTAGTTCACACCTTGTTCTATCATGTGGGTATTTAACCTTTTACACCCGTGATCGTATTTTTACAAAAGAAAAATAGTTGCTGTGAAGTACGCCCGAATCCTCGTGTTATGAGAGTCCCCTCACGAAGACAGCTCCGGGCCCCGCAAGGGTTAATACTATGGTGCATGGTGTTTCTACAGGTTGGTTGGCCTCAGTGGTACGAGAATGTGGACGGTATCATCATAAATCGATAGCAGTGTAGCCCTGAAGAGGACCGCGACATGTCGGTCGAAACGCCGGCACCTCAGCCTTCGACGCGGCGTCACCCGGACAGCCCAGATCATGACTCTGGCCGCGGAAGCCTACGATATCATCATAAATCGAAGTTGTCGGGTTCAAACCCACTTGAAAGCGGTGAATCTTCTTAAGAAATAATACCCTCTGTACGTGGTGAAATAGTTGGCAGCGGTAAGCAGCAATGCTGGGCCAACTTAGAAAATGTTCCATAACCCGATATCTACTCTCTTCGACGCGGGTGCGGCAAAGAACAAATTTCCAAAGCACAGAAAGTACATAGCAACAACTATCTACACTATGTTTAACATACTTTGTTTTATTTTTTAAATTAATTTGTTGTGTTTAATACTGAATAGGAGAACAACATTTTTCCATTAATAACTGTTTCATGAAGCAAAATTAATTTTAAACTAAATACGGAGAGGCTCCCATTTTGCTTATGTTTTCGAGAAAGTGGAAATGTTTTGCCTAAATAAAGCGTTCCTTGGGTCTGTAACATTATCAAAAGCATGGTACGTAATTCTGAAAGTCCACTCCGACTCAATTAATTCCCTTTTCCCTCCAATTCGCACTGCATTTTTAATTGTTTACGAGAATCTGGGGTTTGCGAAACAAGATCAGATCATCAGAGATTGTTGGATGCAATCGCTTTAATAACAGATATACAAAAAAATATTACTACTTCAGTTCAGATGATCAGTGTTTTTATTGATAAATATTTGTATTGTATGGTACTATATTCTCCCCAATGTTCTGTTTATTTCATATCCTCGGAAGCAGAGATTTTGAAAATCACGTCCAATAGAAAAATGAATGCGTTCATCAGTACTTTATTTTCAATTGACTAGCTGTCAGCAGATGACTTACTCTGTGGAAACAATACATTATACCGCGTACAAGTCTCAACGATTTGTTTACCAGTTACCTACGTTCAAGTTTGGCAAGTTTCAAATAACATTAATGAATTTAATTGCTGCCGCTTATCATTATATTAATATTAATATGATTATTATTATTATTATTATTATTATTATTATTATTATTATTATTATTATTATTATTATTAACATTTACCGGCATACTCTTTTATTAACTCTGAGGGTTATATCTTTATATTTTATCTACGAGTATGTTAATCGAAAGATTTATTGATTTTGTTTTGATTACAAAGATTAGTATTGTCAAACATTAAATGTTTCCGACTTGATTGTTTGAATTTGATATGATTCAAAAGGTTTCCGATTTGATTGTTTGAGAAAACTTTTTTTCTGTACGATGCAAAATTAAATTATGAGTTCATAAGTGCAGTTTTCTGTTGTTTCGTGACATTTCTGACAGGAGTCGCACTTCTCACGAATGGAGCTCATAATAACGTCAAGGGTGTTCTTATCTACCGTGGAGGTGGACAGACAAAAGTAAGGATAGCAGATCACAATAGATACGCGCAGCCTAAAATAGGAGGATGGGTTTGTTCAATGTAGGTCCTCCTTTTCATTAAACATTTTTATTTATGTATAACACATTTTACTTGTAAATAAATATAACATACGATCAGACTAAAAGTATAACTATAATGATGTAGTTAACAAATACAATTAATTTTATGTCGAAGAGCTATATATAGTTTGTCCACATGGCTTGGAAAGCATCATGGCGCAAATGTATAACAATGCTCCCACATTCTTAGATTAAAAAAGAGAAACATAAGGGATTGAACACATTGACGAAGACAAAATATTTCATTGCATGTTATTTGTTACGTAAAGCTATGGGGTACCTTTCAAGAATTCCCCCCTCCCCGGCCTCCCTCAGCGCACGCCTGTACAGAACACCGATGTGACCAGAGTCTTTGCCACATCTGGCCAACGCCGCTAGCCGAATCGTTTACTACGCTCCGTGAAGTCACGGAGGTTAAACGAATTCGAGGCTCGCGGGGTTTTGGTTGGGTGACCGACTAGGAAACCTCGGGAGCTAACGGCGTCGAGCCCCTAGCCGAGGGGATAAAAGGCACTGACTGCGACGTGACGAGACTTGACAAATATAGTAATTACGCAGTAACGGAGGATTAGTCCAGAGAAAGCGCTCAACGCCCAGCAAGGGTTTGATTGATTTTTTCGTGTTTCCGGGCGCGTCAACTACTTCGGTCATTAGTCCCGTTAGTGTAGTGCATGTAGTTTTTCTCGGGAGATGGCGGTGATCTTCCCCCGCTGGATGGCGAGATCCGGCGCCGACCTACCGTCGGCTAGTGGGGTTTCCCCCTAACCAGGACTCTCCCACCAACGGGGCACCGCCCCAGTCGGGACAAGCTCTTAACTCCCGACCGATCTCCCGGAATATGTGGTAGTGTAGTGCATGTTAGTGTAAGTGTGTGTGTGTGTAAGGGGAGAGGATAGGACAAGGAAGAGGAAGGACAGATCGCGCGCGGTCCGTGGCCCGTTTGTTAGGGTACTGCTCCGGCATTCGCCTGGTGTTGATCGGAAAAACCACGGAAAACTACCGATCAGAGCAGCCGGCCGCTAGAATTCTCCTCCAGACAGCAGCTGAATTCGACCTAGCTGAAAAGCTAGTGTCGAAAATCCTGCCGCCGTGGGGAGTGTAACCTAGGAGGACCCGGTTAGAGGCGCTGCAGTGACATCAGTTGATGCACTGAGCTACCGCTACCGGTCCCAGCAAGGGTTAAGAGACGCGTTGCGTCAACAACGCCGCAACAAATCCTTCGCCCGGCCGGTTGCGAGCGCCGGGCACTGCGCGGTCGCAGAGGGCGCAGAAGCGCGTGGTGGATGGCGCGTGCATGCGTCAGCGGTGAGCCCGCCAAAATTACCGCCGCCGCACTTGTTAGTCGTATTGTTGCGCAAACGTCCCCCTCCCCCCCCCCCCAGGCACTTCTGAACGACGCAGCAGCGCACTCTGCACTCGCGTTCAGCGCGCGGCGCCCGCCCGCGAGGCAACGAAGCGTCCCAGGTTATTGTTCCTCCAGCCTTCCCTAAAGAGAGCACCTCTGCGAAGGGCGTTTGTTGCGCGCGCAAATTTTGCATACCATTCTAGGTTATATAGTTTTAAGGCATTTTCGAGACTAGAATTTAGTTCACTTGTTTTCATGCATATCTCTTGATCCTGTAACCAAAACAATTAAAGGTTCAATCTCTATTCAATGTGTGTAATATTCATTTGCACGATACTCTTTCAAGGAATTCCTTAGTTTCCATTAATTTATCGTCTTATTCTAGATAATAACTTCCTAATAAATAATTCAACGTTGTATGTATTACTTTCATATTGATTCCTGCTGATTTATACAATTTGTTTCTAGGATAATTACGTCTGTTTTAAGATTGTTTCCAGAGTGGAGTTTAGTTCAGTTATTTTAATATGTATCTATTGACTCTGTATCAAAAACAATGAAGGCTAATACCTCTATGCAATATGTGTAATATTCCAGTTTTACGATATTGTTTCAAATAATGTCTTAGTTTCCATTAATTTATTACCTTTCTCAAGTAATTTAACTTACCAATGAATAATCTAATGCTGTATGTGCTACTTTAATGTATCCCGGTTCATGAATTGCTTTGTTTCAAGGATAATTATCGCTGGGGGTTACTATTCTTCAATCATGGGAATATAGTTTTTCAATTCGACAAACTTTTTGTGAACTCGGAGAATGATACTGTTACAATAATTAAATTGGCATTTTCATGTCAACTACCTTAATTGGCAATTTATTTAAAAGTGCAATTAATTGGTGTGGACTAAAATTTAATCTATCGCTGTTTCTATAAATTGTACATGTGATAGTGACCGTTCCGTAATTCTTTAGATTGTCCTTGACCCTGGATTACAATTTAGTTTCTACCACGAACATTGTGCTTCCAATCGTACATAATTTGTGATATCTTCTCATCTCTAAAATGCCTTTTTTTATTCACAATTTCGCAATAAACGATTTACGAATTAAACGCGAATGTGGAAGCCACAAGTCTCCCTTTACGAAGCGAGCACCGCGAATTCCAACCAAAAGCGCAGCAGTAGCGACCAACTACTCGCGATAGCCACTCCCCACGGCTGCCGCAATTGGCTGCCCAGCCCAGGGGAAGCAATGGGGAGATCAGCGCGCTTCCGGTCGAGGCGGTGATTGTGGCGTCGCCAACGGAAACTGATACGACAAATGTTTTTAGTAGGGATGAAAGAGGGGCATGTGAAGGAGAAATGGGGAATTCGAACCTCAACGGAAGCGAAAAAAGGAGCAAAAAGAAGGGCTGGAAGATGGAAGAGTAAATGCGAAGAAGTGGAAAATCGTAGGCACAGATATGGTAATGACACGGCTGAAGCAAACTACAAGCATATGACATGAAGTGTGGAGTTGGAAGTGTCGAGGCAGAAGCAGAAGTGTGGAGGTGGAGGAAGAAGTGTGGAGGCAGAGGCAGCAGTGAGAAGGCAGAGGCAGAAGTGTGAAGGTACATGCAGAAGTGTAGAGGTAGAGGCAGAAGTGTAGAGGTTGAGGCAGAAGTGTGGAAGTGCAGGTGTAAGGGCAGAAGTGTGAAGGCGGAGGTGTGTATGAAAGAGCATGGAAGCAGAGCTGTGGCACTGAAGGCAAACGCATCGACTCACGGATGCACGGTGGAGGGTGTGAGGCAGCGGAGATACGGTGACTTCAAAGGGAGGAGAAAGTGACGGTGGGGACAGCTTACATTCTAGCAGAGACAGCAACGAAGTTTGTGGTCCTGTGGGGGTGTTAGTAAAACCGGCAGTGTCGGCATTAGCAGCAGCTGTAAAGATTCCCGATTATACTGAATGAACGGAGACAGCAGTGGAGGTAACAGCAGTGACAGATAAGTCGGTAAGGTTTGTTGTGGCTTTGGTTACGAGTGCGGGTGGGGTCGGAGCGTTGGGCAGGGGCAGGGCAGAAAAGCTGAAATGGGCAGGGTAGTGATAGGTCAAAAAGGAAAGGGGGACGGGGACAGGAGTGGGGACGGGCGTGGGACCGGGCCTGGAGACGGGCGTGGGGACGGGCGTGGGGACGGGCGTGGGGACGGGCGTGGGGACGGGCGTGGGGACGGGCGTGGGGACGGGCGTGGGGACGGGCGTTGGGGCGTGCGTGGGGTGGCCGTGGGGATGCGCGCGGGGACGGACGTGAGGTGGCCGTGCGAGCGGGCGTGGAGACGGGCGCGGGGACGGGCGTGGAGACGGGCGTGGAGACGGGCGTGGAGACGGGCGTGGAGACGGGCGTGGAGACGGGCGTGGAGACGGGCGTGGAGACGGGCGTGGGGACGGGCGTGGGGACGGCGTGGAGACGGGCGTGGAGACGGCGGGAGACGGGCGTGGAGACGGGCGTGGAGACGGGCGTGGAGACGGGCGTGGAGACGGGCGTGGAGACGGGCGTGGAGAGGCGTGGAGACGGGCGTGGAGACGGGCGTGGAGACGGGCGTGGAGACGGGCGTGGAGACGGGCGTGGAGACGGGCGTGGGGACGGGCGTGGGGACGGGTGTGGGGACGGGGACGGGCGTGCGACCGGGCGTGGGGACGGGCGCGGGGACGGGAGATGATAGTGTAGTGAGAACGGGAGATGGCGATGTGGGGATGGGAGCAGGGACAAGAGCGGGGGTGGGATCGGAAGCGGAGAGAAGCGCGTGGCTGGGCGCGGAGGCGGTGGCGGGGGCGGGAGTGAGGGGGTAGGAACGGGGGCGTTGTGCCCGGGGGCGGCGCGCGTCCGTGGCCTCTAATAGCGGTCACCAGATAAAAGGACGGTGTTTAATTTCTAAGCTTATCAGCGACCGGCTCGCGAGTAATCCTCTTACACAAAGAGGATAAAAATTCCGTTCACAATGGCCATAATTACTCGCCAACCGGCAACCAGCCGTGGGCGCCGCCACGCCGCGACACCAGCGCCCCCGTCGCCCAGGACAAATGCACGTCATAATGTAGCGCAAAGGAACTGCAGGGATACTCATAAACCTTGTGTGACTTATTTTTCGCTAGTCCCTGACCTCATAAATAGTTTCTAGCGGGTAACGATCTGCATAATCTTCGTACCGACAGTTTCATCTTCATTTTTTTCAATTGCGTTTATGTACGAAGTGATGCAGATCCTGCACGTGAAAGATTAACGTCGTTGCCTTTGCAATACCAAAGTTCACGAATAGTAATCGAGACAAAATGAATCGAATGAGATGTTGTTCGATAGCGTTTGGTGAATTACCTAGACGAGTAATTAGTGGAAAATAAATACTGTACTGTAGATACTGTTTTATTTGTTAAACTATTATTACGACCATTTTATTTCAATTTGTTTCTCATTTCTTTAACTATTATGTAATTGCACTGGGGAAACTGCTAAGGTAATGGATATTTCCTTTTCGCCCAGCATTGCTTTGTTGCCTTATGTAGCCTATCCCTCGATTTAACTGGGTTTCATGATGATTAATGAATTTATTATATTGGCCTTTTCCTCGGCTTAATGAGTACCATTGCCTCCATCACTTTCGTTTTGTGTGTGGTGCTCTAGGCGACTTGGAAATACCACGCGCGAGATGTTTTCACTTCGATTTGTTTTCCAGCGGCACAGCTTCCTCTCCACAGCCGGCTCGACTCCCTCTACATGGGCATTGCGCAATTCCTCCGCTCCATTTGACCGCAGCTTAAACCTCAACCCCTGTGGGACGCCGGCATCGCTTTGCGATCAATTGCTACCACGCACCCCGCGACACGTCGACACTTCGTTAGGAATTGGTGGACCACTGGTCGTGTTCACTTTTCGTTTTTTTGTATTGGCAGGAGTTTTGACTCGGCGCCATCATTGTTTCCTTTAATTATTTACGTTCGTTTGCGCGCTCACAAAAGACGGCAACACTTCCGCTTCGTTCCTTCGGACTTTGATTTAATTCGGGGGTGCGTTGACGCATTGTGCGCGTCGAGACAAAAGACGATCGCCGGCACGAGAAGCGCCCCTTTCCTCCTTGGCGCCCTCGCTCTCTGCTCCGCTCTCTTATGAATCTTCGCGCTTTCTCATCCAACCACCACTTGCGCGCTCTCTCTCTCTCACTCTCTTGCCCTCTATGCTCTCTTTTTGCCCCTTACGCGCTCTCTCATTCATTCTCTCTCATTGCCCTCTATGCTCTCTTTTTGCCCCTTACGCGCTCTCTCATTCATTCTCTCTCTCCTTTCTGTCTCTCTTCCCTCTCTCTCCTTTCTCTACCCCCCTCTCTCTGTCACATTCTCTCCGCACTACCTCAATTTGCTGGCCACTCGTTGTGTTCGCTCCCTCCCCTCTCTTGGCCCTTCTCAAACTCTCTTTTGCTCTCCGTTCCCTTGTACCTCCTGCTACTTTTTCCTTTTCTATTCCGTCTTTCTAAACCTTGTTCTTTGCCATTTTATTTTCTCTTATTGACCATTATTTTCTTGTTATTTTTTCTTTCCCTTTCATTACCTTCTTTAAAAATCTTTTCAGTATTTCTTACCCACTCTTGTGTGGTTAATGTCATTTGTAATATTCATTTACAAACATAAGTAAATGTTTTTAGTACGTGGGTGATATTTCTATTAAGTATGTAATAGTTTTTCACTTCAAGTGTAGAAGTATTTCAATAATAAACCTGGACAATTGTGTATATGCGTCTATCTTTTTCAAAAAAGGAGGAAAAATGAAGCAGAGACAGTAATGTATGGTCATAAACGATCAATTGTTGTAATATTTAAAACAATTAATTTCGGAATAAATGCCATGTAAATTGCTCTTTAATATGTTCGGAACAATACTAATTCATTATATTAATCTAAATGAAATTGAAGGATGATCTAAAATATATTACGATCACTTTCTTTATTCTACCGGAAGGGTTCGCGAGCAATAAATCATTTCAGAACGTAGATAACCCACTGTCATTTCAACACAGAGAAAAAGAGAACGGTAAGAATAACGAGAGAAGCGGCAGAGGGTATCTGTAACAATATAGGGGACGATGAGAACGAATTACAGTAAAAAGCAGAGCACAGACGTTAACATCCAAGTGGCAAGAATGACGCTGAAAAATTAATGAATACTTCACTATACACAATATAAAAGGAAATTACGTTTCATAATTCTAAATACAATAATGAATTACAGAAAAATGGTAGCAATCTTATCTCGTGTAAAATAAAAGATTGTGAGAATGTGCGTCGGAAGATCGTGAAAAGGGTACAGCGGAAGAAAAGAAATAAGAAGAGGGAGGAAAATGAGGCGCATTGCACACAGAACGAAGAATTAATGGAATTCACAAACAAGACGTTAACAAAGAAAAGTTCGCAGCAGCGGCCGCATCTTGAGCACCGGCCGCGGCAGGAGGCATACCCACAAGAGAAATGGCCAGCGAAGCAGTGCGGGGGAGGGGGAGGGGTCTGCGAGTGCCACCAGGGTGGTGGCGGCGGCGGACGCGAGGGCAGGAGGCCGCGGCGGGGAAAGGGGCGCGGGACTGTGACAGTGGCGGGGAGCGCAGGCGGCGGTGAAGGCTGAGGACGTGACGGGGGCGGGGGCACTGTCAGTGGCGGGGCATTGGGCGAAGGTAGAGGTTGAGGGAGAGGCGGGGGCAGTGGCTGTGGCGGTGGCGAGGGCAGTGAGAGTGGCGGGAGCAGTGACAGTAGTGGAGGTGGAGGCGGTGTCGGTGCCGGGGGTAGGGCGAGGATGGAGACGGAGACCAGAAAGGGGCGAGGTGGGGGCGGGGACAGTGACAGAGGCGGTGGCAGGGACAGTGACAGTGGTGGGGCGGAAGCGGTGGTGAGGTCAGGTTTGGGACAGGGACCGGGAAGTGGGCGGAGGAGAGGGCGAGGGCGAGGGCGGGAGCGGTGACGGTGGCAGGACAGTTACAGAGGTGGAGGCGGTGGTGGAGGTGGTGGTGGAGGTGGGGGTCGGGGCGTGGGCGGCAGCGGGGGGGGGGCGGCTGCCGGCGAGCTGACGAGAACAGCAACACGTACGTCGAGGGCGAAGAGAAAAGGGGGGGGCGGGACGGGGGCTGGACGCGCCCTGAAAGTTAGCGCTATTTCGTGCCGCGGACAGCGTCCGCGCGCAGACAGTACCGCACGCCCCGTCCTTTGTTCGCGGTCTCTCCATTAGCAGCGACTGCAGCGGCGGCGGCGAAGCAGCGCAAAAACTTTGCCTCCCACGCAACGGACACCGCAAGTTCCGCGCTAGTTTTTTTCACCATAGAGTTTCATTTCCACGTCATAAATTACAGACACCTGTTTATCACGCGACCGCCCGAACTGCGCCGAAGCTCTGGTGCTGGACCGATATAAATTGTTGCGCAAAAAATGGAAATAAAATTTCGAATAATGCTCTTTCATAAATACTTGTAAACCCGCACGAGCTGGAGAGTTGTACGGCAGTTCTTGTTCATTACGCAGGCCAAACTTCACACGTGTGTAAATATTCATAAATGTCCGCATTAAACCGATTTATTTGTCATATTTTGGCTGCTAAAGCCCCGTCGCATTTAGGGCGGGTGGCTGCGGGGCGCCTCGTGAGTGGTAGGCCCGGGGCAAAGCTGCAGGTTCCGTATTTAACTCAATTATGCAGGCGGGCAGGCGGTGACGTCACTGCATGCGTGCGCTCGTTGCGGAGTGGGCGGAGGTGGGCGGGACGGGAAAAGGCCGCGCGCATTTTGCTGGTGCACGTTTCAAGTCGTGTGGAGTGCTACCCATTTTGGAGTGCAAGCAAATGGTGAATTCTGCTCCTTTGGGGCAAGAAACGTAGCAGTCAAATTCAACCCGAAACAAAGAGTTGAGACCGGGAGAGATGGCTCAGGGCATCAACTGATGTCACTACAGTCCCTCTGACAGGAAGGTCCTCAGTTCAAGTCTCGACGGGGGCATGATTTTGGACACTAGCTTGTCAACTAGGTCGAATTCACTTGCTTTATGGAGGATAATTCTAGACGACGGCTGCTCTGATCGGTAGTTTTCCGTAGTTTCTCCCATTAACACCAGGCGAATGCCAGAGGAGAACAAACGGGCCACGGGCCGCGCTATCTTTCCTACCTCTTTCTTGTCCTGTCGTCTCCCCTTACACACACACACACACACACACGGTCGGAAACTTAGAGCTTGTCCCGGCTGGGGCGGTTCCCCGCTAGCGAGAGATACCTGCTTGAGGAAAACCCTGCCAGCTGACGGTACGTCGGCGACGGATCTCGTCATACAGCGGAGGAAAACCACCACCCTCTCTCAAGCAAACACACTCACTACATATACGGGACGAATGACTATAGTAGTTGACTCAACCGGAATCACTAACAATCAATCAATTATGAGTTGGGTCGAAATGCAACTTGATAGCTTGTGAAAAGTCGTTATGAAACACTTGGCACTGGAAGGAAGTAAAGTTTTGCCATAGTATTTCCTGTCATTCTAGTTATTTACCGCGCGAACTATTTAGAATGTGTAAAGAAATATTTTTGCCTATTAAACATTTCTATAATATTAGTATTTTTGTATTTGTATTAGGCCATTGTAGGTCCCGTAAAGGACATTTTGACCTCGGGCCGTTATATCCCGGAGTTCCCAGCCGATCACCCAAATAGGAATCCGCGACGTCTCGAATTTGCTTAACCTTCGTGACTTCACTAACGTAACGAACTATGCTAGCAATGCCGGTTTCGCGATCGTGGCCTTTCTGTAGAACCATCCCAGCATTCGTCTGGATGATCGAGGGAAACCACGAAAACCCCAGTCAGGATGACTGGCACCGGGATTAAACCCGGACCTCCCGAATGCGAAGGTTGCAGTACACCTTAAGCCACTTCACTCGGTTCCTAAAGTATGGCGGTGTTAAATATATAACAATAATTAGATATTCTTACATAGTTCATTATGAGAGCCGTATTTCTTACAGAGTAAAGTGAAAATAGGTTAATACGCATTTCATGCTCTCACGTTTTCTGGACAGGAATTGTTGTTTATTGTTTGATTAATTGATTGATTTTTTCGTGGTTCCGGGCGCGTCAACTGTTTGGTCATTAGTCCCGTTAGTGTAGTGCATGTTTTTTCTCGGGAGATGGCGGTGATCTTCCCTCGCTGGATGGCGAAATCCGGCGCCGACCTACGGTCGGCTAGTGAGGTTTCCCCCGAACCAGGACTCTCCGACCAGCGGGGCACCTCCCCAGCCGGGACAAGCTCTAAGCTCCCGACCGGGTACCCGGAATATGAGGTAGTGTAGTGTTTGTTAGTTTATGTGTGTGTAAAGGGACAAGATAGGACGAGGAAGAGGAAGGACAGATCGCGCGCGGTGCGTGGCCCGTTTGGTAGGGTATTGCTCCGGCATTCACCTGGTGTTGATCGAAAAAAACACGAAAAACTACCGATCAGAGCAGCCGGCCGCTAGAATTCTCCTCCAGACAGCGACTGAATTGGACCTAGCCGAAAAGCTAGTGTCGAAAATCCTGTCGCCGTTAGAACTCGAACCTAAGGACCTCCCGGTCAGAGGCCCTGCAGTGACATCAGTTGATGCACTGAGCTACCGCTCCCGATTTGTTTGTTGTTGCCTTCCCCTTTATGAAGACAAGTATTATCATAAGAGGTGAATAATTATGAAAGAAACGATAAATAAAAATAAATATTTTTTTATAAAAACATCAAAATAAATTAAAAAATTACAATTCACCTGGTAACCATGATGAGTTGCTAATGTTAAGCCTGCTCATGTTCAACTGCCAGAGGGCACCGTGTATGCCTCCTATTTAAATAGAAATATTCACTTAACTCTATCAATAAAGATACGTTTTTCATGGGTGTACATGGATGTGGATGGTACTCCCAAATCCATCTGATGGTACGCACTCTATTGGTCGTAAATTTACTTTAAATGGAATAACTCTACCATGACCTCGGCTTAACTCCGCTTTATGTAGGATCGGCAGAATTTTCGCTGAGCGCAAATTCAAATTAAGTGAGCAAGCGTGAAGACACGCTTTGTAACTGGCGCCTTCAATTTACAATGACAGTTTAAATTCACATTTAAAATGAATTCTAAAAACATATATTGTATCTAGGCGTCCTTATTGGCCTTTTGCATTTACTAGCTCGAGCACTTTAACGGAATTGTCTGCCAATAACAAATCTCTGATAGCATTGACTCAACAGACACTTGGTCTCCAAAACCACCATTCAGGGACTGATGCATGCTAAGAAATTCCATTAATAAGAGAAGAAACCAAAATCAAAGTAATCTAAGAACTTTTTTTTCGTTAAAAATGAAAAAGAAGAAACACTGACAACAATATTTCCGTGCAAATGTTATTTTATATGTATATATTTGTAGCACATAAATGTGCCTCATACTCTAACAGAATTGAAATCTAGTTTGTTAATACTCTACAATTTTCTGTGGTTTGTCTTCTCAATTTGATTACCTGTTGATAGCTTCTTGCCTTGATATGTACCATAAATGTTTATTTGTTGATCCGAGGAGAATTCTATTAAGCTAGATTTCCATTCTGTAACTACTATACTTAACTGAAATCTACTATACTTAAATCTATAATCAATATTTTCTGTACTTATCTTTGTTCTACAGACGAATAAAAAATTCATTAACATTACAACAGCTGAGCATTTATTGTGATAATTCCATACCTTTCGAATATTGTATTATTTTGAACATACCATATCTCCCACTTCACATCAATGTCTTCTTGCCTAAAGAACACAATTTATAGAACACAACAACACGTCAAGACATTACGATTATACTTCGGAAACAGACTGTTCTGAAAGTTTCAACGAGACGGTGAGCTGAAGTTTTACTCGCCCGCGTAAATTATTTGAAAAGCTTTATAACAACGTACTCGCATTAACACTTACACATGATTTATGGAGGCTTGTGGAACAATATGTGGGTCAATTTTCAGTTTCAGACTTTCATTAATTTTAAATTATTCTATCAGTATCGTAATAGAAAAGTTGTAGGTATACTGCGCATGGATATCGTTGCATATCGACGGCGATTCGTTGGCAGCAATTGCTCGAAACATAGGCAACCCGTATCGTATTTTCTATATTTCTCTTCTATATTAATAAGTTACAATTATTTTAGAAATTATAAGAAAGCCTAGCACACTCCCGGGACAACATGGAATTAATCTGCCCGACGAGGTGAAAAACGGCCATCAATTTCGAGGGCAAAGTGGGAACGAACAAACAAACAACTTCCACGCCCAACCGCATTACCCTTCCTCGCGTTCGCGCAGTCCGGCAAAATCAGAGACCGATACTTTTAGCAGCGAAGAGCCGCCCTCGGCCGTGGGCGCCCCCTCCCCTGGGGGCGAGCTGTCCCCGGGTGAGGTGCAGCTTACACGGCCAGGTGTCGCGCGGCCGAGGCGAGGGCGGGGCGGGGCGGGGAGGGCCTCGGGGTGGCGCTGGCATGCCTGGCATGTGGCGGTACACATTCCAGCGAGATCCGATGAAGCTTCGGTCGCCCGCTCGCCCCTCCCCCTCGCCCCCCTCGGCCGGCCGCTGCGGCCGCGGCCGGCACGCGCTCTCAACGCCCCGCTCTCTGCTCTCTGCTCTCGCAGCCGCTGCACAGCCGGGCGTTCCGCGCAGCTCCATCATGCGCAAATCCCTGGGCAGCGCAGGCTAACAGGGCAATGCCAACATTAATCATTGCTGCCCTAGCAAGGAGTCCGTTTCTCATTTCTGATTAGTCAAGTGGCTACTTTTACGGCAAGCACATTACTTACATAAATGTTATCGTAATAATCTAAGATATTTTAAAGAAGTTACGGATAGGAGAAAAAGTAATACAAGCAGAAGGGTTTGATCTGAGAGACTCAGATTAACAAAAATAATTACATTATTTTGTTTATTTATTTTTATAGATCGTAATTCTGTTAGTGAAATAATAAATAGAAGCATTGTTTAAATTTTATACAATTATTATTTTTATCTAAATGATTTTAAAATGTATGACGGAAGCACAATGCGCGTTTTTATCGTCCTTTTTTACAGAACTTCATTTATTAAAATTGGTTATTTACATTTCACCTTTCATCCAATATTACATTACGCATTATATTAGATATTAAAACATTTCATCTATTACGCAGTATGAAATACTTCTAAATATACAATACGAAGTACTTCTACGTACAAGAATGTGTACCAACTATCACAGTTACACCAAAGACTGGGTTGGGTCTCAAGAGACCAAACACTAAATCTATTGCATAAAATAACGCCTATAAACTCCGCAATAAAGCGGCACACTGAACATTATATTCGAAAAATCGTAAAATTAAAAACAGAAGTTGCTAGTGGGATCGTTATGTCGTTGGCAGATACACAGCACGCCAGCGAAGTCCCTTCGCACCGATCCGAGAGAGAACCTGCCGCCACTCCACTCCGCCTTGAGCTTCCCTGCCGTGTGCGGCGCTAGTATCGCCACCTCGCCCCCTTCCTTCCCTGCTGCTTCTGCACCCCCTTCCACAGGAAGCGCTGCCTGGTTCTTGCAATACCAACATCATTTCTGTTGACAGGGCTCTCAACAGCATGGCGACACTGCGGACGGACTTTAATGGCGCACTGTGTTTATCTTGTACGTCTCCTACTACTAATCCTCTTCTTTCCGGGTTAATAGTATTTTCTGACAACCAAAACCATTCCATGTTGCTATATTCAATTTCATTATTCATCCTGGAGAGTATAATTTCGAGAGACGATCAGAATCCAATAAGTTTTGATGTGAAGTATCCAAGAACCAAGGGCATGTAGCGGATGCGAACTTCTTCGAACAAACTTCTAGTGCACGTAGAGAATGAGAAGATAACTTTTTGCCAATTAACATGTGACGGGGATATTTACATAACGATTATGATTATTCACACGTGAAATATTTTCTCTTGATTATTAGGCAATACCTCGTGCACTAGTGATCGCCAAGTCACGTTCTGACGCCGTCAAATAGACTTCGTGGGCCTTCTGATCGTCGGTTCATGAAGAGTTGCTTGACAATTAGAGACAAACGTTACAAAAGGATTTTCCTAAGGATGAGCCAAAGTGACAGTTCGCGTAACAAGTGAACATCACATGTAATCCAGAGAAGTATCCCTCCGCCGCGACAGCTGTTCAGCCACGTCTCTTCGTAAAGTGTTAGGTTATGGCTCCTGTGAAAATATCCCTATGCAGGCATCTAAGAGTTTCGTTGAGGTATATGCACGTTTGCGAGTCCGGGAAATATTTAAATTCAATTACGAATGTGTAAAATATTTTAACATGCTCTCACAATCAGTAAAAGAAAACTGCCACGGATGTAAATAGAAAGCTCTCAATTACAGCTCGCCACACAACAGCACAATAGACGGAAACACGTGCACCAGTACGCATCTCAGTTCTAAAATAAACTTAATATTTATCCCACAAAAAGTAAATTCAATGCAATGTTAATAGAAAAAAATTTGCAGAAGAGCACATAACACTGCACTTCCTAATTTCAATTACTTCTCAAAGCGTACTATATTTTCATCGGACGAGGACATCACAAAAGGAATCGTCGAAGCCATTAACAAGTTAGCCAACTGCAAACGAACGAATGCAGGAAGGGAGTATAATGGGTTCAAAGGCACAAGGACCACAGAACCTTCAGTTATGTTGCCAGCACTAGCTGTCACTTTGGCCCATCCTTAAGAAAATCGTTCTATACATGTGTAACCCCATTATGTAGATATGTATTTGGCATTTTAGGAGAGGATTAATCCGAATTTTGCCAGCCATCGTTGTAATTACAATATTTCCTAATACATGTTAAATAGCAAACATTGCTCATCTTTGGCCCATCCACAAATCCTAGAAGTTTGTGAGATTTATTCTGAGACACTAATTAGGGATGTCTCTCTTCGTTCTGTCGTTATGACGAACTACTGATACTTTCTGAGAACACTCGATATCTGCTGAAAATAGGAAGATGTGTGAAAAGTATCGCAATCTTACCGATGGTATTTTGCCTAAACCGCGTCATATTTATCTTTCTTTCTTTCTTTCTTTCAGATGATAACGAAGGGCTTAGTTTTCCGAAATAAAGCTACAAATTGGAACTTCATATGCCTTTCTTCACTCTGATTCTTTTAGCCCCAACATGAAAGGTTGTTTATGTGTCGACATTAAAATTGACAATGCTGTACGTTGATTGAATGATTGTCTTGCAATTTTATCAAACACGTACGCCTTGTCTCTTGATTGGGTCAGCTAATATAAAGTGTTTAATATTTCTTTAAAACATGCCCTACTTTTCTTGACAAAGTTCTGCTAAGAACTCTAAAATGATAGCACTCAAAGCATTACAAAGCAATTTTTGTAAGCTCTTCTGTTTTAATATTTCTTTGATTCCTTCTCAGATTGAGTTAACACGGCGTTTAGAGTTTGCCTTCTTTTTCAAAACATGTTATCATTTAACTACGCACATAAGAAATATCTCCGACAGATCTGTTCTAAATTGAAGTTGAGTGTCTAATGAAGCATTTAATCTCACATCTCTCAGAAACTCGAGACTCTATGCATGACATTTTTTTTATATAGTTTTTATTATCCTTGTTCGACTTTATTATGTCTTTCAAGGGTATGCATGAAGTACTGTTCAATTCAATTCAATGATTGATAAGAAAGTTCAAAATGCATTTACAGCTTAATATTTCTTTTTCGTAGATACTAGATTTCCTAGAAGAGAACTGATGTATCTGCATTAAGTACCATCCGTGACTTTCATTTGTTGAATACTATACTCTCAAAATTTCAAAGCGATTTTAAGATACCACTGAACTCTCTTGAATCAATTCAATCGACATTATGAACTGGCGATAACGAATATTGAAATGAAAGTTCGCCCAGCGTTAGATTGTTTTAGCTGAAATTATTTCCTCGTAAACTTGAGTCACACTGCAAAGTAGAAAGTGAGGGAGAAAGTTGCTGGAAAACTTGAGCGTCATCAACAATCTACGTCAGACCTTTAAGGGTTTTGCAACACTTTGTAACAAGAAGTTTGATCCAACAGTTACACTTATACTACAAATATGCACATACGTGTATTGAAAGTTCCTTAGAGTGCATTATTATTCATCTTAGCATGCAAATTCCCGAATACAATAGTACATTTTAACGAAAGTTTTAGGAACCAGCCAACAATTTAGATATAGTATTGGAGATAAAATATCAAATAGTACATTCGAAATTCAATGAACATCATTGAGAAAGTTAATACATTTATATAATTAATACTAATTAAAATACTTGAAATGTTTAATTTATAATTTTATTAATAATAATTAACACTTTCAGGAAACACGCCTCAATACCATCCATCTTAAAATTTCCTCTCTGCTAACAAACAATATTTTCACTTATGTTAGCATCAGTTTCTCTCAGGATATCAGTGTAGGTTACTTCATTCTAGAACAAGATTTGGCTTACTAATTATACTTCGTGCAGACGTTGACTCCCAGATGAATTCAGAATGAAAAAATGAAAGCAATTAATTTTTCCCAGGATATATACCATATTGGATAGGTATCAACGAATAACACCCAGATCATACTTTTTAATTAAATGTTTATTTATACTCCGTTCATATTTTTGAACAAAAAGTAAACTGCAGTTGATTGATATAAACATCAGAAGCACTTTTAAACCTGTAAGGTAATCCAGAGGCTTGAAATTTTAAGGACGACCTGTTTCTAAACCATTAACTAACAGATTTATGGCAGAAGTATTGGTATGTCTTTCTAATTTGTTAACATTTTGACAACAGATTTTCTTTATTTCTTCATAAATTGTCAGGATTTTAAAATCAGCATGAATCACATCGTTTCTAACATACCAAGGTGCATTGAAAATGTTTCTTAATATTACAGACTTAAATCTGTGGATAGTTGGGTATTGGATTTGCTACTGCTGACTAATGCTGTATGCACTAGGTCTAAACAGGCTTTAAGAATAGATAATAAATTACCTATTCATAAATCTAAGTTATTACATAGTTTATTCGTAACAATCAAGTCTTTTTTTTTATAATTTAACTGGAGTTATATTCGTTTATACACAATATACTATTTGGACGTGTCTCATATCAAGACGAACACCTAAATATCTTACCGAGCCTGTTTTGATAGGTCAGTTCATTTCATTTCCCCTAAGGGATAGTTTACTAAGAGAAGCAAAAAGGGAAATCAAGCAACAAAACAGTATGTAAATAATAAAATAAGAATCAAACATTAAATTGGAAAAGTATTGCGTGCATGTCACCTGATGACAGTAGAAACTTCCGCGTTAATGATGCATCGACGGTTAAATGAGAAACCAAGGAAACGCGAGAGAACCCCGTTGAAATCTATTCCACATCTCATGGAATGATCAAAACTTAAAACGTAGAATCCAGAAGACGAATATATTGGTTATTACTAATACTTCAAGATTGTGACGTATTTCTTTTTATGGTGACGGGATAAATAAAACATTTTCATTTGAATTGGTCAAATAGTTTAAGAAAATAGAAATTTTTTTTTTTTTTCATTTATTTCTGCTTGGCCCGAAGGCCCTCAGCATCCGAGTACGATACAGTTATGTTACATAGAATTACATTAACTTTGACTGAGAAAAATTATAGACACGAATACATTGAGTTCATGTGAATTAAATGTGAGAAGCCACATCGGGTACATGAAAATCAAGGAGGATCGAAGAACTGTCGCGGTAGTTTTCGCTTTAGTCTATTGTGGTGAGGATTTTGTTTACCGATTTTGAAATGTACGGCTGAGGGAATCTGGAGAATTTTAGGATAGAAGCGAGAGGATAGGAGGGAGAAATGGACGGGGATAGGAGTAATGCCGAGTTCGTTATGTAACTGAGAGTTAGGTACAAACCATGGAGCTTTTGTGATGGTTCGGAGGAATTTATTTTGGAAAACCTGCATTTTTTGGATGTTGGATTTGCTGGCTGAGGCCCAGATAGGAGAAGCGTAGGATAAAATTGGGCGGATCATTGACTGGTATAGGTGAGTGGCGACATGGAGTTGCAAGGGTGATGACTTTTTGAGTATGGGATATAATTGGTGGGTTCTACGGGTTGCCAGGGTTATTCTGTGGAGAATATTTGGTTTCCATGTGAGCCGCCTATCAAAAAGTACTCCCAGATATTTAACTGGCTTGTTGTTTGGGAGCCAAGTTATATTTTCTCCTTGATATTTGAGAGGGGAAGGATTATTTGGTCTTCGGAGCGTGAAGATTTTGGCTTGGCTTTTCGCAGGGTTTATCCGGATATGCCATTTCTTGGCCCAGTCAGAAAGCTTAAAGAGGTGGTGTTGCAGGTCTTCTTGTGCGGTATCAATATCACGGTTTGAGGAATATATTGCGGTGTCATCAGCAAACAGAGCAATGGAGGTATGAGGGGTGGATGGTATATCAGCTGTATAAAGATTAAATAGTGTGGGAGAGAGAACAGATCCTTGGGGTACTCCCGCTTTTATGGGAAAAGATAGTGAAAGGGCTCCAGGAAGGCGGACAGAAAAGGTGCGATCGGCAAGGTAGCTTTTGATGATGTGAATAAGATAGTCGGGGGTTCCGATGTGAATAAGTTTGTATAACAGTCCTGGATGCCAGATGGTGTCAAAAGCTTTAGCAATATCGAGGAAGATTGCGACTGTGTGTTTCTTTTCATGGAAGCCTTCGATTATATCCTCGGTTAGTCTTAATATTTGGTGATTTGTGGAAAGTAGTGGTTGAAAACCGAATTGGTGCGGAGGTATGGCTTGGACTGAACTGAGATGAGAGATTAATCTGGTGAGGATACATTTTTCAAACAGTTTTCCTAATGAGGGCAGAAGACTAATTGGGCGATAACTTGACGGGTCGTTTTTTGGCTTGTCTGGTTTCAGAATGGGAATGATGTGGGCGTGTTTCCATTTGCGAGGGAAATATGACAGACGAAGAGATGCATTGAATATTGATGTTATATGCAGAATGGCTGTGAATGGAAGGCGTTTAAGTACGTACGTTGGAATTAAGTCGTGACCACTGGAAACTTTTGGGGCAGCGACAGATAAATGGTTCACAATTTCGATGGGAGATATGAATTTTGGACATCTTGGGACTGTTGTTCTAGTTCGGCGGATTTCTTCGAAGAGTAACTGATCATGAAGGGGATTTTCTGAAGGATGGGGAGTGAAGGTTGTGGCAAAGTATTCACCTAGTATTTGGCTTTTATCTGTAGGAGTAGTTGCTACGAATGCCGCGGTTGTTAGGGAGGGTATATTAGTTGGCTTGCGCAAGAGGCGGCGAGTGATATTCCACAGCGTGTGATCGGTTGGGTTGGCGGTTTGAGTTTGGAAGTGGAGATATTGGGCGTTAGATATTGCCAAAAGACGTCTTACTATTTTAGTGAGTAGGTTTAGGTACGATTTTAAGAAGGGGGAACGATGTTTTTGCCAGTGATTACGAATGTATCTTTTGTGATATAATAGTCTCTGTAAGATTGGAGAAATAGGAGGTAGTGGGTTGCGTTGACGTATTGGGGGAGCTGTTAGATCTAAACTATCGAGAATGGTGTGGGTGAGGGAGTCAATGGCTCTATCAATTTCTTGGAAGCTTTTCAGTGATGGAAGTGGTGGCAGAATGCGGGAAATCAGGATCTGAAAGTGAGGCCAGTTGACTTTTTGTAGGCAGTAGGGCTGAGCTGGGCGATTTTCTTTTATTGAAGTATTCAAGGAGAAAAGAAGAGGTCGATGGTCTGAAGGGAGAGCGATGTGTGGCTCTACAATAATATTGTAGCTAATGTTGCTTGAAATACCGAAGTCGAGGATGTCTGCTGGTATTGAAGATTGGTAGGGATAATAGCTGGGAGAATCAGGAGCATGCACTGTTAGATTTAATCTTTCAATATCTGCAAGAAGAAGGATGCCGGCAGGAGAATTGAGTCTGCTACCCCATACTGTATTCTTGGCGTTCCAGTCTCCAACAACAATTGTAGGTTGATTTGATAAAAACAGTGGATCGATGTCGCCTGTTTTATAAGGAATATTGGGGGGCTTATACACTGAGGTCACTATAAGGTGGGATTGTCCGGTTTGCTGTACTGCAACGCTTATATTTTCAAACGTGGGGTTTGTATATTCAGGGAGATGATGATGGGAGATATTATTTTTCGTAAAAATGGCTACACCACCACTGCTACGATTTCGTGGACGATCATATCGATACATCGTATATCCAGGAATGAAAATTTTGATAGAGGGACTCAGGTGGGTTTCTTGGATGCAAGCTATATCGATTTTATTACTATGGAGAAAATGTGCGAGTATATGAATATTGGTTCGTAGGCCATTTGCATTCCACGATATTAGGCGGATTGGATGACGGGGGTTTTTAGACATAAATTTGAGGATAATAAAATTTCAGAGATTGGAGAATTGAATTGGTAAGAACGGGGATTATTTGATTTAACAGATTTGAAAGGAATATTTCAACTTGTTGGGAAACAATTTGTGAAATTATTTGGAAGTGAGAGTGAGTTGGGAATGTTGAAGGTTTGAGGAAATCTGAGTACAAGGGCGATTGATACGAGGACGGTGGTCTCGGTTCGGTCGGTCTGGGTATAGTGCGTCGAGAGGAGAAATGTTCGGGGGTCTTTCTCTGGGGTGTTGTGGTGGTGAGGAGGGGGAAAGGGGCGGTGAAGGGGTTTGGGGGAGTGAAAGATTGTGTGGGCAGAACTGTTGGAGGTATGTTTGGAGGTTGGTTGCGCGACTGGGAAGGAAGAACTTTTCTGGATAGAATATTTTGGTAAACCTGACATTCACGGCTGGAGGCCCGATGTGGCTTATCACAGTTTACACATTTTGTTTCTTCATTAGCGCACTCGATAGTAGCGTGTTGACCCGCACATTTTCCACAGCGCGGTAGAAAGCCACAGTTTTTCTTAGAATGTCCGTAGTTTTGACATTGCCGACACTGAACTGGACCAGGTCTATGACGACGCTCTTCTATTGTGATGACAGCATTAAAAAGTTCCTTTAAATTGTAGATTGCATTTCCTTCGTTTGTTTTTGCGAGAGTTACTGCACATAATGGCCATGGTTTGCGTTCACGGTTTGTTAATCTTATAACTGTTATTACAGGTAAGTTTTTTTCTACTAATTCCTGAAGTATTTCTTCTTCTGAATAAGAAGTTGGTACGTTTCTGAGTACTACTGAGATGGTAGCTTTGGTTGGGTCTCGATAGGTATGGTAGGATAGGCCTTTAGTTGATAGATTTTTTCGGAGCAGGGTGAAATCATCAACGGAGTTTACAACAACTTCCGTGTAGGATCCTTTAACTCTAGTGGTAAAATTTGCATGCTTTAGTAGATCTTTAATTATTTTCAGGAGTTCCGCGTGTGCAGGAGGGTTGTGAATGAAAATAGGGGGTATTTTTTCGATTTGTGGAGGAGAAGAATTAATATCGGCATCTTGAGAAGAAGGATCTTGTGGGATATTATTTGCCTGATCAAGTGGAGCGAATCTGTTGCTGGTGGTAATATTATATAACGGGATAGTTCCAGGAGTAGGCAGGCTACTCGGGCACTGTTCACTGGTATTTGAAAACTGCAGTCGCTGGCGCTTAACTGAAGGCGATTCTGTTTCACTTATCTGGTGAGCTGGAGGCTGCCTCTCGAAGGATGATTGTTGCGCTGCTAACGGCTGCATGAAGTGTGGGTAGTGGAAAAGTTGAGGTGGATTAGGATAGAAATTATTCAGAGTATGTAGTGCTGAGGATACAGCTTCGGGGAGCGGTGGGAACGGATCTCTTGAATCTTCCATGGCGGTGATGAAAAAGCGTTGCAGAAAAGTCGTCGATGATCAGACGTTTTCGTCACAAAGCAGAACTTGAAGTATACACAACTAATAAGTTCACAGGTTTAAGAAAAAAAAAATATAAATTTAGTAAGCACTGAACGCACTAAGAAAGTCACTATGAAAGGCACTTGACACTGAACGCGCTTCGGCCCCGGCACGGGGCTTATCTCTGGTCGCCGCGATAACTAGCGAGAGAGAGGTGTGCACAGGTCGACGGTCAAGCTCGGAATGGCTTAATCTTCTCGGGCGACGTACTTGAAGACTAATCTGTGATGGGTGCTACGAAGACTAGAGAGGCATCCCATCTGACAAAATGAAAGAAATAACCAAGAAATTGAGGACAAATCTAGATATTTTTTTAGCGGAGCTTCCTTTACTAACGATTTGTAAAAAAAAGTGTATCCTGGAAAAAGTGTATCGATTTCCTCATTTCAGTATTTTAATTGTAACATTCAACAAGTACATATAATTATGAATTTAATGTGTCAAAATTTATCGTATTTTTGTGGCAAGCGTTTGAAATAATTTGTCCAACAAATCAGACAAATTTAAATTAAAAAGCGAATAAAAATACAGCGTCAAAAATTCCGTGAAGGTTGGAACGTTTACTTTACTTTTATGTTGTCCGGTTATTTCTCAAAAATTCAGATTCGAATGTAGATTTACTTTTTGAAATTTTGATACATTCTTTGAACTATCTATTTGAACTTGCAAAGGAAGCATCCACGAGCTCTGGATGTATTATTTCTTTCTTTTCCAATTTCAAAATTGAATGAGAAGACCTGCTCCCGCTTTCCGTCTGCCGGTCGCTTATTAAACCCGTTGGGCCGCCCTGGGGCCCTGCCGTCGTGGCCGCGTGGCGCCCAGCCCGCACAGCAGGCTTACGAGGCTTGCGTTACGCGCCGCTTTGAAGCACTTCCTGCGGCTGCCCAGACGCGGATATTAAAAATATGAAACTTGTAAAAACTACGACCGGGCCCTGTCGTACATGAGATCTTGCTTTATTTCTGTGTAGTAATTTGGCGAGTCTCGTAAATAAATACAGCACGGAAATGAGCAATATGCTTTCTAGGAAAATTAATACTGCAGGTTCAAATTGCAAGTGCACTAACGCCAATGTAGAGAGTAGTTAATGAGTTTTTCGTATGCAGTTCGATCGATGATGTAATAGGATTGTTAGTTTTGAGGAAAAATTATATGCTGTTGTGATAGTCACGCTGTTCGTACCTTGCAAGGGATACTTACAAAATTGCATTCATTAGGTGACATTTCTCTGTACTCTCGTCCTCTTTGTTCATTAACGTCTCTAGACATGACTTTGAAATAAAATATTTTGTATTCAGCTGTGATGAGATATCAAAATCTGTATATTGTGTACATAATTAAAATCTTTGCATGCTTTGATCAAAAATGAAAGATATATCTCGACAAAATAATGTTTGCGTGTTTCATTAAAACGTAATGTCGAACCTCTTTAATTCTCTCTGATATTCATCACTTATTGCAAGTTTTCCATACCAAATTTTCATATGTGGATTAGTAGATGCAGGTGAGAATTAGGTTCAAATCGATGATCTAGTGCCACAGCTGAATCATTTTCAATTTTAAATTTTTGACTCGATACCACGACGAAACCATAATTCAAAAATTAAATTTAATGTTTCGTTACCTCAAGGAAAATATGAATGAATTATGTTGAGAGAATTTGCTGCATCGCTTTATGGAAGACAGTTTAGAAATGATGAATATGTGAGTTCAGGTTTCATTGTAGAATGTGGGTGGAGCTTTCTTCGTCGTATAAACAAGGATTCTCTCGTACAGAATTCACGAGTAATTCGTCGAACATAATTAGTTTATTCGCCATGTCTAGTTAAAGTCACAATAAAAATTGCCCAAATTCTTACTTTGAGTTCACTACACGCATCAAAACTGTTCGCAAACTAGTTTTCTACATCACAATAACAAAATGACATAACCACAAACTACCTCAACACAATCTGAAATCGCCCTTCCACGCTGCTCTTTGATTGGTGTTCGGTAGAATTCCGACGTAAACTTAACATAAAAGCTTGGAGCATGTGAACTCATAAGTTTACAGACTTACGTCTACAGTTACGTCAAGGCATTGTGAATGGTCTCGCTGGGCAATTCATTTGTAGGTTTTGCGGCTACGGTACTTTTACTTTTAAGTCTGCATTGTGAATGAGTGTTTGCATTATATACAAGTTAACTGAAATATTGCAATAAAAAAATGTTGCTGTATAAATTAAATATAAATTTATTTATGGAAATATATATTTTGTCCAAGTAAATATACCTATTGCATCTCTGTAAATCTTCACTCATTGTATGATTTAAAGCTAGGTTTTCTATTTTGTATATTCACAAAAAAAAATATTGCAAATGTTAAAAAGTAAGAATATTGTAAAAAACACGCTACACAAAAAAACTATGTAGAAGTAGACAGATAATAAATTATAAATTCAGTATTGCTAACCATCACAACTGGTTATCGATGGTTAGTAATTCCAAGAAAAAATAATGTACATTATCTCTGTAAAACAAGTTGGGAATAAATAATATTATTATTATTTATTAAGTTTGCATTGTGAATGAGGCCTAAGCCCGCGCGACGACGGAGTCGGGAGTCGTTGGCGAGCGGTCGTGGCGCTCCCGACGCGACGCGAGCCATCTGGCGCGACGCGCGTCGTCTCCGCAAAGGACATGACGGATCGCGCACTTTCCGCTCCGCGCCGCCGTCGCCGCCAGCGCGCGTCCAATTTCGGACACGCCCACCAAGTCCGGCGGAGAAAAAAAAAGCGCGGTCGAAATCGCTGCGGATCCCGCGCCACTGCCGCCTCACGGTCACAGAACGAAATTGTGCTCGCGACGGGTGGCTTTCTGGGAAGGTGACTCAGGAGTCGCTGATATCTTAACAATTCCCTTTAGGTTTTTTTTAAGTTATTGCTCGTTTGGATGCAGATTTAAGTCACGTGTTGGAATAGAGGTTTTGCATGATGTGAGGTTATTAAATTTACCAACTACATAATGTCAACCATGTAACTATGGATCTATTTAAAAGGCCACACACGCCAAGCGACTAGGGAAACATGACAGCTTTGCTTATCTTGTCAAACACGAGTGCCTGTGGCCAGTATTCGGTGATAGAAACTGTTACGAACGAAACGTGTTGGCTCCTGATTTTGATTATGATTCAGCCCGTGTTCGCCCGCATATTTACTGTTCAAACTTCTCAACCTCGTCGATGTGCAGAGTTGTTGAATATCCAAAGGGCGGGCAATGATGCGCCCTGTGGCTGACAAAAGCCACAATTCGGGAGAGGTAAAACCACACGACCTGTGAGATGGGGAAAAGCGATGTTCAAACTCGGCCGGTGAACTGGGTGCGTTTTCAGGTTAGTTTACAAACATGACGTGTGCAAACGCGGACGGTGTTCCGAGCGTACATGAGCCTCTCAGCTTGCACTTCCTGCTTTCCTTAATGAAGTACTCATTCAATATTACATTTTGCGTTCTCTTTAAAAATCAGAATCATTCGATCCTGTGATCACAACTCCTAGTCCATCATAAATCTTCCCAACTGTGTTTTCTTGTGACTGGATACAATTTGTTAAAGCGAGAAACATTCTAACGCAAGGTAATTATTTTCCTGGAAGAGCTCAGATTGTAGATCGGCGCCGGATCTTGCCAACCTGCTGGGGAAGATCACTGGCACATTCCTCGATAAAAGATGCACTACACTTACTGACCTTAGTTGATGCGCACTAGACTAGTGACGTTAGTTGATGCGCACGGAGTCATTAATCAATCAATCCATCGAGATGTCGCCCGCCCCGCCCCTCTACCTGCGCTCGCAGGAGGCTTTGCGCGGCGCTGGCTCGGCGGAGAAATCCCCAGCATCCATCGCACCTGTCGGAAAGTCGCGCCCCGCGGGCTGGCCCGCGCCGCCCCTTGACTCACGCGACCCCATGTCGCCCCCGCGTCGCGTAATTAAATACTGCAATTAATTCGCGACCTCACCCATCTCCGAGGCCGTACTACGCGACCTATTTTTCCCTTCCTCGTTCCCCGCCCTTTTTTTCTCTCTCTCTCTCCTCTTTTTTTGGAAAATAATTTATCCGCGTTAATTCTTGGACGTTACACGGCTGCTCGGTGTCTCCGACCTGCGGACCTTCCCCAGACGGGCCGTTTTTGTTTCGCTTAGCCCGCCCCGTCTGGGGCCGGTTATCTGCGAGAACAAATGGATTCCGTGTGCATGCTCTTTTGTTTCGCCCGAGACGTGCAGAGGAGTTCGTATTGTTGCTGGGAGATAAGGCTGGAGGGCGCGGCGCAGGCTTTTGAGAGGCCTTGGTGTGTGGCTAGCTCAGCCAAGGGTTTGACGTGGAGCAACTGGGTCATATGTTTTAGTATCATTTCGGTTGTGAAGTCTGTCGAGTAGGTTGTTTTTATGTAATAAACTTTCACAAACATAATATGGTTTTGTCAAGAGTTAATTGGCTTTTAGTAATATCTTCTGTGAAAGAGTAGTGAATTCTATTCTCGAAATACTTGAATGGACAATGTTCTCGTAGTGTTTTTTATGGCTGCTACTTGTAGATAATTAGTGTTCCTAATGCGTTGATATTCAGCGTACGTGCAATGTCGAGAATGTCCGCCCAGAATAATCGAGGAAAAATGGAACTTTTATCCTTTGCTTGCCAATAAAGACGTGTTTTATGCAATGTAAAAAGCTTACATTTTGTCAAAAACCACCCCTCTGCCTTTGTACTATTTTTAATGATCTTTTCAGTAAATAATGATACACTAATATAATATGCCGTCACATGAAATTAAGGAAGGTTATTTACCCGAATATTAATGAAAGAAATACTATGTAGAGAGAAAAGTGATGAACATTAAGCGCCATGTTCATCATGAGTGTTAACATCAAAAACGGTCTACAGTAATGAAGGATTAGGAAGTATCGGCACGTTGAATCATAAAGTAATTTCTGTTCATCAGTATATGATAGTGTAAACAAAAGAAGCGCTGGTCTATTGTGAGTAAATAGAACATTGTGTTGTGGATCCCTCTCTTTTTGATATTTTCTCACTTTCGTGACATGTAAAGATTGGTTTGCGTCTCACTGATCGAATCCCGAATAAATCTCCTGGAATAATCAGGCTAGTTTGCAACGAAAGTTTATGACTAATGTTCTCGGCCACTAGTCACTTCCCTATAACTCCATGTTTCTGTCCGCCACCATCCATTCTCCTCTTGATTCGTTAGTCGTTCAAGCCTAAACGAAGGGAGGCGAGATAAGCGAAAAGTCTTCCTGCGTCATTCTCATTATCGGTTCCTGCTCTCGCTCGTTGCTGTCTTTGGTCTGCCGCCAACTCGTCTGACGGCGGTTGCGTCGTGGGATCCCCATGTTCCCCCACCGCTTTGAACGCCGCGACGCCGGCAGGACGCAATCGATTGGCTTCGAGAGAAAGAGAGCGGAGCGGCGGTCCGGTCCAACCTGTTCGCTTTGTTACCAGTTGCTGAAAGTGCAGAGTTTGTTCGTTTTTATTTCCTCCGTTCGGACGAGAGCGTCCGCGAAACTTATGAAAACACTATCGGCCCAAGTTGGTGCGCCTTCTATGTATCTTCGGCGACAGTTAAGAGGCACCCGGGGACCCGTATTCTGCGGTCTTCCGCCTGCACTCCGAATGTTGCAACTTCCTTTCGCGTTTTCGTCAATCGCGCTCTGTTGGTTTGTTGTTTTTTTTCTCTTTCGGGTGCTGCAATTCGAGGATTCTTCCGGTAAATAGTTACGTGGAACTCCTGTATAGATACGAAAAGCAGCTATCGTCCTAGATTTCATCAGGGTTTTCTGACCTTTGTAGTAGCTGGTGAGATTGTCATTTGCGTCAGAGTCTTTATAACAAATGTGTACGTCACAATTGAAAGTGGCTGTTGAGGCTGCAAAATAGCTCGTTTTTTTTTTTTTTTGGGGAGAGCATCTGAAGATGTTTCATGTTGAAAACAAGACTCCTGCCGCCTGTTTACTGCCTTGACTCAAGGGAATATTCTGAAAGCCAATTATTTAAGAGCTATTAGTTTACCTCAGCATAAGAATAATTGAAAATTGAAGATGTCAGTATTACCTTGTCTGGGCGAAAAGAAAATCGTTTTCTGTCGTAATTCGGACGTGATCAAATGTTAGGCAGAGGCTCCGCGCCAAAACTCTGTTCACAGAGTCTGCAAAGCTGTGAACTAGACGCCTTACCAACGTTAACTTTCAATTTCTTCGCTCTTTTCACTAACGCGGCGCGCTGACACGCAAGCACTCGGCTTCTCAATCTTCAAACAATCGCGTCGCCTCGCAAGTAGAAGGAGATAAGGATCCCGCGAAATTGCGACAATGCAATATTATATCTCTGCTCGTTTCTTGGTGTCGTCCCGTGGCGCGCTCTGACGCCCTTCTTAGAAAGCAATTTAAAATTTCAAAGCAGTTTAGCCGTTCCAAAGAGTTTCATACGAAAAATGTTTTGTTTTTCTCTCTGGAAGCTCAACCGTAGTTTTTACAGAAAAAAATATACTGAATCCAACGCGGAACGTTTGAAATGTATACCCTTTGCTGTTAATTAGCGCCAAAGAATTGCTGTAAATGATTGAATTCCAAGTACGGCGCTAAATTTGAGTTAATTTTGGCTATGTGCCAACAGTAGCCATTGAAAAATTGACCTCATTGATTTTCGAACAGATAATAGTTCACACTTATCATTTACATAAAATGATATTACATGTTATATTTTCTTTAAAAAATAATTCTAATTTATATTGATATGTAGGTATTCTTCGTTCCACGTTTTTCAGCACACTCCAGGTTTCTCGGCATTTTCTAAATATCTTTCAAACGGTTGTACGTATGATTTCAGCATGTAATGATGACACCGGTTGATGCACCAGGGAAACAAATGTATTAACAACGAAGGAGGCGAGAAGCAAGCGCAGGCGGGCGGGGAGCGTGGGATCAGTAAACACTTGTAGCTATGGAAAACATCCCCTGCGCAAAGGCGCCGAGAGACTGCGTCCGATACGGGCTGCGTCGGAGACGGACGATCGCTTGAAAGCCCTGATGAAAGATGCATCGACTTACTCTGCGTTCAAAACACGCCGCCGGCCATACGAACGCGCGCTCGGGGCGGCGGGCGATGGGCGGCGGTGGGCGCTTGGCGGAGAGGCGGGGACGGGCGACGGCCGTGTGGGATCGGAAGCAGTCGCGAGTGTTGGGGAGTGGCAGATGCCATGTGGAGGTGGAGACGGTCTGGTGTTTCTCGGGAGCGGACGTATAGGTGTCTCAGAATGAATGTTACAAACTTCTACGCTATTTAGGGAGAACATGATCACATTTGCCAAAGATGATGTGGTGGGACATCGCATACAACGCAGTTACTCGAAGTCACATTTGTCCGTGATTGGTAAGCAAGTGCTCATGCACCGGTGTTCGGCGGGTAAATGAACAGTTTTTCACTCTGTCAGAACATGGCCTGCCGAACTCTAATACACGGTAAGTTGCCTTACATTCAGAGGCACATGTCAAATGTAAAACTTCATAATATGGGGTTTCCCATTACATGTTCATTGACAAAAAATTATCATCTCGAACTCCTCTATGTGACGTAGAAGTTTGTAACGCTGTAACACCGAGTACAGGCAATGGCGGCAACAGGGGTGGAAGTAGGGGCGGCGGGCCTAGCCCGGGAGCTTCTGCATTTGTGGCAGTAGGAACGACCGAGAACCGAACCGACCGCGCGCTGCTGTGGTGCTGGAGGTGGCGGCGGTGACTGGAAGCCGCAGGAGAAGGACGCTTCGAGAGCGCGCGCGAGCAGCGTTCGTCCACGACCTGGCGAAGGTCCTCGGGGCGGCGGCAGCAGGCGGTGACGGTAGGCCCGGCGGGGCGGCGTCACGTCGGGCGAGGTAAAGGCAGCTGCCAGTGACGAGCGTCGGCGGCTGATGGATAAGACAGCGGAGCGTGAGCGCGGAGTGGGTGTCAAGGGTCGGTTAGCAGAAACAGGGAGAGAGCAACGGGAGCGTCGGGCTACGGTGGAGGGTGCTGCACTGGCTGTTGACAGAGAGCGCTCAGCGGATGGTGAAGGCGAAGTCAATTACGGCAGGGGGAAAGCGTGGTGAGACGGGCGTTTCCTGGCGACCAAAGCGTCATTCAGGCGAGGAGGCAGTTTGACGCGGTTGGTGGTGAGTGGGTGGATGCGGCGCAAGGAGGGGGAGGGGCGGTTTTGATGACGAACGCGTGAGCGGCGAGGCGAGAACGCGGCGTTGGCGAAGGGCGAAATTCGTGCGGGCGACGGGGCCGAGGCGCGAACGGCTTTCTGCGAACGGCATTGGCGAGGCGGCCCTGTGGTCGGACGGTAGGGTGCACGGTGAGCGGGCGAGGTGAGTGAGAGACAGAGGTTATGGGCGACGGGGTGGAGGCCGCAAAGCTTTATGTCGGTGGGGGAGGCGCGAGGAGCATTTCTCGGAGGCGTGGGCGCAGCGAGGCGGGGGCGGGGGAAGGCGCATCGAAGGCGTTTGAGCTTCCGAACGCGTCGCTGCGCGCGATTCGTCTCCATTAGGGGGCGGGGCTGTCACGGGGCGCGACTTTGCGCCGCCGCCGCCGGTGCTACCGCCGCCTCGAAGCCCTTTCGCTGCCTGCGGAACCCTAAGGGCCCCGGCGCTTATTCTGTCTTCCTTCGCGTCGCGGGGCTCGCTGGCCTTGCATACGTGTCGTCGTGCCTCCGCCCCTCCTTGCTGACGTCAGTCTCCTCCGTTCTCACCGTTCTCACGCACTCCATTTCCACCGCGTGTACGTGTTTTTGTTCCGCAATTCCGAGGTATTTTCTGCTCCCCTTTTTCTGACACTTCATCTTTGTCCATATTCAACGCCGTTTTCGTTAACGCGTATTTCCTTCGATGAAGTTTCACTTTTATGGTTTTTTTTCGGCATGCGGTTTCATTCCCATGGCCTAAGTTCTTCATGGGAATCGAATATTCCCCACTTTTTTCTTCGCTTGGTCTTTTTAACGTGAATGCATCTGAAGGTGTATATGTTAGTCAGCATTTGTTATGGGAAAGCTTCTTATAGAAGAATATCCAAAAAAGGGGGGAATAAAAGACGCGTACCGCGAAAAACTGCACTTGTTTCGTCATTTTTTTCCAATTCCGAAGTATAGGAAAAAAATATTTTTATAAAAATTATGACTTTTACTACGTTTATAATATTCTACTAATACTTGCCCGTTACTTCAAATTAAATTAAGCTTTAATTCGTCTGCTTTATCTAAATGAGGAAAATATTGACCCAGTATGACTTCAGATCACTTGGTAGTGCTTTACAAAAAGTATATTTTTGTTCTAACCAGCAAAGCTTGTTGCAAACTAATGAGTACGCTTTAAAGTTAAATTCTTCGTCGTTTTTCCTTCGCTTGTTGCAATGTTCTCTAAATAAACATTCCGCCGGCGTAATAGAATTCGCTCTAACGCTCAAAAAACTCGCAACAATTCTGTTTATTGCAAAGAGAATAGTACAGAAACCAGAATGCGTGACTCTTGGTAATTAGTTGCAACTGGTACTTTAACCATCGCTTTTTATATTCGGTTTGTTGTGACGTTTTATTGTGTGCTTTGTATTGTGCTAAGCTACCCAGAGGTCGAACGTATCGAACTCAATTTGAAAGCTAGCGACCAAATATGAGTTTTTATGAAGTTTCTGTTAGATATGTAGCTAGTGCGCTCAATGGTTACGAATATATTTTAGTTACTATATACTATAGTTACGATGCTATTTTAAATTAATGAAACACCAATCGTATTGATCCAACGAGTATGTTATTTTTCATAGATAAAGAAGGTATGTTCTATACTTTTTCGTTCACATGACGAAAATGTTGCACTCGCAAACTTTTCAAATCCATTTCATTATATTTCTGCAAAAAATTAAAACAAAACACTTTTCCCCATTATTTTCAAATTCCCCCAAAATATTTACGTATATTATTGTAAAGAATATATAAATTACATGGATCATATGGGTATTTGAGGGCACAGGGGTCCTCGATTTGAAACATTGGGAGTCTGTCTCTACTTGGGGAAAATCTCGTAAGTTATCTGCAGACCACAAATTGTGTAAAGGTGTTTGCTTATGATGTCCTTCTACGGCGTTGCTCCGACGAGCACCCACGCCACCAGCAGTTCCCACAGAGGCCGCTACCCCGCCCGCCGCCAGCGGCGCCGCCCGCGCATCGGTCGCCGTCGACCGAGTCAATCGATTACCCCACGTGGGAGCCACCCAGCTCCCGGACGGTCCTCCGGGGAGGCGGCCTACCGCTCGCTCGCCAGACCGCCGGGGGATCATAAGTTGGGGGCGGGGCGGCGCGGGGTGTAGGGGGCTGGGGGCAACTTTGCCGATCTGCAGACTCCTGACGTCACTTGCCGATTAGTGGCCGGAACATCCGAACGGGCGGCGGGAAGGGGGCTGTCAGGCCGAAGGCGCGAAGGATCGGGGGCGGGGTGGAGGGGGGGGGGGCGTCGAATCCAGAGAACGAGCAACTGCGCGCCCGGCGTCGTAGAGAAGGGAAGTTGGTTGCGAATTAAAACGGCACCCCCGGGAGCGTCGCGCGCGGGGTAAGACTCAGTAGGGCGAGGCAGGCAGTCGCACGGCCCGCCGCCCCGGATGCCGGTAAGAATTATAAAGTACCCCTGCAGGAGGA
The DNA here is from genome assembly GCA_011170035.1 of Teleogryllus occipitalis. Lineage (NCBI taxonomy): Eukaryota > Metazoa > Arthropoda > Insecta > Orthoptera > Gryllidae > Teleogryllus > Teleogryllus occipitalis. The sequence continues at coordinate 71,321 of BLKR01002118.1, read as the reverse complement.
GGAGGAGGAGGGGGAGAAGCAGGCGGCGGGAGCTTACGCCAGACCGGCTGACGTAATCCGGCAGCTGTCCGTTCCCACTTCTCCTCCTTCTCTTGGTGACGACACCGGCACCTTTCCTGCCCCGCCTCCTCCTCCTCCCTCGGCCGAGTATTCAGACGAGCTGAGCGGGATTAACCCCTCCGCTTCCCCGACCCCGCCCCTCCCGCGCCCGTCCTCCTCGCCGGTCGCTGAGCCCCGCAGACACGTCGCGATACTTCCAGGCGATGCCGGGGGAATCCCCGTTCTTAACTCTTCGGGCGACGCCGGGAGCGGGCGGGGCGGGGTCGAGGAGGGGAGGGGAGGGGAGGGGCTTCCGTACTTCGCGCAGCTGCTCGCGGCTGCGGAATTGCGGCCAAAATAATTACGCGGAGCTCTCCTCTTCGCTCCGTCATCAGCCCCGGCGTGCGTCCCCGCGCGAGAGGATGAGGGAGTGCGCGCCGCTCCCTGTTTCTTCCAAACAGTTTAAAGCAACTACTTGGAAGACTTCAATGAAACTTAAGCTTCATTAGAAGCATTACTTCCTTCCGAACTTTCTGTTCTTTCTAGAAGTTTGGAGCATTGAAAGAGTGTTGTAGAGAAGGGAATATTGGGTTAAATATTGGGCGACTTGTGTACGCGGACAATTTGACAACGGATGTGAATTATTACTAACTTTATAAACTATCAATTTGCAAAATGTAAAGTACCAAACTCATACCTTCGTGTTTCTCCTTTTGAAATTTGTTTCACCATCTTGCTGTTCAGACACTTACGAATTTTGAAAGAAGTGACCTAGAAAACTTTTTCAGAGTAGAATTGCGCATTGGGTTAATACACTTTGCTTAGAATAGTAATTTAAATAAATATGTTTAAAAGTTTAATATTTAGCATTTGTAGTAACTTTTTAACTATCAAAATAAAGACAGGCAAAACGAATCTGCTAATTACTGCATTGACAAAGTATGCAATCGTAAGCAGTCGTGGGTTTAAAGTTGACGAAATAAGGGCATATTCAGTCGTTCAATGTGATGATTCAGGATTGTAACTTCTATATTAAATTTACGAATGGCATAATCTACTTTCGGAATCACCCCTATTTCATTCGTTTCCACGATCCTGGCCTAGCGTCGCAACGTGTTAACGTGCCAGACCTTGAATCCCCACATGCGAATGGGACGGGTCAGTGAGCTACGCTTGTCCACCCGCGTGAGCACGCCCAGGCGCATGACCGGTCCGCAGCAGCTGCTGCGCTGGAACATCTCACAGCGTTGCCGCAGCGCCATTCCACATGCACATGCGACCGAGCGGTCTGCCCGTCTCCCGACCCCGACCAAACACACGTGCGGAGTGCCAACCGAACTCGGTGTCCACCGCTGAGGCAAATTCCCGCCCTTAAGTGCGATGAATTAAAACCGACGCATCGATCTCTGCAGCGCGCGGGCCAGGGAGGCCCTTCTCGACGGCACTGGCGGACAAAGGGGTTTGGCCGAGGGCTAGCTGCCTAACGGGGCAAGGGCCCGGCAGCTGGCGGTTGGGCGGGGGGGTGGGGGGTGGACCACGCTAATAAATATTAGGTGGCGCGTGAAAACACCCCCCCCCCCGACGTAGCACGGGCCGGCTGGGCACTCGTGCATTCTCTTTGCAAGGCTGCAATTACGCGGCGCGCCTGCTAGGGGCGCTGGCACGCGCGAGCTCCTCTCAGAGCGCTGACTAGCGCTTGCGCCCATGCACCCACCCGTCGCCTCTCCCGTCAACTCGAGCCTAAAGGCCCACTCACAATGCAAACATAAACATAAGCATGGCGTTAACATAAAAGTTAGGACTACGTCTACAAGTGGACTCATTCACAATGCGTTCGCGTAAGCATAACACGTAAGACGTTAACTTAAAAGCTTGCAAGCTTTAAGCTTCTGTGCTTACGCCTATGTCAGAGATAAAAAATGATTTAATCACAGTACGTTAACTCAAAATCGAGTATCGAAATAAGCCGACAGACGAACTAACGCAATCCATCGCAAGAGACCCACCCCTCCGTCGTGGACACAGTATCCCGAAATCGATTCTCACATCAAACCAATAATAAACTAGAATGTCTCGCAGCCAATAGCAACTCTGATGTTACTTACATTTATGCTCGACATTGTGAATACTTAAGTGTATCACTTATGTTAATGTTTATGTCTATGTGTCATGCTTATGTTTGTGTTTGCATTGTGAATGGGCCTTAACTCACGAGTCCATGTCACGAATTATTTCATAGAGTGTGCGATTTTCTCGCAATTGATCATTGTATTAAACATCTGTGGAACAAATTGTTTAATTTATTATCATCTCCAGTAACTAGTATTTTCAAATTAGGAAAAAACGTATAAGCATCACAGAAGACCAATTTCAAGTAAGTTGAAAATTTAAAAGAATAAGCAGTCAGAGAAATTTATAATTTTCATTGTATCATCGAAGTAGGCTAATTTGTGACCATTTGTAAATGTGATCATTTGTGAAATTATTCACATCAAATTATAGAAGTACGTGCGTGTTGTCGTAGACCAAGTGTCTCTCAATATCTCACATGCAGTCTACATTATTTGAATATCAAGATTGACGTATCCTGATGTTAGTTTGAAGTCCGAACCGAAACATTTTCGATTTCGGCTCTGGTCCGCTGATGCATCGATGATTATTATCGTTCGAACTTTAAAAACTATGAATGCTTCTACCACTAGCAATATTTCTAACAAAAAACCCGTTGTAACACCATTTTTGGAAATGTTAAATAATTTGAACACTTTCTTAGTAGTGGGCAAAAAGAAACTTATCGACATCGTGATCGAAATTGTGTGTGAATGTGTAATGTCCAGGTCGATTTTTGTTTGCAATCAATAGCTTTCTGTATTCACTTCTAAAAACTGTAGAGAAGTAATGCAGCTTTTCGATTATGGTTCTGATAATAGAGATAAAAGTAATTCCACTATATTTTTCTTATATTTCATTATTTCCTCATTTACTGCTACGGAAAGTAATTCACCCTAATTGTTCCATTGGTTTTTTGCAAATTTCTGTTTTCTTTCAAAATAATATTGGAAGCTTTATACAGGAGTCCTTTAAATTCACAAAAGCTTACTTTGTATCAGATCTGCATGCAGATTTTCATTCATAATATTTAAACAAAAAAGTTATAACATAGTACAAGTACATAAATTAGTACAAATCAGCTCACGCTGAATCAAAAAGTTTGACGTTTCGGCTCGTACTGGACCCTTCATCAGGATCACAAATCATTAGAACAAATGAATTCTATTCTGAGCACAAATTAATTCACGATGAATATCATCTTTTCAGCACATCGTTCCTCCAAATGTGTTTATATTTTTTGTTTTATTATTGTAAATGGAAGTCTATATTAAGGTCTGCTACACAGAAAGGTCGTTGAATTTCCATTAATACTTATTTTGTATCGTTTCACTTATTGCCCCAACTTCCTTGTGCATTGTTGGGTGCAAAGACTTTCGATAATATTTACATTATGTTCGTACAAACCCTCGCTCTCTCAGGCTTCTATTTACGAAGCCTCTTCTCGCGTACCAACTCGAACTAACTCGCTCTTCCGTTCCGTTCATTCATTGATGTAATTGCAAAACCGGCGTTGGGTTTCTCTCCTCTTTTACTCGCTCCTTTCAGCGATGCTTTCACCCGACGACAGAGGTTGGGGCGGAGGGGCAGGGTGAAAGTGGAAAGCTGGATTTTCCTGACTGTAACGATGCCTTTGAAACTTTATATAACAAAGAAGCTCCTACCAGACGCGGCAAAGACAACGTTTATTCTTGAGTGAGCTCACAATAAATCTAGGGAAAGTACACGTTCCATAGAATCAAAATTGTTTATTGTTTGAAATTAAACTAGAATAATATGACGAGGTGTATCGGAAAGCATAGTGTGTTTAGGGAAGAAGGATAGCTAGCATGTTATAAACCGATCGTGTTTTTTTGGTGTGTGTGTGTGTGTGTGTGTGTGTGTGTGTGTGTGTGTGTGTGTGTGTGTGTGTGTGTGTGTGTGTGTGTGTGTGTGTGTGTGTGCGCGTGTGTGTATACATACTCTCTTTTACATTGGCCAGTCATGGCTGGCACAATACGCTTCGATCCATAAGCAATGGTCCTACCCTGAAGCGTAGTGCGCCTTACATTTCATTTTATACATTTTAGGTGAACTTCATCTCATTTCAAAAACAATGTTTATCATCTTATCTTGTAGGTCCCCATTATAAGAATTATCTGTCGAAAAATCACTGATTTCTGCCGCAGCATTTACAATACTCTCTGTTTGCTGAGTAATTACTTAGTAAATTGAAAAACTAAAAGGCAAAAGTGCAGGTTTCTACATAAATGAATGATTAGCTAATGAAGAAATCTCCTTACCTTCTAAATTGTTTATACTATCTTCCCCACTCCCATTCTTGACATTAGAGGCCGAAAGATAGAAAAATAAAAAATTACATTTTTGCGCCATGAATTCTTTATGGAGAGACCTCAGGGGAGTTACATTTCGTAAAACTTTGTAAGGAGAATATAGGAGAGAAATTTATTTTTAGTACGTGTATCATGAGTTGGATTTCTGCCTAATGGAAGCGGACGTATTCTGATGATTTGAGGTAAGTTGGTCAGCCTGACCTAGGGCGCTTCCCGCGCCGCGCTTTGTCAGCGGAGGGGAATCCCCCTCCGCTGCAGCCGCCGCAGCGCTCGAAGGAACACTAGCGTCGCGCGCGCCCTTTTCATCCGCTCCCCAGCGGGGGAGGCTCCGTAGGCCAACAGCCTAGGGCGCTGTGCAATCCTCGGGGCTGTTTTCCCACCTGCGCGCTGCGCAGCGGCCTCAAAGCTGGAGCCGTCCGGGGAGAGCGAGGCGGTTATTTACCTCATCCAGCGGAGAGGGGTTGCTCGTGAAGTATAAGTGTTGCGTGAATGGAAAGAAAGAAGACAAATGTGAATTCCAATTAATTTGAACACTTAGAATGAAGGGAAAGTAATATATTCTTAACTAAAAATTCCATGGTGCAAAGACCCCACACAGTACTTTTACTTATAGATTTAAGCTAGAATTAATCGGTTTTACCTAGAACATTTAATATAAGCTCTCTCTAAATAAACAACTGTCAGACAGATATAAAAAAATTGTATACTGTCCTACAAACAAACTCCCGCCTTTACAAGGTTTATTTGAAGTGGACATATGTAATAAAGAAGGGGTAAAAAGTTGCTCGGGATGAGCTTTAAATGTCTGTAGAAGTTCGTATCATTGGAATGACGTCTCTGAGCATTGGTGGATCGAGGAGGGGGGCGTGTGGGCTATGCTCTCCCCCAGGCCTAGTTTTTGTTTGTTACCTTCATTTATTTAGCAAAATTAATGGAAATATTTATGTTAGAATAATGTAATTATTTAATAAATAATATTGCATTGTATCATGTGTACACTACAGAAATAATGCATAATATAACAAATATGTTTATTATTTGATAAAAATCTATGATGGCCCCCTCCAAAATGATCGGCTGGATCCGCTCCGGCCTGGGAGGAGTAATGTGCCTCGTGTAGTTTTATTTGTGATAACGTGACTTCCAAAATGTTAACGATAATCTTGTATGTTATTTTAGTTATTAAGCCAGTATACTCCCATCATTTTTTTAAAAATTTCTTTGAATCAGAACAAGCTTATCAAGTAAATAATTAATATCCGGATAATTTACTGTCAGTATTTCTTTTATTAGTCGGTAGTCATTTTAACAATTTCTCTTGCTTTCGCAAGAAGTTGTCTTAAATCTACTTCGCTATTCTCTTATTAGTATTTCCAAATTCCCGAACTTTAATCTGCTTGTGCCACAAAAAGGGTCTTCTACTGCCAAAAATGTCGGACTACCTTATTACCATAACAACTGAGAACTAAATGCCCTTAGAAGGAGCCTTTTCTTAGAGATGTTGAAGCTGAAGTAAAAAAGATTATTCAGTTAATAACAGGCGCCATTTCCAGAATGCATTGTTTACCAACCGAGAATTAATAGCACTCTCGCTCTCGACAAGCAATGAAACTTTTTATCCCGTCTCGCTGCGCTGCATTGTTCCGTGCTGTCGGTTAATGCTTCGTCCCATCACATCCGTTGCCATCTCGCCGTCCCGGACATCCCGTACCATAGAGTAAAGAGGTATCGAGGTAAAGAGTTATAATTCTTTACTCTGTGCCCGCACCGTTTCCAAACGCCCCACGCGGTTCGCGCTGTTCCCCGCCGTCCGCGCCGCTCCGCGCCGAGCCGCCTGGTGCCTTCGTGGCACAGTCAACATCCATTCACGAAGCCCCTGCAGCGGAGGACCCCGCTTTCTCTGGCTGCAGCGTGGGCGGGGCCGGTGGAGGGTGCGGCTGCGCCGGCAAAGCGCCTGGAAGTGGGGAGGAGGGGAAGGCGTGGGAGCTCGACGGGAGGGGGGGTGTAAAGGACGGAAGAAGGGGGAGGTGGCGGCGAGATCAGAGGCGATAAGCGGCCGCCCGGGGGAGAGGCCTGACTCGATACCGCAAAGGTCGTGAGCCGGGAACGTGGGCGAGAAGCGTGGAGAAAGGAGCAAAGAAAGCGACGCGTTCGAGAGGAGAGGAGAGGCGAGGCGCAAAAGATCAAGGGCGACGTCAAGCGGAGCGTGAAGGGCGAGGGTGGCGACCAGCGAGGGCGCGGGGCGTTTGTGGCAAGGACGTCAGAAGGGGGTAACAGTTCACGAAAAGGGAACTAGAGCGAGGCGAAAAGGCGAGCGAGGTCCTGGACGCAGAACTGGTGAGTGGAAAGGAGTGAATTCGGGGTGTGGGGAATACGATGGGGAATGTGACAAAAGGAGACGTGCGAGAAGGAATTTAGGAGAAAGGGGATAGAAAAGTCCCGCACAGTAAAAAATGAACCTCCAACCATATGGAATGAAGCGTCAACGAGAGGCTACGAAAGTGATCTTCCTAGAAGGGGCTGGAGAATGAGCACGATTCATCGTAAATGGGAGGGGGAAATGCGGATTGAAGGAGAACAATTGCGCTAATACTAGTACTACATGTAAAGCTGGGCCCCCTGTAGAAAACCTTGCTTAGTAGAGCCTGCTTCGCACCGGTTGTATATCTAAGGTTGTTGCTACCATTACCATTGTTCGCGCGACGCGGAACAGTGTTGCGGCGTCAGAATCACAACCGGCCCAAGACAGGCTTAGGAGCACAGCTTGATTGCAAGTAGGTCGCTTACGGCGGAGGTTGCCAGGAATACCGCCAGGGAGCTGGAGCGCGCTGAGATGTTGGGGCTGACACAGTTGGCTGGAGAGGGCCAACACGTAGTGGCCCAGGGCCCCGCCCAAGGCGCCAGGGGCGGGGCGGCGCGCAAGGGAGGATGACAGTGCAGACCCTTTGAGCGGCGCCGCGGGCGCCAAGAGGGTGAGGAGTCGCTCTGTGGCGTTAACGCGTTTACGCGAGGGCGCGTGCCCGTCAGACCTCTGCGCGTTCTATCCCCCTTGTCTTACTTGGTGGAGCTCACTCCGCCTCCGTTCTCCTAGCCCTCCTTGTCTTCCTCGTCCACTCTTAACGCCCTTCCTTTCAGCGTTCTAACTTCCCCCGACCTCCCCTCCGCCGTCTTCACATCCATCGTCCGCTTCCCTCCCGTCCTTTTGTCGTACTGAGGACACTGCAGTGCTTGTGACTGGGAGGTCCCAGGGATCGAGACCCGACGGTGACAGGATTTCCGACACATGCTAGACAGTTGGCGGAAGAATTCTTGCGGTACTTTTCAGTGGTTCCTCCGATCAGTATCTGGCGAAGTCTGGTGGAAAACCCTAACAAACTGGGCATGCACCCCGCGCGATTTTTCCTTCTTCTTCCTTGTCTTATTCTTACAACTTATTCCTACACTTTCTTTTACTACATTATCACATCTGTTGGGAGCTTAGAGTTTCTCCCGACGGGGGCTATGCCCCGCTTGTCGGAGATACCTGGACGGAAAAAAACCCACATGTCAACGTGCAGGTCCGCGCCATCAAGCGGGGAAGAACACAGACAACGCCCGTGATAAAACGTGTACAGCACTTATGGGACTAATGACATTAGTTCATGCGTTCCGAATCCCAATATGATTAATCAATGTCATCTTCTTCCCCTGACTCGTCCGCACTCAACGCCCCCGAAGTCCTCCTCCCTCTGACCACATTGCCACCTCTCGTCCTCTATGCTGCCCCGGTCCCTTTTATCCCATTGCATCGTCTTCCCATCCCCGGTGCCCCATCCTGACCCCCTTCCTCACAATCCGTCTTCGAGGTTGCGGACGTGCGGTATCGTAGTGCTGTGCCAGCAATGCGCTGACTTCTGGAAATTTTTAATTTGTAAATCCAAAGCGGTGAGTTAGGACATGCGAGGAGCATATTTTTCTGTATTTCTCTCTTCACTTTCGGATTCACTTGTTCAATATTGTAAAATGTGTAGATGTACTGCTCATGCAGACAGTGAAGTGAAATTATATTTTTGTCTTTTTTCTGATGGAGAAAAATAAATACCTCATAAGAGTTCTCTTTGAAAAGAAAACGCAAGCTTCATTTTATGTGGAATTAATGTATTCTGCATCCATGTTATACTCTTAAATACACAGAACATTGTGAATACAATCAGAATTTCGTGTAGAAACTTTGTGTATGTTTGCCCACCTGCCTGTATGATGAGTGTGAGAAGTATACAATACGTGTTGCAGTTTACCTAGTTTACTTGCAATGTACCATCCCTTCATTGAACACAATAAGAACATGACGGGTATCTTCTGCTTTGCTGCCAGATTTACATTATACAAACAACAAGCGTGTGGACAGGAGAAAAATCATGGTTGGTCATTATCCCCAGGAGTCCATTATGCGGAGCCCTTGCACGAGTACAAAAGCGGATGCTCTTGAAAAGACAGCGCTCCCAACATTTGTTTGCATCAGGTCACAGGTCATGGTGAATAGACAATGGCAATCATTCTTTCGGTTGCTGCGCATTCCCTTGACACCCGCGCCCCCTTTTTTGTTCTGCTCCGCTCGTCTTGCCCTGATTTTCTTTGTGCTCTTGGGCCGCCTCACCTCTGTCCGCCCCGCCTTTGTCCGATTCTCCCCGCCTCCGCCCCGCCCCCGTCCCGCCCCCGCCCCGTCCATCATTCGTGCATTCGCCCCGCCTCCCTCCAACGGCTCCACCCTGCCCCGCCCCCGCTCCTTGCACCGTCAGCCTGATGTCTCCAGCTGCCGCTCTGTGCCGATCGCACCCTCCCCGCACTCGTGGCACTTGTAAGTTGGAAAGAAGAAACCCTTCGGTGTGAAGCAAAACGGGAAACGAGCACTCAATGTAATTTGCCACGTAAGTTAATCGAAAGTACAGATTCGTGTGCATTGTCATTGATACATTCTTTCTATCTGTCTTGTCAGACAAGGTTTCTTTCTCTCTAATACTAAAAGTTTTTAACACAAACCATGACTCTGGAATTGTTGGTGCGAGTTTAATAATTTCGTTTAATTTACTTAAATTTTAGTTAATTTAACCTCAACTTTTGGAGCATGAGAATATTTGCCATATGAATGTTTTTATTCTTAAAAACATTTTTAGTGGAAGTTACGTAATTTGCACGTTTCGAGTGTGTGATTCCGAAAATATCATTCTTGATATCAAACAGGATTGCAGGTCTAAAAAAGTGCGATGCCAAAAATAAAAGGCTTCGTGTTTTGTTCCTTGGGCGGGACCTCGGGAAAGCTATTAGTAAATAAGGTAACTTCGTTATCGTTTCATAAGTTGATCCTTTTTTTTCTAGTTGGAAAGGAATAAATTCAACGAAATCGTTTTCCGGTCGTCTTCTAGAATCAGATGATGTGGACGATAAAGTCAGTTTTTATTAATATGATTCGTCGTTACCTTCTTGTGATTCAAAAGGCTCTAGTTCTAGTTCACTCTTTGATACAATCTAGGAGTTCAATAAAAATTAAAAAGCTATCAGCCAATTCTGCAGAGGCATGTACACGATCTACCGTCCGAAAAAGAGCAAAAGAAAACGAAGCCACAGTATTTTGATTGAATCGGAATTCGACGAGCAGCCGGGTACCCGGGTAACCGAGTTAACGGGTAGTGGGTCCCCGCCGCGCTGTCGCTGTCCGTCACGCCCCGTCCCGCCCCCCTCCCCTCCCCTCCCCTCCCGCTCTCGCCGGCGGCTGCCGTCGCAATTGCGGCGGGCGGCAGCAGCGGCGCGCGATTAAAACTGCCGGAACGTAAATTGCTGCGGGAACAATTGCATACATTACTGTCGCGGTTAAAAACTGCGGTCGCGTTCGCACCACGCTGCGGCACTCGGCGCTCCGCAGGCGCCCCCCTCCCCCGACCCTCCTCGCCTTCCCCTCCCAGCCGCCAATCCCGCCCCTTCTCGCCCTTCCACTCCCAGCCGCCAATCCCGCCGCTCCCTGCCTGCCTGCTCCACCAGCCAGCCAGCCCACTTTCCCGTCCCTAGCAGCCTTCCCCGCCCACCCCACTGTCGCGCCTACCTTGCCCTGCCTGCCCGCTCGGCCAGCCAGCCCACCCACCTTCCCTCCTCACCCCTCCCCGCCGGTGCGCCCACTCTGTTCTGCCTGCCTGCTCCGCCAGTTAGCCAGCCCACCTTCCTAGTCCCCCGTCGCACCCACCCGGTCTTGCTAGCTCGCTCTGCCCTACCTTCCCTCTCCGCCAGTCCTACCCCTCTCTCCCTCATCACCAACCTCTCCGCTGCTCACCGCTGCCTTCCAGTATCCCCGCCGCCCATCTCACCCAGTCACGGCCCAGTGTATGTTGCTCCGCCCACTGCAACCATCCACCGTTTACAGTCGCAACTTGCAGTCCACTGCGCTGCCCACTACCAACTGCATTTTTGCACTTTCCGCAATGCACCCGCTCAACTACACGGGGGGATGCGGCCCGCTGCCTACTTCCCCTAATTCACCCTACGCCAAAATCCTTAATCCAGTACCCTCCAACTGACCTGCACCCAAGTATTCGTTTTCTATTCCCACCCACTGATTCCCCCCCTCCCCCATCGGCTGAACGCCGTCTGTTGCCAGCCTCTTGCCTTTCTTCCTCCTGATGTCGCCTCCTTTTCCGCCAACTATCTCCTATCTACGTATTACCACTGCCTATTCAACACTCTTGTCCGTACACCAACCTCTCCCAATTCCGTGCGCGGGATTGTAGCGGTTTCCTCTCCATTCCGCATGTGCTTGTGCAGTGCGTCTGCTCTGTGGCCACGCCCTCTCGCGGGGCGGCGACGCGCGCCGGTGCACTGCGCCGCGCGCTCACTTGCGCACGAACAACTGAGCCCACGCGCACACAGCCAGCAGCGGAGAGTGGACTCGCGTTCACGCGGCTCTCAGTTCCCATTCTGCCAAGTGGAGAGTCAATGTCCTCAATTTATTCTTCGTTGCGGGCCAGCTTTTATGTTGGGAAGAATAACACGTTTAAATGAGTGTCCGTTTCTCGTGTACTGGTGAATACCTGAAGAAGAGCGTGATTGTAGGAAAGCGTTGCATCAAGTGAAATATCACGCCAGCATCGATATTGCGATTTCAGTGTATTGCGTTCGCAACGTAAGAAATTCTGATTTACTACCACGCAGTGATTGTGCTTTTAATTGGAAGTCATTCCATTTTCATTGTCTGTTTTTTTTATGTATTACCTTAGTTGCGAATATTCGTGACCATGCACTGTTGCTTTGTATGAGATCCGTTTGTTTTTTGTTGTTGTTTTTGTTGTTTTTTTTGTAAAAATTCTGAACCCTAAACAGACTTGCTTTGACAAAACACAAATCAACATATCAAAACAATCTCGTAAATGGAGCTTCAGCTACATGACCTGTGGCAAATTATTAAGTGTGTTCTCTGGAACACGCATGTTCTATCTGGCATTTAGCTCTACAACACACATAGCGTTGCTTTGCTTCTCATGCGCCTGCATGTATAATTTTCCAATTCATAATGCTTGTACCCATTCCGCCGCGCGTCATTTTGCGTCGCGCGTGCGCGATTTCAAACAAAGTAATTCGCGACGCGTCGGCCTTTTTATGCGCGCTCATCAAGCGAAATCGCGCCTCGTTCATTAATTTCTGCTTTTTCGCGCACGCGCCGGTTCACTTACCGTGACAGAAAACGGTGTTATATTCTGATTTTCATTCGGGGCCCATTAACTCGTAATTATTTCTGTTACGCAGACGGCGGGGAAAAAATGGGTTTTAAATTGACGCGGTGCGGCGCGGCCGCTGCCCCGCGTGTTGGGGGCCGTTACTGTCGTCCTAAGTGGAAATGATGTGCGGCTGCGTCGTGGTTGCGCTCCCCGGAGCCCAGTCACTGCCCCCCCCCCTCTCTTTCGCTCTCGCCGCCCCGCGGTCGCCGTCATGCAAGCGGCACAGGCCGGCCGCAGGTGCGGCGCCGGCGACAATGTTGACAGTCCGTGCTGAGATTCCAAGCGGTTCCAGGTCTATTTATACCGTTCTCGGCCCTCAATATTGAGTTCGCCACTCAGTTACACTATATTACAGACATATTACTGTAAGAAGGGACTGCTTTGACAGCTACTGTTTGGTCAGTGCTTTATTAATATCTCTTGCAATTTCATCCTCCTACATGACGTTCATTTGTTCCTTATCCTGACATTGTGCTCCTTTCTTACATTCCTTCTAATCGCTCTGTAGTACAGTGCAAATGAGTGGTGACTTCAATCTTTGGAGCCGAGAACGGTATAAATAGACCTCGAACCACGTTGGTTAGAATAACGCCTCTATACCACAGGACTACAGGTCTCGTTTGTGTTTATCTTCTAGAAGAACATTGTTAAAAAATATAAGAAAATAATGGATATATTAAACATTTAAGAAGGTAACCACTTTATAAGTGTTACAAGTCATATTTTTTAGTATTATTTTAAACTTCTTATGCTGTGACAATCTTATTATTAAATATAATATGTAAATATCGTCCTAAATATATTTATAAACAGTCAAATTGTTTTGTGAAAGAAATGGGGAAAATCTCGTAAAATATTTCATTTATTACTACGTTTTACTTTTATTCATTACTACGTTTCGGGAACCTTATCTGTTCCCATCATAAGGTACATATTATAAATAGTCAAAGTACTGGTTGTAAAAATGGTTCACTTTTATATTTCAGAAAAAAATATTTTTATCGAAGATCGGCCTGTGACATTCTGCTAAGCCTTTGGTTCGTTCGAGCAAAAAAGGTATCAGGGATCCTCAGTACTTGTTTTTCGAAAAGTCAGCACTTGCAACACTTTACAATACATATTATTAAATGAAAAAGTAAAAATTAATCATTGAAGTAATTCAGAGGCGCACCCAATATTTATGTCTCTTGGAGGGGGGCTACAGATGTAGTGTCCGGCCGACTTGATGACAGCTACTTTATTTGTCAAAACATTGTTTCCTTATAAAACAAATTTAATTTATGCCGAATATAAAATGTGTTTTTATTTTTTTCGTACAGTTTAAATTTGTAATATTAACAATTCATACATTGAATAGATTTTGTTAGTATAGAAAATTAATAAAAGCTACATGTTTGGGTAAGTATAATTGGTTTTCAGGAGGGAACTGAACCCCCCGCCTCCGCCTGGAGAGCGTCACTAAAATAATTACAATTTCAATATGAAAACATCCATAGCTTACGCTAGAACAGAGCCCTCATCCTTTCGTTCTGCGTAGAGCAGTTTGCTTCGCTGCTTATATAGGTCGGCAAAATCGTCTACTAAAAAATGTGCGATGTAGCAGCATCATATGCACTGCCTAGGCACGTATGATTGATGACTGCACGGAATATTTAATATCGCCCTCGTACTGAGCTCTCCAGAATAAGAATGATGAAGCTATTCCAAATGAGATGTCGTTTGCAAGCGACGAGATTAAGCAAGAATCCCGTTCGTATCTGGCATCTTTGGCGCAGTAGCCTAACTCAAAGTTTAAAAAAAAATAATAATAATAACAACATCGCTCGGTGTGCATTGTATTCAGGCGCCAGCCCCCACGACGGACGGTAATCTGAAAACTCGTTTCGCTACCTCGCCTGAGCGCAGCGCTGGCGTCGCGCGACGCCGCATTTTTACTGCACCTCGTTCGCGACAGCTCGCGACCGAACGGGGTGCGCGCTCGTGGACTCCCAGCGACCGAACCGCCACACCCGTGGCCCCGCCCCCTCCCCGCCGCCGCCCACTGCCGCCTCGCTGTTACTCGATCATCCGTCGCCCCGCCGTCTTCGTCCGTCGTCCTAGACGCCTTCCCATCCCCCGCCACTGCTTCCTACCACATCACCACTGTTCTCCCCGCCTCAGCTGTTCTCCTATCAATCGTCGACCCCGGTACTGCTCCCGCTGCAGCCGTCCCCCTCCGTCTTCCTCGGCCCCTTCTCATCTCCCGCCACTGTTTCGAACCACATCACCTCTGTTCTCGCCACCCTACTGTTACTCTATCAACCGTCCACCCCGGCATCGTCCCCGCTGTTCCCGGTCCGATCGTTTCCGTCCCCATCCATCGTCCTCGTCGCCTTCTCATCTCCCGCCACTGTTTCCAACCACATCACCACTGTTCTCGCCGTCCCACTGTTACCCTATCAAATACCCCCGTCGCCCCTCCGTCAAACTCGCCTCAGAGGCCCCGTTCCCGTTGCCGCCATTACTGACCGACGTTCTCGGCGCTTCGTCATCTCCCGCCGCTGCGTCCACCCACATCACCAGTCCCCGCCGTATCTCTGCGACCGTAAATTTATGCACCGCTCTTCCCCGCCGCTCCCACATCGCGCTTCCGTTTCCGCTCCACCCTGGCCATCTCTAAATGTTAAGTACATTATTGCGCTCACTATTAGAGGAGCCAACTCATTTAAACGAATCGACTTCTCTCTGTTACGTAGTTGTCTCCTCTCCGTCGCCTTCACCCCTACGGCTACTCCCATTGTCACCGTAGCCGCGTCCCCCTCCGTTGCAACCGTTCGTCCGCTATCGCCGACGTTACCAAACGCCCCTTCGTCCTCCCCGCTGCTACCGCCATCCTACCTTTTGTTTATTTTAAAACTATGAGTCGTGATAAATTTCCGCATTTCTTTTCCGAGACGCGCAATCGCCCATAAATATCGGATCGTTTGTGCTAATGCGAGGCCCGCCGTCAATTCATTCCGTTTAATGCGCATTTGAATTTCAAAAACATTGCACCTCGCAGCGAAACGTCACAGCGTCGCCCCGGCGCGACATGATGCTCTTTCGCTTTGGAGCCCTTTTTACGATTTTCTCTACGTCTAGTGAGTTTTTCCATTTGCTTCGCGCGAATGGTACAACTTCGACTGAAACAAGCACCGACGTAAAGGAAATTTAAATCCGGGAGATGGCCGGGGTGTTGGGTTAGACGGGGCTTCTCTCTGCCGCCATAACTTGACTTGATTGAATGCGTTCTTACGCCGAAGTTTTTTTTGAGTTGGGGCGAATACAACGGATAAGAACAACTACCAGTACTTTCTTAGCGCTAACTTGTCGTTTTGTTTGAGTTATTCGAAAATGGAAATGAAATCGCTTCGAAAGCACGCGGGAGAAAACAAAAAAGCATTACGAATTTAGTGCGCTGCTTTGTCAGAAATACGCGTGTCTTGAAGTTATTACAGAAGTATATGCCTAGCAAGTAAGTTGCGAATTTTTGCCTACGTGCCTATTTTGTTCCTTTAACTTCAGACGCAATATTTTAGATTGCTTATACTTTGAGGTATTAGGAGTATTAAGTGCGAATTCTATAATACCTAATAACTCCTACTTGTCTAATAAATGCCTGCTTAGTATAAATTTTGTCTATATTAAATAATATTCTAGTGAAATACGTTGGTCGTCATTTGATAAAAACTGAATTATATAAATCCCAATGAGTTATAAACAATCAATTTAATCGAATTTGGAACAAAATTCATTTATTCATGGTCATAATCGTACAAACGCCATAGCGATTATACAAAGCCATTATTTTGATGAACGACATTTCTGTTGTGCAATGCTTCTCTTCTAGTATTTTTATTTGGGAATAATAAATTGTTTGTGCTCATTTAAATACCTATATTATAATTTTATGTGCCTAGTTAAACTCATACTTTGTATATTTTAGTGTCAATTTTCTCTGTCTATGTTTACTGTTTTTGGAGCCTGAAAATTCACAGCTTAATATTAACTACCGCTCCGTTGCATCTAACAATTCTTTCATATTCAATCGTTGTTATCGACTAAACATCGAGTAACGGTCTGTATCTCGTTTGTCTTTCAAAACTGTTGTGCTTCTTCACTCTCCTTGTCGTTGAAACGGAATAAATACATTTTTAATTATAAATTCCTCTTGTAGTTCTTTTACTTTACGATTATCCGTATCTTGGAACGTAGTAACTATCATTAAGACCTGTCATTAAGTAATAATTTTAATGTAGTATTTAATGCTATTGCTGTATTTGAGATGTGAAATGGAAAGTACAAGTAATAGACATTCGATTCGAACATCACCCAGCGAGACCAGGCTCCTGTGAGTGACACAGTGGGAATTTCGGTAAACGCCCACCCGGACATTGTCGAACGCTTCCGACGGGTGCCGAAGCGGCGTGACCGCGGTCGCTCCGTGCATTCCGCCACGCCCTTGCACGCGTGCGCACACGCCGCGTTTATTTACGAGTATTTATTTAATGGCCCCGTAAATTAAACATTCTAGTGCCGTCCGACCATGACAGGTAGTAATCACGCGAAATGAAATTTCACATAATTCATTTTATATAACTTTTAATAATTCGTTGCGCGGGCGTCGCATGACGGCGCGGGAACGGAGCGGGAGCGGAGCGGGAATATCGGATTATTCTGGAAGCGCGCGGCGGTGGATCGATGGGGGCCGTGGTTCGACGCCCGGTGGCGTTTCGCGTTATTAATTAGCGGGGGCGTGTTTGTGGAGGGAGGTAATTCGCTGTTCGTCTTCATTATGGAGTTTCCCTCCCCCGCCCGCGCCCGCGTGCGTGCCCTGCGTGCGTGGACTATTCGCGCCGTGCTGAGCCGCGCATTGTAATTGGCTGATCCCTTTAGAACGCTCCGGGCTATGGATGCGGCTTTAGCCCGTATTGACCTTTTGATCTTTTTTCCATTTGCCGATGTGGATTGTTCGACTTCCGAGATTTGTTTTGTTTTTATTTGGAGTTTTTATTGGGAGTGATATGGTGGAACACGTACCTTGTATGATGAAATTATAATAGATATAAATTTGACGTTATTTTTTCTTGTTTTTTTTACTAGATGCTGTTGTTGTATAGCTAGATTCATTCGCTTTTATTATTATTTTTTATTAATAGAGAATGCGCGTCATTCTAGTCGATGTGGATTGCGCAGTAACTCGCCCCTGCAGTGAGTATAGTAATATTCTCGTAGAGGGAGAATATTGCATACTCATCATATTTAGTTCTCGAGACAGTTTATTAAAATGAAAGCATTCGAACATTTGTGAGCTTCACACGTAATTGTGAGACTATAAAAAAAGCATGCATTGTTATGTAGCTGCGGATGAGTCTTTCCGAGAGGTAGAGGACGCGAGATTGTTGTTGAAGGACTTACATTATTAGTTCATGAACTAATATAATAATTCAGTTAATACAAATGAATTAATTAGTTTAGAGCTGAATGAGCACACATGACGAAAGGAAATAAATCTCTGGAGCACGGACCCACAAATCCTTCCCTGAGTGCTAAACGCTCGTATCATTTAAAGCAAATTGGAGAGGTGTATTTGATTTATAGCAGTATTTGACCAGTTCAAGATACGAGGTTAACAAAAATCTTGATGTACGACAAAGTATAATTATATCTATTAATGAATAGACTGTTCCTATTTATGTAATTAGGACTTACATATTAGATCTCTCATATTCAGAAAATAAGTGTCCAAAATATTGATTAAGAACACATGACTCATGATTCAACAAATTATTACTTTTAGTTGCCAGACCATACATGTAATACTAAAAAATCGCAATATCCTTGTAATTCTTTTTATTACAGAATTCAGTGTCATGTAATAATGTAATAATTTGGCCGTCAATAAATCATTCTGGTATTCCCGAACTCACATTGCCAGTTCAGGCTTTCCCAAATATTTTCAATAATTAATTAACAAAGTTCTTGTGCTATTGGCAAATAGTTGTTTTTTTTTCTCATACAGAAATACATACACAATATACAGAAAGTGATAGTTCAGAGAGAATAATTCAAGTTTCAATTGATAAAATACAATAATGTAACACAAATAATATAATTACAAGCGCTTGAAGGTGAAGCGCAACGCCTGTTGGCTCCCCTAGGGTCCAAGTCCCGTCGAAGGCAGCAATTTCGACACTAGCTTTTCAGGTTAGAGTAGAATTCTAGCGGCCGGCTGCTCTCATCGATAGTTTCCCGTGGTTTCCCTGCTCAATATCAGGTGAATACTGGAGCAGTTCCCTAACAAACGGGCCACAAATCGCTCGCGATTTTTCTTCCTCCTCCTTGTTCTCTCCTCTCCCTTACTTACACTCACATGTACTGTACTACCACACGTCAGAAGCTTAGAGTTTGTCCCGCATGGGGCGGTGACACGTTGGTAAGAGATACCTGGTTGGGGAAAACCGCAAGCTGCTCTAGGTCGGCGCCGAATCTGGCCATCCAACAGGGGAAGATCACCGCCACCTCCTGCGATAAAAATACATGCACTACACTTACGGGGGTAACGATCTTAGGCGTTGACGCACCCGGAGTCGCTCATCAGTCACCCAGCTGATTGGTTTTGCGAAGGCGAGGCCGGCGTGTCGATATTGCGCTTACGGGGCAAGCGGCGTGGCGGCAGCTGCCGGCCGAGGCTTCACGACCGATTTGCAGCGCGCGCCCCCGCTCGAGGAGCGGCCCACCACCGCAGCCAGCGCGATCTCATTAATCCCTATTTGCTTCACCCTCCTCACCCACCGCTGGAGAAAGGGGTAGGCCTCCTCACCGCGCGCGCCTCGCCAGCACCGCCTCAGCCATCACTGCCTTCGCCGGCACCGCGTACGCTGCCTCCGCCTCCGAACCCTTGCGTTGGCGCCGCCCCCTCGGCACTGCTACCGCCTCTTCCTTACCACTTCTTCCCGTACCGCCCTTGCTGTTGGCGTCCTACCGTTCTCTTACGTATCGTCCTTTCATGCTCACCGGACTCTTGCTGATCTATCGCATCTTGTTCTTGCCCTTCCAGTTCTTTTGCTGCGTCTGAGTTTTTCTCTTGTTTATGGAATTACGTTGCTCTCTTACCCCAAATATCTGTAACCTCATTTAAGCATTATTCCTCCAACTCCTCTCTCTCTCCCTCTCCCTCCGTTCCTCTCTTTCCCTCCCTATCTCTCTGTCTCTCTCCCTCTCGTTTTCGTATTCTCTGCCTCCCTCGTGCCCGCCCACAGCCCGTATCTCCACCCCATATCTCTCATATCCTTCGCCACCGTGCACTGCCTTCTATCACCAATAACAGGCACCCCCGTGCCCGGCCCCCTCCTCCGCCGTCGCCACTCGGCGCCAGCCTCGCTCTCCCTCCCCCGCCCCCCACCATCTCGCGGTCGGCCGCCGCCGCCCTAGACGGATGGCGCGTTGCCTCCCCGCCTCCAGGTTAATGAACGCCGGGCATTAATCCCGGCCCCTCGCCCGTGTATCGGTGTCGAGCCTCTCATTAGTTGGCGGCGGCGGCGACGCCCGCTCCCTTGCCCCGCCCCCCGCCCCGCCCCCCGCCCCACCGCCTCCGCGCGGCGGAGGCCGGCCGCTCCTCAGTCTTAATTACTAGACCGCGCCGCCGCCGCCACCCGCCATCGCTCCGCGTCGCCGCCGCCGCCCGCTGCACCGCCCGCGCCGCCCCCGGTGCCCCCGCAGGGAACGCTCAACACTCCCGCCCGCAGCGTTGGCGGCGAATAGAGAATGAATGGGCGGGCCGACCGAACGGAGACAAAATCTTGTACAAATATCCCGGCGTGTTGCCTTGCGTTTTTATACTGAAGGCGTCGCCCAGGAGGTATGCGGGTGAACGGGCAGAGCGACCGAACGAAGATAAAATCTTGTACAAATACGCCGGTTTGTTGCCGTGCGCTTTTTGCCGAGGGCGTCTCCCAGGATGAATGTGGATGAATGGAAGACCGACCGAATAGAGACGTCTGTCCAAATATTGCGGTGTGATGCCTTGCGTTTGTAAAGTGACGGCGTCGTCCTGAATGCATGGAACCGCTAAGAGAAATGTGAGGTTGACGATGAATTAGTGCTGTTGTGCTTTACCAAACTCCGACAGGAAAGGATGTAATGCAGTTTTAAAATATTTTTTTGACATTTGATGTTCTAATAGTAAGTCAAACAGTCTGTAATTGTAAGTCTACTTTTTTCACAATAGTTTTATCCAACTTTCTTTCATTTGAATTCGCCAATACTGTTAAGAAAAATGGGCATTACTTTTAAGATGATTTTTAATCCGCTCTTTTCTTTCCAAATTCATTACACACGTGTGTAATGTATTTGAAAGATATGCGATGTGGGCATTGTTCCACCAATACGGAGGCTATTACAAGTTCGGGTAGTTTTGTCGTGGGCAGGCACATTCATCGTGAATTTGTATTTCGCGTTTACGCGTCGTTGAGTAGCCGACTGTTAAGGAGGCTTCTGCTGTGGCTTATTCTCGCGCGATGGAGACCCGACGCTGAATGCGCATAGGCGGCCGCGGGATGGCTCTCGATCACACACGCGCCCTGTGAGCCTTTAGATGCGGCTCTCAACCTACACCGCTACCTCTCGCACCTCCGCCATCGCCGCCTTCGTTCCGTTCCCCGCAGTTAAAGCCGCTCTCCTGCCCTCCCGCCTACGTCGCATCTGTCGTCGCTACCCCTTCGGTCGCTGCTTCCACACACACACACCCGCCTCCTTTCCACTGGCAGAAGGCATCGTCTCACCTCAGCGCTTTCGACGTTCACGTTGCAGCCTACGTTGTGACTCGCTCTGTCGCTTCGCCACCCACGCCGTATCGCTCTCCGCCCATGCTGCCGGTGCGGCAGGCCGCTATAATGCGCACGTTCCCATATCCCCACTAATGAGAGGAAATTCCATGAAATTATTTGCAAGGGCCATTATCCCTTAAATAAAATATCGATCGTTTCCATCATTAATTTTGAATTTTATTTTTTATCCATCCGGAATACTGGTTTTAAAAATTTCCATTGGTAAATGTAAAGTAATGTGCTTAAAAACATATTTTAGCACAGTTGAGAGGGAAATTTTCCGAAGCGAGGGAAAGTGAAGTACAGAAAGCTGCGGAATCAATATTTTATGAAAATGAAATTGATAATTTTGTATACATTAAAATTTGGTTCATAAAATAGCATATTATTTCTAATCTTCCTGGTCTGTTTTCTTATGTTTCTTTTCAAAATGTGTCACTATAGTCCTAAATTTTAGTTTTGACGAACGTACACTTCATTTTTTTACCGCCAAATTTTGATATTTTGAACATTCGTTTTCCCCCTTTTTTCAGTTCAATGGTATGGTGTCGTGAAAATGTTTACGTGCATACTTTAAACTGCATATAAGAGTTCATGTTAACTAATGGAAACTTAACAGAATCACATCGTCAAGAATATCTTATAGAGGAGCTGGATCAGCGGTGACTTCAACTGCGCCAAAGTACTCTTCTTTCTATCTGCGACCCCTTCAACTTGCTCTTTACTCGCAGCCGACCCCGTTTCCGGCTCCGGCCCTGCTGCCACTCTCGCCGCCGCTCGCGACTTCATTGATTTTCGCTGCGTGCCCACATACCCCTGCCCCCTTCTGTTCCGGCATCTCTCTCTCTCTCTCTCTCTCTCTCTCTCTCTCTCTCTCTCTCTCTCTCTCTCTTTCTTTCTTTCTCTTTCTCTCTCTCACGCTGGCTCGCAGGCTCGATTACAATATTTTCTTATCAAAACTATTCAAAACTGGAAACTCGATTGCAAAGTTAATAGTGAAATAAAATGGTAAATTTAGTCTATTATGATATGTATTAAAAGTGAAGGACAGTACATGTAGACTTCAATATATTATCTCGAAAAAAATGAAACATTGTTAAAGGACATCGTATCAAAATTATCACACAAAATTGTGTTCAATTCAGATCTTGACATCAGAATAACTCAACATTAGATCTTGACATAAGACACTGAATCAGTTACAATAGGACTATGTCATTGTATCAATGATTCGAAGGTTACAACGAGATGATTCTTTTGTCTATGCATAAAAGAAACAAAAATTTAGATTGTTTCCGATATGTTTTGCAGTAGCAGAGAAATAGAAGCAGGAGATATCTACGATTGTAAGAAAAGTATATGTTGAAAAACACATAGTTGCGCAAAATATGTAATGTAGTATACTCAGAATAAAACAAGATTTACACGGAAACATTAAAAGTAATTTTATTTAAAACAACTTGAAGAAAATAAAGTGAAATTCATAAGATACAGTTAATTATATTTCGCATTAAAATACCGAAAGAAAAGTTCAGTGAATTCCACCATGATGCGAATTCCGAAATTAAAACTGAAAACAAATTGTCAACCGAACTCGAAAGTGAGGTAATCGTCTTCACTGTTATGTGGATTGGTTGTTACGTTCCGAGAACCAAAATTTCCTCGTCGGAGCGCAAGTGGCGCCTCGTATTTCCTGATTAAATTTCAACATTCCTGGTCGCTCCGGTCCGCCCGCAACTATGCACGCTGTCAAATCCCACCCGAAATCGCCTCCGAAGCACCTGCCAACAATGCGCGCTTCGGGGAATGAAGTGGCCTCTGCGACCGCATCCAACACCTCGTCGGTTGGGAAGTTCGTGTCATCGCTCCCGCCTTCGCTCACCGCAATCTCCTCCTCTGCATTGTTCGGTCTTCGTAGAAGCCTTGTCGTTTGTGTTCGTGCCCTTCTCATAGAATCGCGTATTCGTTCGGATCATCGTTATCTCCATCGCCTCTGCGTCGCACGCGATTGTTCACGTCGTCTCCCAACACAGACACCCTTCCCACTTCCACCATCATTACTGCCGTCACGTTTCTTACGCCCTGCACCGTTGGTCTCCACATTTTCACCTGCGCTGCTCAGCCGACTCTTGCTTGAATGAGCATCAGCGAAAGGTCCTCTCTCCCGCACCTCATCCCAACCAGCCTTAGCACCTGAGCCGCGTTCCATGCTAACCCTTTGCGGCCCAGCGTCTGTGTCGCCTCTACCCTTGTCCAACAGCCCGCGGACGTCAATGCCACCAGCCTGCGCCTCCGCCGCCCCCCAGCGCCAAGAGCTCGTTACGTATCGACAGACACGTTCCCTAGTCTGACGCCGCCTGCCCCTTTGAATAGCCTGCGGGGGCGGGCGGCGGGTCCGCGCGGGCCAATAACCAGCCGGAAGCTACCTGTCGCCGCTTGCTCCGCGCCACCCCCGCCCCCACCCACCGCCCCGTCCCCGCCGGGTTTCGACGTCCGGCCATCGACCGGCAGCACGCTGTAATAAGCCAGGCCCGAGGCGTCACCGGGTAATGAACACGGAGCTGTCGGCCGCTTTAAAATAATTGCCGGCGGCCCTGTGCAGCTCTCGCCCGTCCGCGGGCACGGGTTTAAAAAAGTAATGAGTTCAGCTTACGAGTGACGGGTGACGGAAACTCGGGCAGAAAGGAAGAGCCGAGGAAAGTTGGGGGAGGGGCGAAGCACTGTGAAAGATTCCAAGAAGTTTAGTCGGCGGCGGACGGTGCTGGAGTGCAGTGCGGGGGAGACAGCTTCAGTCTTCAACCGCCAAAGGCGTCGGGGGACGAAGATACTAGAAAAGTGGTTGAAAAGGTAATTGTAGATGAGAAGTTTTCAGACAATGGTTTCCTCATGAATTGTGACATCTAAATGAGAGAATATGAAAGAGTGGAATTCTCGGTACGGCAAGGGATTTCACGAAGTGAAAAGTCTTGAATAAAAAGAATGCCGTTTCGATACTTTTAAACCGTGCCGTCCCTTCGGTACCGGAATGTTCCGACGTAGAGACGCAAGGCGAAGTTAGCGCCGCAGGGTTTAGCCGAAGCCGGCTAGTGGGTTAGCGGCTCGGAAGGGAGGTTTCGGCTTGCGAGTTCGGGAAAGAAGCGCGCGGAAGAGCGGGTTGTCCAATGCCGGGGCAGGGGGTGGGGGGGAGGGTGCGTGCGGAAATTGCGAAATTCCGCTCGGGCTTTCGAGGCGTCGCGACGCCGACGCATCCGCCGGGCGGCCGGCGGCGCAACCCTCGCACTCTGCAAACACAATGGCCGAGGTGTAAACGCAAGCGACACACATCGACTCGAACACACGTGAGACGGAAAATTTTCATGTGGCATCTCAAATGTCATTGAGAAACTCCTGAGTGGTTCTAGTTAAATTACGTGTTCAGTTTTTTTTAATACGTAATTCTTTTTAGTTATCTTCTTTGCTTTCCCAATGTTCGAGGTGTCAACGAAAGGAACACACATTTACTCAAACATACGCGCGAAACAATGTATTCATGAAGATTCTCAGTCACGCCCTAGAAACTCTCCTGAGTGATTCTAGTTAAATTAACTGGTTAATTTTTTAATACGTATTTCCTTTTAGATATCTTCTTTGCTTACACAATGGTCGAGGTTTCAACGGAAGCAGCACACATCGACTCGAACACACGCGAGACGGAAAATGTTCATGTCGTATCTCAGATATTGAGAAACTCCTGAGTGATTCTAGTTAAATTACGCGTTCAATTTTTTAGCACATAATTCTTACTAGTTATCTTTGCTTACGAAATTCATCAAAGAGACATGTGATGTCGAAAGTTCGTGAAACATTCCAATACTTTAAACCGAATAGAATTGTAGCCGTTAAAATATCGATTAAATTAAAATAGGCTCAAATGTTCGCCCTCAGGGTAAGTAATTTCCTTCCACTGTGCGCCGTCGCGGCTGCCCGCGCGTCTAATAAGATCGCCGTCGCTCGGGGATTCCCCTCGGCAAACACGGGAAGGTGGGCGCCGCCCCGCGCCGCCACCGAAATGTTTACGTTTATCCGAGCGCGCTTTCAAATTTAGAGGGAGCCGCGGTCGCGCGGGTGAGAGGAAGGGGCGGAGTCGAAGGATATTCCCGACGGAATGCGCAAATAGATCAAGAAAGGCGGCTGTCATTATTTTGAAAGCAGTTTACACTCCTGGGGCCGGGCGAAGTAAACAGAGTGAAAGGTCACGGAAGCGGCGTGGCCCGGAGAAAATGTTTGGCGACTCGCCGCGGCGCGGCCCCCCAAACGAGAAAGGGCCGAGGTTTCGAGAATCGATTGCGCTCGGTCGTTTCCGAAAGGTCGCGAAGCCCTGATGAGAAATTGACAATGGCTTCGTTGGAAAATGAAATCATCGTCGATTTGGGTATTCTTATTTATTTCTATGTATTTGGGAAATTCACCCACATGTTCGTAATGCTATCATTGTCTTCCCTTCAATGAGAGAGAAGCACTGAAAACGTGATTATAATGGGAACTTGTTGCTTTAGTAATTACTTCAACTAACACAAAAGTATTATACCAGAAAGTGCATTCCAAGAAAAGAAATGGAATGATTTCGAATAAGTACTCGAAGTAAGTTCTTGGACCATCCGAAGAAAAAAGTGCGTTTATGATCAACCCGTTCCTGATTGATGACTTGCAGCTCTCACAGAATTACTTATTTTTATCGCTTAATTGTTTACTAAGTTCTTTATCCGCAGTGCCATTCGGGTGAGCTGGAGGTCATTGCAAGGGGCGTTTGTGAGAAACAACCAGCTTGCTCTCTTTTCATGGACGGAGGCGAGGGAGCCGTCAGCCGGGCAATTAGCACTCGTCGGGCGCTCGCGTGATGGATGGGTGATTTGCGCGCGCTCTGGCAGGTGACTCGGCGCCCGGCGACGCGGAAGCGGCCGGCTTACCCATTTGACACGCGTGATTCACGGAGGGAGAGCTCGTGTTCGCTCACTCACCCACTCACCCCCTTCCGCCCGGCTTCCAGCTTACATCCCCGCTCATCCGTTCCCTTCCCCACCAGGTCTCTCTCTGCTCACCCTTCCCTAGCTCGGCTGCCAGGACACCTATCCCTCCCGTTTGCTCATCCGCCCATTCTGCCCAATGACCCGCCCGCTCACTGGTCGTTTCTCCCCCCACTTGCTGGAAGGTCCACTCACCCGTTCATTCTCATGCTCACCCGCTCGCTAACCAGTCTTCCTTCTCGCTGTCCCCTCACCCACCTTCTCACGCATCCACTAGCTATCTCTCTCCCTCTCTCTCGCTCACTCGTCTGATCATTGTTGCATCGTAAGTAGATATGATAGAAGTGAAGATTTATAAGATTGCATATTTATTGACGAAATGTCTCATACTTCTCTAGATCCATTTATGCTGTCATATACAACATTAATTTTCTCATGTTTAAACGCCAACTGCATTTCTCAGTACACTATTCGTTTGGCAGACTGTAACACCTGCCCCTTTCATCTGCTCACCAAGACCCATCTTCATTCCATTGCTAGTCAGCACTGGATGAAAACGTCCCTATCTTTCCGCCGAATTGCTTCCTTTTTTCCATCCAGTTTCTATCACCCACTCGCCACTTCACTATAATTCTTCTGGTCTGCTTCCGCTTTCTTGCGTTCTCCGCCCCATCCTCCGAGTTCGGACTACGATTCCTTTATTCCATCTCGGGTATGATCTCTCACTCCGTTATCTGTCGGTCTGCTTCCGCCTTCTTGCCCACTCCGACTCGTCCTCTGCGTTCAGCGCGGTTTCGCCTCGTCGGAAGAGCTGATGAGCTCAGCGTTCGCGAAAATGTGCTCTTCGGGCGGCGCGCCGGGTCGAGAATAACGCGCCGCGCGCGCTCCCGACTCTCCCGACGCGGCGCGCGAGGCCGCGCGGGTGACGTGCGGAGATTTGGGAGATGGAGCTGCGTTTTTGACAGCCCTTGTCAGCTGGAATTCTCGCAATCGCCGTGTCGGAGGTTTCAACCTGTGATTGACGATGCACATCTATGTGTTTCCTGCTCGCGTAGGCCCGGATTTGGGATTATTGTTATGAGTACCATGGATTTATCGAGTACAGTATTAACCTCAGCTTCGTTTACTCGGATTGGTACTGGATGTTTGTTTTGATTTTTCAGGATTTTAGTGTACTACAATATTTTTTAACTTTCCGAAGCACCACAATATAAAACATAAAATATCATTAGCGTTTAACCCCGAACAAAAAACTACGGGAAGGTCTGTAACACTTTTATTGAAATAATATAATTTTTTGATAGAGACGGCACTGTGTAAATTAAGAACACACGGTAGGTGGTACTGGACAGTTTGAATACGTTTAAAGTTTTTTTCCTTTTGAATGGGTAACTAACAGACGTTTTGTGAGAACTGATAATTCATAATAACGACATCACATTTAAATACATTTATTAATAATGCTTTACTACGCGACGTCACCATATTAAAGACGGTCTTCTGAGTTTAAGTAAGGTTGGTTGCGGTGATAAACCACGTTTCCAATGACCCTATGTTACAGCTGAAATTATAGTATAGAGTAGTCATGATGATTCCATGTGTAATTGTAGCTAGAACAGATGAGAGATATGAGGGGACGAGTGATAATGTTGTGTTATGAATTGATGCTGGAACAGTGGTGGAACCAGACTGGGTAAAAGTGGGAAAACTTTGCAAAAAAAGTACCGAAAATTCACCTTATTCACTACGCATTTCATATGGAGTAACTGGCATTTGGCATCCATTTGTGCAGAACCTCAGTAAACCAGAATTTCCAGCACCTCCCTCACTTTACATTTAAGACCAATACCTTATGAATAGCAATTGCGGTCCCACACGGACCCTAATGACAAATAACCATATGATCTGAAAGAGGAGGATTCAATTGAAAGGAAAACTTGCCTCTAAGCTATAAGACGCCCTAAGTACTAAGAGAGGCCAAGGTCACTGTGTAAAAGGCGACTCTAGATGTACCGCTTAGAAAACTACCGTCTTGTATCTTAAGACGAAGGGGAACAGTCTTCCTCCAGGCGAGTCTCCGGAGTGGACACCTCAGCGCCGGGATGTACGCCGTGCTACGCTTTCGGCGCCCGTTGTCTTTGAAGCCGTCGCACTCGAAGAAAATAAACTTTTACCGACACCGTCACTGCGTTCAACGACGGAGGAGAAGTTGCCGTCGCCCACCGATGGATATTGTGGGAGCACAATAATCTATCGGAGATACAGCTCATGCGCAATATAATATTTTTTATATGGGCCTCATTCATGATAGATTGAGTACGGATCTGCTCCGTGACAGAGTTGCTGGCGGCAACCGCTAGTCTCGCGAGGGTTGACGTCGCGCGAATCGACCCGGTGGTTGGCTGAGGGCGGGAGGGCCGTGGGTCGCGCTGCATTGAGGTCGGAGCTTCTTGCGGTGGCTCATAAGCGGCGCCGAAGGGAGCTGTGTAATTTTAAGGGCGCAGGGCGGTGGCAGCGGTGGCGGCGGGGGCGGCGGCGTCGAGAGCCCGGAGCCGAGATTGATGGCGCGCAGTCGCAGGGCACAAAGGGCCCGCAGGGCTTTTTCTCGCCGCGCGCGCCCCCAAGTTCGCGCAGCCCCGGCGCCAGATAGCGCCCCCGGCGGGTTCCCCGATGTGCGAGGTGGGAGAGGCGACGGCGGAGGTTGCGGTGTGTGAGAAGGGGGGCGGGGCCCGCTTCTTCGTAGTTGCCGCCGCCGCCGCTGTGCGCTTGCCGGGAGAATGACATCCGCGCTCAGCCCCTTCCCGGACTGGGTAGTTTGTCATCTGCGGACGAATGCTACCCTGATTGCCAGTCACACGAACTCGGTTTCAAAATTTCGAGTGAGGTCAATGAAGAACACGTATTGTAAGAAAGAAAAATTATTCCCGACAATTAGATATCTGAGTATTGAAATGGGCCTGTATTAATATGTGGGATCAGTTGCAATCAGCTCTGTATGTGTGTGCATTGTAGGTATTTTAAGACATGCACACGGATATGTTTTAATTACGTTACCAAAACGTTTTGGTTTGGCGTCTTCAAACCACTACCTGTATGATTCGTCGATCATTTTGTCATATTACGTTCATTGTTAATGCTACGCACAAGTTGCTTCTTACCTATTTCTTTCAATCCTGTTTTCTTCAATTTTCTTAAACCTGTCTTTTGTATCGACCTTTCTTTCACAACCGTGTTTCTTTCCTTATTTTCATTCTTCTCTCTGATTTCACCAGAACTTCTTGAAACCAGGTCGTGACGGTGTACATCCACATAATCACTCTTCTCTCGCCCAGCGTCCGCTTTTGCCGCCAGCATTACCAACTCTCGCTGCGCCGCGAACGATCCCAAAACTTGCAACTCTGCTCCCACACTCGCGCTTCCAAACACTCCGCCGCACCACAGCCCCGGCCCCCTGACCTCCCGCGGCCGCAGCCGCTCTTCGTCTCGCCGGCTCTTTTGCCGTCCCCGTAGCCCCGGTCGCCCTCGCTAACCCGACCTCCCTCTCCGTCGCCCCACTGCTTCTGCCGCCACCACCGCCCTGGGCGTCCTTGCCACCCCGACCTCCCCCTCGCCAAACTCTCCGTCTCCCCGCCGTTCTGTTCGGCCTCACCACCCCGATTTCCCTCCGTCGCGCCCTCACCGTCATTCCACCGCTTCGACCATCCTCACCGTCCTCGCTACCATGTCTTCCTCGCCGGCTCAGCCCCCTTCCCCCACCTCGCCACTTTCCGCCACATTCCGCCACCGCCTTTCTAGAATTCCTCGCCGCCGCCGCCGCCGCAACCCCCTCCACCCCCTTCCCTGACATTCTGGTCGTCTCCGCCTCCGACTTCCCCTCCGCCGCTCCTCTACTTCTACCTCCCTCACCGTCTGGTCGTCCCCGCTTTCCCGGTCTCCCCGCGCGCCGACACTCAGCTTATCCAGCCACCTCCGCCTCCTTCGACCGCCTCCACCGCTCTGGTCGTCCCCACTTACCCAGCCTCCTCGCTCGCCGATATCTAGCTGCCTCTCTTCGACCGCATCCACAGTTCTGGTCGTCTCCACTTTCCCAGCCTTCTCGCGCGCTGCCTCCGAGTTCTCCACCCCGTCGACTGCCTCCACCGCTCTGGCCGTCCCCGCTCCCTGTCCACCCCCCACGCCCCCGCGTGCGGCCGCAAAACACTCCGCCGTCGCCTGCGAGTTGCGCGGCGCTCCGGGGCTGACCCGCGCCGCTCGACGGAAGAGGCCGCTTCCGGCGCCGCGTGCCCAGACAAATGGCGACGCCGCGCTTCCGGTCTCGCGCCGGACAAAGCCCACGGGCCTCGCAGCCAGCGGCTGCGAGGACGCCCCTTTCGGCCGCTTTCAGAACGTTCTCCGGCCTGCGAAGTCGGACCGACGCTTCAAGGGCCGCGTACTACGAAACTACTTGGTCGCAGACCAAGTGGAATGAGATGAATCCCTGAACTATTTCTAGGATTTTATACACGAAGAGACCTGTCAGAAAGAATCATAAGCCACTCTAATTTTGAATTTCAGCTCATGTAATGTTTGGCGGGGACATGGGATATCAATGAAGGGACAGGAAAGTGTAATGTTCTGCAGAATTGTAAGAGGACTCAGTGTGTTTTTCACTGATTTGACCACTTAATTTAATAACCCTGTAATCTGTTATTAAAATAGCTTATATTTTAAAATGCCTTAACAGGAAACATAATTTCTTCTATACCATCACAATGTTCGCGTAATCTCAAGATTTTAAGATAATCCTAATTTTCTCATTTAAAAGAGATCATGGATGCCATGCGGTGTTGTTTTTCAATTGTTTATTCAATTCAGTGCTTGCGTGTGAGTCAGTGGTGAACTCCATTATCATACCGCAATAAAAGCATAATGATTGGGCCTGTTAGGGACAGGTACAACTAAAAGTAATTGCCTATACCATTTGTTTCAATGCCAATTGTCTAGAATTGTACAAATACTGATCCTTTGTGTGAAATTTAAAGCTGTCGTGCTATTAATTATGCCTCCAATACCAGTGTTAATGTCTAGAAAAGCTGTATACACCCATCTATAATCATTTCCAATTTCCGAAAATGGTCATTCTCATATATTTCGCTGCAAAAATCAATGAGTATTTATCATTTCAGAATTCATTTTTTAAGGATCTCAGTTCTTTGCTAATTACTTGAGATCATTTCTTGGTGTACAATTTTTGAAATCAGTTCGTATAAATACTCATATAATACATGTATTTATATTTTGGTTTCATTAAAATACTAATTTTCTTCAATTACTTCACCGAAATCATTTGTGTGGCATGTTGGAAAAGTCTCCCTTAATTAATATCAGATATCCAATTAACCACTCAAATTTCGCTGCAATCAAGTGCTATCAAAATCCCAAATCTCAGGTACAGTAAATATCGGTTTTTAGCCTAAAAGTTTAACAGGCTAGCGAATTCCAAACACGTTGCGAGACTCCTTTAAAAAACATTTGTGTTTTCGTTACATGTATTTTACGTATTTTTCGAACCGCTTATTATATCAGATTTCCAAAAATTGCATTAATTGAATTCCAATTAACAATGAAAAAAATCACAATTCGTTTTAGGAATCTCAATTTCTTATTCTTCTGCTGTATTTTAAAAAGATTTTATAACCATTTACAAGATATGCGCTAAGAGCCTTTTTGTGTGTTTTAATGGAACTTTTCGTATACAGCTTCGCTTTTTTAGGCTTAGTTCATCAGTTGACGAATTTGCTGTCATTGATTACTGTCATTGTTTCACCGGTTTCGGTGATAAACGTTTTAGAAATCTGTCTGAGGACTGCACTACAACACCGCAGTTGCAGATTCTATGCCAAACTAGTTTTCTGAATACACTGAATGTATAGAATCAAGATGAGAAACGCTTTCTTTGAGATACTACTTTTCCTAACATTCTGGAGCAATTTTCGTCACTTGCCAATTTCAGGTTATTTAATGGAAGTGTAATTTTCTAGATTTCGGCTCAACCCTCAATCAACTTCTGGGTTGAGGTTAAAACAGTAATACATAGTAAAATTCTTTCTAAATTGCTTCTAATGTGATATTGTGCATACTATAACCGACTAGTCCTGTCTGCTGTGACTATCATGAGTATGCTCAGAATGTCTCCTGAACATTCGCTCGTTCCCGTGAGAATACGGCGCTCGGAGCATAATGCTCTTGGTTAATTGTGGTCGGAAAGGAAGCGTCTCGTCATGAATCCACTCGACAGACCTGCATTGTTATGATTAGAAAATATCTACAACTGCACCTCTTTTCCCCCTAAGAACTTTCTCCCCTTGTCCACTCTCTTGAAACTTCCCTCATTTTGCCGGATGAATGGAATAGTAGCAATTATAAAATTAAATATAAATGGGGATCTCAAACTATTTTTGGCATTGATTTTTTCAGATTGAGTTGAGAAAAGGACGCGCGGAAGAGTTCATAAAATAGTCTGTGAACGTTTGGGTTAAGTTTTTTAAAGTTTTCATTTGACCTCATGGTAATACATAACCTATAAAAGCGGCGGCTATAACTAGGAATAAGATAATAACTCCTACTATTCAAGTATATATTAAATTGTAAGATCCATAATATATTCCACGTCCTACATGAATGTAAAGGCAGATGAAAAAGAATGATGCTTCATTGGCGTGTAGAGTTCGTAGTAGTCAACCAAAATTTACATCTCGACAAATATGTGTTACTCTATTAAATGCTATGTTAATATGAGCAGTATAATGTATGGCTAGGAAGATTCCTGTTATGAGTTGAATTACTAAACATAATCCTAGTAATGATCCAAAATTTCATCATGTTGAAATATTTGATGGGGTTGGTAAGTCGATTAAGGAATTATTAATGATTTTAATTAGGGGATGTCTTGATCGTAAAGGTTTATTCATTAGTTTGAGTGTCGTAATGGTCCTTCTTGAAAGGAAGTAATTTTTACAATAATGATCAAAGTAATTAAAAGATAAAGTTCTCTATTAGTCGTTCTTCACATGCAGAGCAATATAACTAAGAACTTTGGCTCTTTTTTTATTCTCAGCATATTTATAATTGTCCCAGTAACTAGGTTTTATTTTTGTATTGTTTCTCAGAATTTGCCTTTGCAAATCGCTCCATTTGTATCTCACTTGTTTGAAAGAATTAAAGGAAATTCATACTCATCTTAATGCCTCTTTATTTTTATTATAATAGGGATATCTCATTCCATTCATAAGATATTGATTATTGTTCTTCGTTGCTGATTACCTTGAAAACCCCTCTAGCTCGTGATCGTTTTGAAGCACAACAAGCCAGTTCAGATCCACTCAATCATATTGCATTCACCTGCGCAGTCTCGAAACGACATTGTCGTCAGAAGTGGGTGAAAGCAGGCGCATGAAGTCGATTTGAAGCGACGGCCGGGAAACGCTATTTCCGAAAGCACCCTCTCTTACTCCGGGCGACCCGAGCCGTGCGCTGCCTGGCGGCAATGTGCGCAATCAAAGAGGACGCGGCGACGCCGTAATCACAATGGCGGAAAATGCGCTCGCGCCGGTTTCATTCTATTCAGGGCCGCATTATCCCCGTGCAGTTAGCGGAGAGGAATAAATTGAAAAGGCGCACAACCCAGTTGAGCTGCCGCGATATCCGATCTGAATTGTTGCAGCGAGCCGGTTTTTCAGCTGGCAGCTAACAAAGTTCCTCATTTGTAATATTGTGAACGAAATCCGCTATCTTTGGGCGCTATCGATGTGGAACAGATCTGACTTTGTTGCAAAATAGCCATTTTCTGTTATGGGCTATCGATGCGTATTGGAGGATTAGTATTGTATTCTTGGATATACGAGCTTGACGATGATTATTAACAAAAGTACTTCTAAGTCTGTAATTCTGGTGATTTGAAAAAGATTCATCGAATGATAAGCATTCTCTGTTACAATGTATAGTTACAAGAGGATTTCTCAATTTATAATATTTTCCTGATATTACAGAAATGCTTTGATGGGATTTCTCAAATAATGTAACATCATTGTAATGTGTTTTCGAAATGCATTCCGTAAGAAATCAATGGCTACGATGATTGTAACACTAAAGTGCAACTCACTAACACACCATAATGGAACTGATTGTGTGGATTGTTTCAAAAAGGTCATTGAAAAAACCGTCGGCAAAGTAATACGCATTTTGCATAAAAATTTAAAGAAAAAAGCCTGCGTGCAGCAGTTATGTCTTAACAAGTCTATTCACCCCTTTACAATTTTAGGCCCAACAGTCGCTTTTTAACGATTCGAAAGGGGTGGAATACCCCAGTACCTCCGTTCCCAGCTTTTCCACCCGGGCGACCGGCGCGGGCTAATGGACTCGCAACAGCCGACTTTCCTTCTCTGGCGAAGCGTAGGCCCTGCAAGTTTTCGCAACAATTTCAATATCTGTCCGAAGCGAAGTCGGGCCAGGCAGCCGGCGAGGCGCGGGCCGGAGCAGCTATCGTTTCGAAGCCGCTCGTGTTATGGAAGTTGATGATTTTTTAAAAAACAATTCTCGCGCCGGCGCTGCTCGAACATTCACGTCGAAGTTTTCGTCGGCGCGGTGCTGGCGCGCCCCAAGGGAGTCGTTCGCGACGCAGCTCTGCAGTTTGCGCCGGGTCCGCGTCACCAAGCCCGCAATCGCGGACCACCGCGCGTCCTCGTCTTTTGTGCACGGTCCGCCCGCTTCGAAGCGTCCCGAGCTGACGCAAATGCAATATTCAAATACGTTCGTTCATCATTGTCGCCTAGTTTTATTTTGATTCTCGTGAGAATGGCTGTAATTTCGTTTGTAAATAATGCTTGTATTACATTCGAAACAGTTAAGTCTCGGGGTATTCTGTTTTGCGTGTCTTTTTTATAATGTATAAAGAATCATTTGGAAGGAATTCTGTAGTGATAAACAAATAAGTATACACATACAAATATATAAAACTTTTTTTTATTTTGCTTTTTTGTACCTTTCCCTCCTGACTTCTTCCTTTCGTTAGCAAACGAAAATGTTATTTATATTACCGATGAATATAAGTGTATGTATTTGGAGCTCCGTGTCCTCAAACAATACTTTACAAAATGGGTTGTAAGTATTAATTTCTGAATTATGATAACGATTTATTTTCACGTGAATTTTTTGTGATACATTACATTTGTTTTTTATCGCTTGATTCTCTTCGCTGGATTGCTTCATTACGAACATGAATGTTCCAGAAAAATTAATACTCTGTCTCAAAAAAATCGAGAAATCTACACGCGTTGAGTCAAAAAGTTCAATTTGCCGGAATTTCGTCATAAATATATCGTGTATTATTTGCTCTTTTGTAATTCCACTCACGTCTCTTGTATTCATCCACACGACTACTGTCTTCAGCTCCATGGCTCCGAATAGGTTTATTCCAACATTTATTTCCATTCCATTCCTTCAACTCGTAGTTTTGAGTAACACGAGCAGTTGTAAGCTCATGCATAAAGAACGAGGAGATGTTATCTCCGCTCGATCAATAGTTTATTGAACCTGTTGCCACACATTTCATTTGTCATGCATAGTGAAATAATAATACATTGTCATTTTGTGTCGGATATTCCTTGACGGCCGGGAAGAGTCCACAGACACGGTAATTTAATGTCTCAAAACTGATAAAGGACGGCTGTTCGGAGACGAGAAATGTATTCAATTTATATCGATGTTCCTTGCAGTTTGTCGTCTTACTGGGAATTGAGCTATATTGATTCCCAAACGATGTGACTTTCTGGAAGAGTCATGTTCCTGACAGACTTGCTCGCGCCGCCAATAAATATTCGATGTATTCTGTGTTCATATCATCTCCAACCAATTGATTCTCTTTCAGTAACGTTTCCCTCTTACTCTTTTTATCTCGATTCGCTTTGCGATGTTTCACTCCCAGACATACGTTACTCTAAGCCTCTCGCTTAGGAAGTTTCTGTGATCCTTTTATGAATACAGTAATTTAGTATACATTTATCGATTTATTCGCGATATTTTCTTTTGAACATTTGTTTTCAAGTTATAACACAGTTTATGTTTTCTTATATTGTGAATAATTCACATATTACTACATTTATTTGTATCTATTCTCTGATAACTCGCCTGTGTATACGTAGTATGTAATTATCTATCTTCCTACCCATTGTTTTGTAAATGGTCTCCAATTGAACAAATACTCTCGGAGGATACTCCAAAACGTTGGAAATTGTCATTTTGTGGTTGGACTAGCTCGCGCACAACGCTCCGTGAGGCGCTCACCTCCATCACCAACATCAACATCAACATCACTAACAACACCACTATCAACACCACCTGCCACACAGACACCAACATTTACAGCAAAACGTACCTCATCACCAACACGTACACCAACCCTTCGCTTCCTACACATACACATTGCCAACACCTATAAAGCCAGCATGTCATAACTCCCTGTACTCCGTGATTTCATGCAATAAATTCGCCCGCTAATCCCATGTTCTGGTGTTAATAAAGTATGTGATCTAAACGACGCATAAATCTATTAATTAGTTCATTTCAGCTATTTAAAAAGCTTTCATGTGTTGGTATATCTTGAACAAGAGCTTTAAATTATGGTTGTGGGCTATGCCGATGTGAATAGAGCTTGTTTTGTCTGTGGCACGACATGTTATGTGGGTTCAGATCCCACGTGCCCGCATATTCTAGAAAAAGGTAGTGCAGAAACCCCGAATTGCGGGTTTGTTCTGCGGTACCCAATATAAATAGTAAAATGTTGACAGAAACGGGTGGTCTCTCGTGTATTGAACCTGGTATGAATGCGGGTTATCAGGTGTCACGATTTCCCGTATTGAATGCTTGCTACAGCCATAACAATTCCCCTCTGACCTCGACAGCCGTGACAAAACGGCGCCGTATTTATTTGCATTCTTGTGGCTATATTCACATTGATGCATTGCGCCAAAGCCCTAATGGCCGTTTCAAATCACACAAGAGGCGTATTTCATAAAGTGAATGCGGCAAGTGTTCAAATGAGACTGTGGCATCAACATTGCCACATAGTTCGCTGCGTGAGTTTTTCCTGGTTACTTGTTACCATATATTTTAATACACACTAGCTGCTGTTTGTATAATTCAGAATTCCATTTCGGAATTCTTCATTTCTTCAGAAGTTAAATTCAACAAATGTTTTATTGGAAATTTATCTGATGATATTCAATTGAAAGCATAATTTACGAATGCGTATCTATTTTTGGTATTGTGCATGCCTGTACACTTTGCAAGGACAAAACATTACTCGTTGGTAATTTCGGTATGAACATAATTTCCTGTTTTTTGCAAAATACACGATCATATTTTTTGTAAACAAAACAGTAATCGATATAATACGAGCTGTGACACATACTCCCAGTTATTTACTGTATATGTGCTCGATCGGACGTGTTCATGTAGAACCTCGATTCGGAAATGACAGCAAGTCACCAATACCTCCACGAATACCCAACATCAAAAAGTGTATAGATGTTCGCAAGAAAAGGGGAAAATGGTTAGACATTTATGTAGAAACAGTGGAAATGAACGATAGATTTAAATCGAGGACTTACATTGTTTCTCCTCATTTTAGACGACTGATTACATGTCGAGAATCTGTGATCGCATACACTAGATGTATTTCTCTAGAGTTTTTATAGGTAGAAATCAGACACACTATAATAAATTTCATTCGTCTCTTGGAAAGTAGTCTGGAAATATTTTAAATCATACAAGTTTATGTAAATATATTGAAAGAACAATTATCAAAATAGATAAATTGTAATTGCGGCTTATCGTGGGTGGTTTTTGTGTCTTATATATCCGATTTTCCAATGAATGGTCGATTCAATAATTCATTTATCATAAACCAGTTGTTAGTATATTGTTGGAAGAGTATAAGATTGTGCTCTGAATCACGCAGCACGTGTTGTGGTGAACCCGAAATAAAATTACGTCTCTATTACGTTAGTCATGTGAAGTTGCTAATAAAATGTATATTCTGTTAATGTAGAAGTAAAAAGTCTCTTGAGAAAAGCGGTATTTTATAGTTACGACTATCTCTGTCGTGTCGCATCCTACTCTCATAACCGACTAACCACGTATGGTATTCAATGTTTTGGAATAAGTATATCAAGAGACATGACTTTTCTTTCAAACCTTTTGATTTTTCCTTCCTGCAATTCTAAGGA
Organism: Teleogryllus occipitalis; assembly: GCA_011170035.1. NCBI lineage: Eukaryota > Metazoa > Arthropoda > Insecta > Orthoptera > Gryllidae > Teleogryllus > Teleogryllus occipitalis. The sequence continues at coordinate 32,989 of BLKR01002118.1, read as the reverse complement.
GACGAGGCCCCTAGAAGTTAATTATTTAACTGGGCCCAGGAGCGGTTGCGGGGACAGAACAACTTCTGCAGACTGCCGTTGCGCCGGCATTCTCTGGCTGTGAACGTCTCGGCGAGTTTGAAATAAATACGTCCATGGTGGTGGCTTAAACAGGTGGGCGAGTATACTAGCGAACGCGGTTGGTTATCCTTATTATGATCCTCCGTCACGGCCGTAAATGAGATGCGTTATTTTGATGGATGTTTGTTGATGATATGATTCGAATAGCGAGCATATAATTACAGACAGGGGAAACGGGAGAAACCCCTGGAAAACCTGCTGAGAACTCATTTTGTGCACCATAAATTGCTCATGGATCGTCCGGGAGTTCCAACTCCAGTGTATAGGAGTGGAAGGAGAACGGAATGCCATTACAAGACGGAGCGACCGCGGACCGGTCGGTGGCCGAGCTCGGGTAGTGGTAGGGCATGGAAGAACGCGAGTGGGCACGGAAGGGCGAACCGGGAAGTGCGCGGGCGCGGGTGCGGGCGGGCTGGCGCGGGCGATGGGCGCGGACGGGCGGGCCCGGGAGGGCGCGGTCGGTGCGGGCGAGCGCGAGCGGGCGCGGGCGAGCGCGGGCGCGGGCGAGCGCGGGCGCGGGCGGGCGCGGGCGGGGGCGGGGGCGGGCGCTGGCGCGGGCGAGCGCGGGGGCGTGCGCGGGCGGGCGGGCGCGGGCGCGGGCGCGGGCGGGCGGGCGCGGGCGCGGGCGGGCGGGCGCGGGCGCGGGCGCGGGCGCGGGCGGGCGCGGGTGGGCGTGCAAACGGGTCGGACGGGCGGGCGGAGGAGCGGTGGGAGCGGTGCTTCCGGACGCAGTGCGCGTGGGCGGCGGCGGGCGCGGTGATTCGAAGCCGCGGCGCGGACGGCGCCCGCCACATCAGAGGCCGGCCGCCGCGCGGCGCGGAGTTGCCGCCGCCGAAGGGCCTCAAAGTCGAACCGAATCCGCTGCGCGGGGGCGGCGGTGAGGGCAGGCGCCGGGAGCCTTGTGTGGAACTGCGTGCCCGCTTTTAAGCGGTTGCACTTGCTCCGTAGGCTACAACTACTGTATTCGCGGAATCCCTCTACCGCGGAACAGGAAATTCGGTGAAACGCGGAAATAAACAGCACCAGTGTATCTGTGATTCTCGATTGTTATGGAGATCGCAGCTTCAGAACGATATGTATTCCTCACTTTTTTATTCTAAAATGGAAGTGAATTTATTTGGAGATTAGAAGATTTTGTCATTTGAAAGCTGTTGAAAAGATTCAACGAGGAATCTTACATTTATTCGCAAGGTCACTTATGTGATATTAGGAAAAAACTTTGCATTCTCTACAATGCAAACTGGTATGACTACAGATGACGTTTATAAATCCGTTTCTAGTTGCACAGTAAACAGCGGCGTTCGAACACTTGCAGCTTCGGATGGTACGTAGCGCATGTGGGTAAACATGGTTCGTTCTGCGATCTACCGCGAGGCACTCTGGTGTGCATTGTGCGTCAATATCGGGAGTGTTCAACGCAGCCGCTATGAGAATTAAGTAAATTAAAGGAATAACATACTGAATTAAAAAAGAAAGCCGTAGCAATTTTCCAGTCTCCAACACCTTTTCCCGGTGATACCTTCAAAGGGCCACCGCGACTGTAGGCGCGTTTAATTAGCCTTCGTGCAGACTCCTCCCCGCGCCGCGTCCGCGTTGCGGCGCGTCAGGGAGGAAAGGGCGGGGCGGGGCCGGGCGGGGCGACAACCCGTGGAGGAAGGGCAGCGAGGCAGGGAGAAAGAGAAATGGAGACAGGGACTGAAGAATGTATCACGAGTGCTGTAGATTAGAATGAAGGGGTAGGTCGGCGGGGCGGCGAAAAGTCGAAGCAAGGAGATGGCGGGTAGATGAGAAGGGAGCAGGATGGCGACGCGTTGTGGAAAGGGCAAAAAGGCGACATTTGCAGACGAAGGGACGAAGTGGAGTGAAGGATCGGTACAGCTGCAATGTGGAAGAGCGGATGGGGAAGTGGGGCATGGAGGACAGAAAATGGTGGCGAGGACGGAAGAAGAGAATAACGACGCATCCCGTGCATTGGAACGGAAGGGCAGGTCGGTGACGCGGCAATGCGGGAGGGGGCGGGGCGCGAAAGGTGGAAGAAGGGAGCTGGGTGGCGACGAGTTGCGAGGAGGACGAAGGTACAGAAAGGGCGGAAACGCAGAAGAGAGGACGCGGCAGCGAGGCTGGGAGGAAAGGAAACGGTGGCCGCAGGCAGGGTGGAACGAATCGTGTAGGTTCGAACGGATGTTGCGGGGTATGGCGCTGAGGGAAAGGGGCGGAGGGGGCGCGCACGTGCCAGAAGGCGTGATGACAATTAACCGCCGTGTGCCCGCGCTAATGAGCAAAGTGAGCAGGCGCCCAGGTGCAACAGGCGTGTTTGTTGTGGATCACCCTCCGAGGCAGCACTCGCCCATCAGCTAATGAGTGTTCGTGTTGATTTTGGTTGCGATGTGGAGCTTTGCTTGTGGAGATCGACCTGCAGAGTAAGGATTCGTTTCGTTTGCTATTTCACGGTTAATTAGAAATGATTCTATCAGGTAGGTAACCATGGGTTTGAAGGGCAAGTCCCTGTCCAAATACAAAATTAATTTTGTGTGAACGTTATTGGATACTATACTGCTTATGAAGTTACAAATATGATGTAATATTTTATAACTACTTATATTCTAAATGAGTATCGAAAACATGTTCGATTTTACATTTCTTTAAGGGAAAGATGTGCGAAACTTCATAATAGATTTTCGTAAAACATCACGTAAAATGGCTGCGTCTGAATAGTTGTTATTATTTGCTAGTTACACCTCCATCGCAAGAAAGGTCTAATTTCAGGTTGTCTCTGCAGATTAGATTCTGAAAGTTTAGAAGCGAAATACTAATTGAAGGATAGATTGCAGTGGTCGCGTTCAATTAATTGGAATAAAAACGAATGACAGTTTAATAATATAATTTTTAAATGTTATGTATGTTTGTAATATTCATAAAAAACAATTCAATACCAGACATGTCAGCAAAATGCCCATTTTGCATCCCGTCTTCTGCTACACCTTACACCTTGTCATGTTCCTCACTCGTGCATTCCGTTCTCATACACTCTCATTTATTCAACCGTGCTGGTGCAGCGAACAAACCCAGAATGTTTCATGCCTTTATGCACTTTATTACGTTACGCATGCGGTAATGCCGTTGCGAACCCCTCTGCGGTTCACATTTTCGACTTTAATACACGCGAGCCTTTATGTAAATACAGCCTTTGTTACCGCAGCGTCATAATTTTGTTCATTTTCCGCCTCAACATTCTTGCGCGCCTACGGTTGCAGCGGCGCGGCGCGGCGGTTTTACAGAGAGGGCGCTGTCATACGTTATTGGTATTTACGGAATGCTTAATCGCTGCCGCCGCGCCGCACGTGGCGCGCGCGGGAACGCCGCAGTACGTGCCTCAACCACCAGGGTGCAGCACCGGCTCCCGCTCCGCGCCCGCCTGCGTGATTATCAGAATTTGAAACCGTGATGGAAAGATTAGAGCGTAATGGAAATCGTTAAGACTGGAGGCCTGGAGATTTTAACTTCTTGTCTGCGATGTGTTAGAGAAACATCGCCTGTTTAGGCGGCGTTGATTTGGAAGATGTGTTGCGCGGTGAACTTGGTGCAGCGAAAATGATGGAACCAAATCTGTAGTTTGTTTACTGATGGAAATGAATTTTCTGTAGCTCTGGAGCGAAAAATAGGTTTAGTTTTGAAATGTTGCTAACCTCGCTTTATTGGTACTTTCATTTACCATGCAACTATTTATGGTTGAAAGTGGGGGGTATTTTCTGCAGCTCGAGAAAACTAGCACAGATTATTCAACTTCCCCATGTCACATAGAGTTTGTACTATTTTTGATAGAATAATTCAAATCAAACTTCAGAGATTGTGGGTGATGTGTTTGAAATTTAAAATTAAGTCATGTAAAAATTAAGTTGTATCAAAGGAACTTTAAAACGATAAAAACACATCACAGTGTTCAAACACGCTTCATTGTTGAAGATGTTTTCTTCCATCACATTTAAATATCAAATCGAAAATTCTTCTTTTTCTAGAAGTGATTATTTCTAGATCCTTTAACTGATCACATTATTCACTCACAGTAGTTTGCATGAATTCCATCGTAGTTTAGCTTTCTATTCTCTAGTCTTCCTGTTACGAATAGTAGATTGTAGTCTACCCATGTGCATTACGCATGATGATGGCTATTACTGAATATATTAATCAGTGACGACCTTGCAATCCATGATAGCGCGGTCCTTGATTCCATTGAATTACTGTGTTTAAAAACTAATCGTCTAAAATTTGTTGAAACACTGGATCTGTTAGCTTTACCTCAAGTTCTTATGTAGAGATGAGACATTTTTTCAAATCATTTAGTTCAAAATATTGACGAACTATTTTAATACACAAAACCTTTTAAGGCCTGGTTGAGATTTTAGACTACTCTCTTAAACGCGCTAAACCACGGTTCTTATATTTTGTGATCTGAAAGTGTAAAAAAAAGGAAACATTGAATCACAATTTAATATGAACGACTGTCCGCAAGGCGAAGCGTTGTGAGGCCGTTTGCTAAAGTTTCGTCCGACCTTTCGTGAAAAATTTCATCTCTGAATTATTTCAAACCTGAAAAGACTACAGAAGGATGGTGGAAACGCTGAATAATCATCCGAGTTCGCGTTGTACTCGAGTAAACTAGATTCGGCCGCCGAAGCCTATACGACTTCACCGACAGACAAGTATTAATAAAGCACGCCCGGTCGTAAGACCGCGTCACACACAGCCGTCGACGTCAAATAGCACGACACTACGTGGGCGTTTTCACCGCACGAGACGCTACCCCGGGCTTCATGACGCATTTCATTTCGCCGGCGTCCGCGCCATTTTGATTCCGGAGGGTTTACGGCGGGGGAGGGGGGCGGGGCCGGAGGCTTCATCCGCCCGAGGTACCTCCGCGCGCGCGACCGCGGCCGCTGCCTGGGCGGCGCCGTCCCTTTTACGCGGCCATCGCGCCGCGCGTTACGCACCGCGCCGTCAGCCCGACGACCCAGCACGCGCGCGGGCGCCGACCGCCTGCCGCGGCGACGCGCACGACGCGCAGTGGGCCGCGGCTGCGGAGAATGGGCGAAAACAGATGTAACAGTAACCAGTGGTGTAGCTTAAGTTGGTGTCGCCCGGGCAAAACTAATGGTGTCACTCCCCCTAAATTAAATTTAAAAATATCTGTATCTGAATAGTTCACACATTATTTAATAAAAATACAAGTATATTTGCACGATGTTAAGGATAATTTGTAGATTATTTTATCAAGATTAACTATAAGATAAGTAATCGCCCAAATCGAGACGCTTGGACCACTGAAGAATTGTGGGCTCACTGCTTATAGTTTCGCGTTTTATTTTACATTAGTTTTCTTTGCTTTCTTAGTACAAATGATTTAATTGCATCACTATTAAATTAATATATATATATATATATATATATATATATATATATATATATATATATATAATTTGGGGTATAACTGCGGTGCGAATCGAATGAGAATTTCCGCTCCATTCCTAGGGTTTAGATGTGGTTTTGTTTAGAATTAGGCAACAGAAGTTGGAATGACAGATCCAATTTGTAATGTGCATTAATCAAACCATGCGTTTAGATATGATGTACTCGGGGTAGTAATATGATAAGCCACTCCAGCCGCACCAATCGTCCAGCTATGAACGAACGTGAATATCTCGTAATTGGAGAAAGTGTAGCTTATCTTGTTACTCTACACAAGTATTTCTTGTTCATATTTATGAGACATTCTTGGACTAAAGTGGAGATTTATAAATAGCTAGAAGCTTCCTGTGATTGGTGCGGTTTATCTCGTTGCTAGCCCAAGCTCTTCATATAATGAAATGTGTCATTTTGGGATCGCTGATTGCCCACTTATAGTAACAAGTCTGTAAACAAGAACTATCGGTTAACTCAAATTAAATTATACTCGGTATTGTATTCCTTATAATATTTAAATTTATTACTTTTATTACCACACTTCAGTGACTTTTCTATTTCAAATTTAAATTCAACGATTCGATTAAATTCAACACGTGTGACAAACTCTTGAAATCGTATTCATATTACCCTTCCTTTCCTGACATTTCCCCGATCGCCCATCGCTGCGAACCACTGCGCGGGGCGGCGCGGGCGGTCCGACGCGCCGGCGGCCGCGCGGATCACGAGAATTCGGCTCGTAAAGCGGCCGCGAAAACGGAGCCGTAAATCGAACTGCACCGCGCGCGAAATTGGCGGGCGAGTAACGGCGAGCACCGCGCCGCGGGCGGAGCGGACGCCGGCGGACGCCGGCGCTGTGCGTGGAGCGACGGGAGGGAGGGAATGGCCGCGACAGGGAGGCCGGGAGACCGCGGGCGGGTGGGTGAGGGCGGATGAGTTGCGACGGAAGGGGCGTGGGCGGGCGGGCGAGAGTGGCCGGGCGGGCGGGCAGGTGGGGGCGAGGGCGGACGGGCGGGAGTCCGTCAGTAGGGGTGAGGGCGAGCTGTGCGGGCGTACGAGAGAACAGGCGAGGGTAGGTGGGCAGCGAGCGTGCGGGTGAGGTCCGTCGGAAGGGGTGAGGGCGGACGGGCGAGAGTGGTTGGGCGAGCGGGCTGCAGACTGACGGGCAGGTGCGGGCGAGAGCGGCCGGGCGGGTGTCCGTCGGAAGGGGTGAGGGCGGGCGGGTGCGGGCGTGCGAGAGGGCAGGCAAGGGCAGGCAGGAGGTTCGTCGGAAGGGGTGTGGACGGGCGGGTGAGAGCGGGCGGACGGGCTGGTGAGTTCCGTCGGAAGGGGTGGAGGCGGGCGCGGGCGTTCGAGAGGGCAAGGGCGGGTGGACGCGCGAAGACGGGCGGCGAGCGTGCGGGCGAGGTCCGTCGTAAGGGGTGTGGGCGGTGGGACGGACGAGGGCGGGCTGCGGGCAGGCGCAGCCGAGGGCGGACGGGCCGGCGACGGCAGGCGGGCGGGTGAGGGCCATCGGGAGGGGAAGGGCGAGCTGGCTGCAAACACGGGCGGGCGATGGTGGACAAGCGTGGGCGGCGGGGCGGGCACCCCGACCTCCCTCGCCCAACCAGAATTAAATGTGTCTGAGCGCTGGCTTATATCGCGGTGGAGGCGGCCAGCGCAGTTACGGCTGCCGCTGGCTCGGTCTAGCATTCGCCAGGCCACTGTGGCGCTCTCGCCATCAGCGCCTGCGCCGAACATGGTTTTTATTCCGTGCTTCGCGCTGAGGGCGGCCGTAGCGCTTGGGCCTGTTACGTTTTTCGTACCGGGATTCAAATGCCGGGCTCTTCATGTGGAATTTGTGACGGAGAGGCGGATTCACGGTACGTCTTTCGTGGTTCACCCGGCTGCTTTGCCTCTCGGTCTACCGCCCCTCATTAGTCTTTCTTAACTATTCAAGTCATCCACCAAGCTAGCATCATTTCTTACTATTCATCAATTTGTTCATCACACATGGCACTGAAACTGAGACAAAGAAGTATATTCTCATTGTAGGCAGTTCATAGTTGCCCCTTATTGCTTCTTACCTAATGCTTTCAGTGTGACATATTGGAACACGATTGCTGAAATTGAAAAGAAAGATTTATTTAAAACTAATTAACAGGTGCGCCGAGATTAGTCTGATAAAGTTTATTTTTATTTTTTCCCCAAAATATTTATTTCCATTCTCCCATGATAGCAACTGTTTAAGAAAGCACTGCGTGTGTGTTCTACCTCGTACGCGGATCAGTGTTTTTCGTCCTTTTCCCCCTTTCGCTTCTTTTATTGTTATCATCACTAACGTCCGGTCCGTGCTCGCTCGTACCCGCCCGACGATTCCGCTCTTATTTCCTCCATAACTCACATCGCCGCTTCCGCTCCAGGCGTTTGCTCCGTCCGCTGCGCCTCTACGTCTTGATCGGCGCCCGACAACACAATTGCGCCGTCCGCTCCTCGCTCGTTCTAGCGGCCGTCTCCCGGCCTACGCTCTCGCCCTCCCCTTCCGCCTCGCGTCGGTTTCGCTCCTTGCCTCCGCCCCGCCCCCTGCCACCGCCGCCTTCATTCCTGCGGTAAGCCGCCCCGGGAACGGCGTGTAACTCCCAAGTAGCGCTGCCTCCGCAGGTAGGAGGAGGCGGGTGGGGGCGGGGCAGGTCACATCGCCACGCGACGCACGCTCGCTCGGTTATCGTTACCGCTGCGGTCCCCGCCGCCGCAGGCGGGCGCGCTGCTGGGGGCGGGGGTGGCGGCGGCGGCGGCGCGCGCTCGAGACGTGCCGTGTCCCTCTTCCGCCGCCGGCTCGTTATGGCGCCGAGAGTCCTGGACCCCTCGTCGGAGCCGCCCCGCGCCGGCCCGGCCCGGCCACCTCTCTCATCCCTGGACGGGAGCTGCAAGTGCAGGTCGACTCATCCTATGAGCCGTCCACCAGCAATCTCTAGCAGACGCCCACTTACCGCTTGCTTTCCGTCGTTTCCGTCTCCTCCTTCTCCTCGTTTCGTTCCTTTTAAACTTGTTTCCCTAATGTTTTTACTTTCTTTCATTTCCTGAAGATCCCTTTATTATTTTTTGTTCCATTTTTTTTGAAATTTCAGAACATATTCTCAATGATTGCTCTTGTAATCACTGCTACTTTCTGAATTTCGCATCTTGCATTCTCTCTCCAGTGTCTGCTCTGCTTCTACGTTTCCCGTCAAATTTCACTTCGCTCTCTGACTGTACCTCCATCATCAGCCCCTGTCGCTCCCATTTGGTCCTCTGCCGCCGGTCTCGGAGTCCCAAACTAGAGCCCCACCCGCTTCCCCCGCGCCCCGTCGTCATTCCCCGACGCCGGCGCCTCCACGATCCCCCCCCCCGACCCCCCCCCCGGCCCCGCCGCGCCTTGGCCGGACTCGAGACGAGCCGGCAAATTGGTTACGCGGTCGGCCGGGAGGGCTTGTGCAAGGGGGAGGGGGATCCCGGGGCTATGTCGGAAATTACGTTCCTTGATGTAAAGGTCTGCCCCGGAGCGAGAGTACTCAGAAACTTCGCGTTTTTTTTTAAAAAAAAGCTCTTTTTATTGAGGGAATATGCCCACGTAACGAAGTTAATGACATTCTTTCCTTTTTTGGTGCGGATGGATGTACTTCGGGTGATGAAAGTTCGCCTTTGGAGAGAAAAAATCACTGAACAGTGTCTTCACATTTGTATCTTCAGTGCGTGGTTGCTAAGCCGTAATTACCTTTTTGTTGTCTTCACTTTCTCTGCTTCTTTAATCTCGACTTCTTCAAGAAAGAATATTACCTATTTGTCGTGTCGAGAGATAGAGCGGATTTAAGCTCACAAGAGACTGTTGCCTTCGCTTTTGTCAGGATCAGGTTGTAATTCATTTTATGGGACAGCGCTGTCAGAATTCACAAGTAAAACAATGCAGAGTAGAATATCGAAAAAATGTGTTTTTTTTGTATATCCTTTTATTTTAGCAACAACAAAAAACGTCGCCGACCACAAAATACGAAACCAATAACTGTTACTTTCGAAATTCAACTCTCAATTTTTGTGTATGAAACACATCTCACTGGGCTGCTGAAACATTATACTTTATATGTTTTTGTTTCGTGAAGCATGAAAGACATTTTCCTGAAATGTTTAATTCAAATATAAAATTTTCATTTAATTCTGGAAAAATGACGTGGTTAAACATTATTCTAATGATCTGAGCCTGGTAGACTACAATGACATTTCTGGCGATATTATTTATAAGACGAGGCAATTCTGAACTTAAAAATGGTTTACGATCTCCAAAATTCGATAATTATACATATTTTAATGGATTACATTAAAATTAGCATTTCGTTATCTAAACGAATTACATTTCATAAAGTAATAGACTCTTCTGTGTGGTCTCGCTTAAGATCACACACACACACACACACACACACACGCGCGCGCGCGCGCACACACACCTGCACTGTAGGTTACATTCAAAGCGAGTCTCATGTTTCAAACTGACTAATGTACACAATCGTTGCTTCCTGCTCTAGAGTGAACTCTCCGTGTACTTGAAGTGGAGCATTCTTGTCAACAATTAATCATAGTTCCTCGTTTTTCTGTCTGGATAAGATATTCAGTGTTTCTTCAATTTATTCATCCGTATAGCTCGTCGACCGACGTCTGTCAGAATTGTTTCATGAGTAAAAATGTATGACAGTTCCCCGTGCCGGGGTTTCACCCTACCGCAGTGCCGCCGTCTGTCGGGGGACCGCCGAGCCGCCCGCGGCATCACCGCTTGCGCCCCCGGAGGCGGGGGCGGGGCGGGGCGACAGGCGTCGACACGGACCAGCAGGCCGCCGACACGTGTCCGCTGAATAATGCAGCGCCGGCCGCCGTCTGTCCCCGCTTTCGCCCTCGCCCTCGCCCCCGTCCTCGTCCTCGCTTCTGTCCAACACCCCGCCCTCCCCGCTCGCGGACACTCCCGCTCGCCGTGACACTCGCGGTCATTCGCTCGGAGGCCAATTGCTGGACGTACCCGACTCGTTTTGGCGGGAATACGTCTCTATGACCATGTCCATAGCTGAACCGTATTGAAAAAACAACTTCCACGACGTTCTCCTCGACACTTCATCATCATTGGGGTTATTTTAACGTCTCTTTACACACTAACTTTTATACCGACACCCCCTGCCTTCTGCATTCGATGATTCTTCATAACCATTGCCTGCTCCGGTCAACGTCCCTCCATCCTACAACGTGGTGTCATCACGCGTTCGGTATATGTGACAGTTGATTTTCTTTGAACACCGTTGCATCATACACACATAACGCCAATTGTGGGTCAACAGCTGGCCTCATATACCTTCGAACGTGACAAATACGAATTATTTTATCTGACCCATTGAACATCATTTGTGGGATTATTTCATTCCAACTTCCTTTAGTGTTAATATTCTAGAAAAATTATAATCCCAGTTAGTGCAAATCTAGAGGACTATAAATGAACAATAGGATCTGATTTGAATGCTACTTAAGCAAAAACCCCTTAGTTGATGGACATCATTATGTAACTGCAAAAAAAGGAAAAAACGTAAATTATTGCAACAAGATTTCCTCTATTTGTACACGGCGCGTTTGAACATGCCCTACAATTTAGACGGCGCTCCCTTCACAATTGTTTCGCGTACTCTTAACATCACAGCCCCAACTTGTTAAGCCTCTTCCCTTCTTCCATTTGCCCCGAGAAGCTCTCTTCTCCGCAGCAGCGGCCATTCAGTCCCTTACAGCAGCTAATTAAGCAGGGCTCCGTTAGGGAAACAGCGGCCGGCGTTGCGCCATGTGCAGGGGCCATTGGAGGGAACCGGCCGGCGATTCTCGTGCGCGCCCCGCCCGCACGCGTCGCCCGCCCCCGCCACATCATCGCCGTCGCCCGCTCTACCATCCTGCCCGCCTTCAGTCGCCCGCCCACCTCGCCTCCCCCCGTCAGCCGCCTCGCCCACCTTGCCCACAGTCAGCCGCCCCGTCCACCTTGTCTGCCTTCGCGCACCCCGCCCAACTGGCTCTCCGTCACCCGTCCTACCCACCTTGCCCGCCTTCACCCGCCCCGCCCACCTTGCCCGCCTTCACCCGCCCCGCCCACCTTGCCCGCCGTCAGCAGCCCCACTCACCTTGCCCGCCTTCACCCGACCCGCCCACCTTGCTCACCGTCAGCCAACCCGCCCGCCTTCGCCCGCCCCCCTTGTCCTCGCCCAGCCCGCCTATCTAACTCTCTTCGACCAATAAGCCCATCCTACCCGTCCCGTCCGCCTTGTCCGCCGCCTCTCCGCTGCCAATCTCTCCTAGCTCCAGCCCTGTTCGCCCCACCCTCCAAACGCTACCGCGGTCCAACACCCGCACCCACGCTGCCTGTGTAGTCCTCGCCCCCTGCCGTCGTTGCCCGCCCCCTCTTTCTCCGTCGCGCGCCGCCCGCTGCATCTGGCCTGGCAAGCTGCCGCCCGCAGCGCCGCCGCCTGCCGACAGGCCGTTAGGACAGCACGGAGGGGGTGGGGGTGGGGGAGCGGTACGCGGGAGATGAGGGCCTCCTCCAAGTGGCTCCCACTCGGCGCCGTGTTGGCGGTTGCGGTGGCGCCGCTGGTGCGGGCGTCGCGGCGGCCGCGGCGCAGTCGGAGCGCCGGCGGCGGAACAGCGGGCGAAGCGTGGAGGGAACGGGACAAGACGTGCGTTGCGGAGGGTTCCAGGAAATGAGCACGAATTGCGAACGATGAAACAGGGAAAGATGTTTAAGGTGGCGATGACAGATCACTCGGGATAGTTGCTCAATGTCGTTAAGGCGGAATTGCCAACAGCGGTCGCACAGCGGAGGATAACGATTTGATTATAACAGTTGGGATGAACTGTGTGCATGTACGTGACTGTCATGCAGAAACCACGCTAAGCACGGAATTGGTTGAACCAAACGTAGACGTAAGGCTCAAGCCCCGGTGTTGGAGGCGAGGTCCAAGGTAGGAGCGACCTTTGCCGTGGAGTGGACGGGGGAGGGGCTTGGCCGTGGGTGTGGGCGTGGCCGGGGCCGGGGACGGCTGGCGCGGGTCGGCGCGCGCGGAGCGGAGCGTGAAATGGGTCGGCGGCTCGGCGCGCCGCCTACGCCTTCGCCGCGCTTCGTAATGGCGGTTGGCTGCACCCCCCTCTCGCCCCCCCCCTCTTCACACTCCGCCTTGGAGCACACCATAGCTCTCTCTCAGCCCCGCTTCCAACAATCCTCTGCGTACAACGCGGCGTGAGATTCTGTGAGTAATTTTTTTTCGCGAAACCAACATTCGTGATTGTCACTTTACATTTTATTGGGTGGAATCCTCACAAATGTAAATATATTTTAAATGTATAGTTCGCTTCTACTTTCAGGCGTCATATTTCCGAAATGCAGTGGTTATTTTCATGCTCAAGAAAGTTATATCAGTGTCACCGTTATACTTGGAGTATTTACAATAATGCGTTCTCTCACGTAGTACTCCCAGCTTCTCCGTGGAAGAAAGACGGGTCCTCATATTCGTTGTGTGCAGTGCTCCAGTTCATGATAAGACCGGCTGCAGCTCCGGGAATGCGAATAAGATAAGAACAATTTGATTCCGTGAATACAGAGGAAACCTTGTTACGTCCTTCGTGAAGGTCCCCTCGGGAGCTGCAGTACCCGTGTACCCTTCGTCCTCCTACCCCGGGCGTTCCTAATTCGCCGCCGCCGCCGCCCCCGCCCCCGCCCCCGCCGCTCTTGCCTGCACCCCCGATCCTCACCGCAGTCTACGCTCGGCAGCGTCTTCACGGACCCCGAGGCGAACCCGAGTACGACTCCTTCCCCGCCATCGTCCCCACTCCAACCCCTCCCCTCCCGCCGGGGGTTTCCGCGACGCGTACACGGACCCCGAAGCCATTAAATTAACAATGGCCGCGCGAGGTCTCCGTTTAATTCCGTGAGTTACGGCGCGATCAGCCCCCGCCGCCTCCACCGAAGGAGCGCGGGGGGGGGGGGGCGTTCGAGGACGCCAGCGCCGCCAACGGCGCGCTCCCGTGACCCCACGACCCGGCCCTCGAGTGTCTCTCCCGATAACAGCCACGACGACGCCCACGCGGAAAATATGGGCCCCCGGATTTCGGGTTAATTAATCGTTTTTTATCGGCAGGTCTTGCGAAGCTGCGCCCACCGGCTCGCGGGCAAATTGGATCTATCCGCTCCCCCTCCCTTCGCGCCCGCGGGGCGATCCCGACGGATCGCTTTCGCCCCGACGCCCGCGGGCGTGCAGACGTCCACGCTGCATCCGATTCATCAGCGCCTGGCAGGGCTCGCGGTCGCTCATACGCGGACGTCGCTCCGAAGTCCCGTCCGCGCTGTCGTTGGATTTCAAAGGTCGTATTTCGAGCCCAATAATGATCGACGTTTTCTGGGCGGGGCGTATTCGCGACTGCCCAACGCGAGCCCCGCGGTGCTGAACAGACTTTTTAATCCCGGGCGAGGATTTTGGTATTACTGGCTCGCCCTCTGGCGTGCCATTCGCGGTCCGTTTTTAGAACCCAGTCTCGTTTATTTTCCTTTCTGGTTTCTTGATGGGACTCGTGCAACAGTTTGAAGCTTAGTTTTCATTTCGAGTTGGTTCCAATAATATTATTAGACACAGATGATCCTTATGTTTTTATTTATGTATTTATTTATTCAGAAGCATTGTTTACTTGCTTGTGCAAACGACAGTCGTAAATATTTTCATGAAATATAATTTTCTCTGATGAAAATCAAATGATGAAAATAAATAAAAATCAGCTGTCGAAATCAGAAATAAAAAAAATTTTAAAACATCATATCTAAGATTTTGAATTTCTTGATCAAAACTCTGAAGATGAGTAATGTTTCTCGTAAATAAGATCTGACGTTGCTAATAGTTCTTTATGATACGAGTGGTAAGAATGATATTTTGAGAGTATGGAAGTTTGCGACCCGAGGTCAGTTTAGACAGACAAACTACCTATTTATTTTAATTCAGTTACACAAATCTCTTAATTGGGTACCATGTATCATTAAGATCATTGTTGTAGCTGATCAGCCGTATAGCTTCTTTGTTGCATTCAGCTTTATCTGAACATTTGAGCATCGTCTCACTTATAGACTGCGCATACTGAACGTAACTGCTTTTAGTCTAAAAATATAACATTGCCTACGATACTCGAAGGCATTACGGTTTCCGTGGACGTGGTTCTCTGAGTTGCAGCCAGTGCCGGCACAAGGTATGGGCAGATGGTACAGTAGCCTGATGATTCATAATGTTTTCAATTAATTTTTTACCTTAAATATTTAATTATAGTAATTAATTATAAGGTAGCACAACTATGAACGAATCAATCAAATGACGCTAACCTTAAAATAGGTTCTATATTCTCTTCATATTATTATTTCATGAACTTAACAAATGATTTTATTAAACACTAACTAATTAAAACAATTAAGCGTTTTAAGATCAGCGTGGAAATTTTATTATTTTGTCCCTAAGTACTTTTACTTAAAACTATTATTTAAAGTATATTTCAAAACCTTTTACGATCTTAATTTTTGTTATTGAAATGAAATAACTCATATAGTTTCTTGATACAACTTTCACACTTATAATTTTTTAGTGGGGGGGTTACGTTTTGAGCATTGCCCCAGGCCCAAAATTGTCTAGCTCCGGCCCTGGTTGCAGCTAATTGTTTGCGCAGGAATTGCGGCTGTTCTGGTAAGGTTCGTCCGCTGCGTAGTGGAAGCTATGCGTGACTACGCCGCTCATCCTTCAGATGTCGAACGTTTCCGCGGCCGCGGGAGGCTCGTTTGGTTTTTCGCCGCCCTAGCGGGCGCCCCATCTCTCACTGCGCCCCAATTTCCCCTAATCTCCCCCGCTCTCCTCCGCCTTTTCTTTGCCTGTTCTGGGAGCTATCCAGACTCTCTGGATTTCCATAATGGATGTGTTTTCATCCTACCTCCTCGTCTGCGTGGGTTGGTGTGAGTCGGAGCTTCCGTTTGCGTGAAAGTTTTGCGTGGAGTTTTTGTTAAGGGATGACATCAAAGCGGAAAGTTCCGGTCGTGGGGATGCCGTGTACGTTATCGAGATTATTCATGTGCAGGAGGTTGTAGGTGGACGTTGTGTTTGATTTACTCGATCTCTTCTGTGTTTTCTAACTATCATCTACTCTGATTCTTCTGCACTAGCAACACCTTAGCAAGTAAATTTGTTAATACTACTTCACAATTTAACCCATTTTGTTCTCGGTTCATTTATAGGAATTGAAAGAGGTAAATTATTGTAATTGAATGTCGATTTCATTAAATGCTTGTGGAAAAGAATAATTTATTTGTGAAAAAATGTTTTCGAGGCAATGGCAACAATATGTTTTGATTATAGGTAATATAATTATTAAATTAGACGCATGTAATAAGCAATACGATTTTTTTCATTCCCTACCGCCTAAGTACTCGCCTACACTGTGAGGCCTATGTATATGATTCATTTTCTGATTCTAAAATTTAGATTTTCTAAATGAATTCTGATTTTCTAAATGATTGAAATTCTTTATTTTCTGTGTGCTCAATACTGCGTGCAGTTGTAATGCCTTTTTTTCGCGCTAGACAATTTTAAGATTTGGATAGCAAATATTACGCTCGTGATATTTACTACGTAATTGCGCAAGTTTCGTATCCAACGGTGCCGAGCAAGTGGATGGCGTGCAGCTCCTTTCCGCCCGCTGCAGTGAGCATAGGCGCCCCCTCGCGGTCGCAGTCCCTTGACATGCACGCGACTGAGCTGAGGGTGTCCGTGGGGAGTCCAGCTGTCAAGATCACATCGCTCCTAATTTATTCCGTCCTCCGCGCTCGGCGATACTGCAGCAACCCCTTCAGCATATATCTTGAATTGCTGCTTGTACTTCCTAGCGTGCGGTGATTTCAACGATAGATTAGTGAATTCGTTCTTGACCGCAGAAGGAACTGGGTGTGATTTGTTTGCAAATTGTGTATTGAATTTCTTAGTGTTCGAGCGTGTAGAATTATTTGTTACCATCTTTCTGCGAATCATAAACCTCTTATATTATGCAAGGTTACCATCTTTCTTTGAATCTTAAACCTCTTATATTATGCAAAGTTATGTATTCATTGTTTTTGTATTTTTTCTGATGAATCACAGACAGCGAATTACGCAAAACAGTGTTTTCTGTTTTGAATAATACTATTTGTGTGAATATGGCTCGTCGACATATTTCTTAAAATATCACCCTCACTTTTTTATTACCGGAGCATCTTCATTCTGTAATTACTAACCGATTTTCTGATTACTTACGCTTCCGAGATATCTATGAGGAAGCAGTACGTAGATGAATAGACCACTAAGATACGCCTTGTTTACTACCACTTTTGACCTCGTGAACTCCGTGAAAATAAAACAACCTAAAACCCTTTTGATGATAATATACTTGTACGATAAGAGGAGCGCGGGGTGAATTCGCATAATTTGCACACAATTTTTAGAAACGTGCGCCTTTTTTCAGGCGTTTTCCCGCCGCTATCACGCTGTAGGCGCACGATGCGAGGGAAATTAGCATTATGATTTCGCCTTTAACGGCCCTGCGGCGCCGCTTTCGAAGGAGTTAACTGTGGAGTCGTAAAAAAGAGGAGGTGGAGCCACCTCGGGTGCCTGTGCCACCCGGTCGTGGACTCTGTCTCACACCAACTCTCCAGCCCCACCTGCAGCCCCGCCCCACGTCCAACTGCCCTTCATCTCCCGTCCCACTGCCCTTCGCCGCCCCACATCGTCACACTCCATTCCACCCCGTCCACCCCTCCCACCCCAACCGCCCCCTCCCATACCTTCCTACTCCATTACACACCCTCCCACCACTCTCACCCCGTCCCACCCCATCCTACCCCGTCCCACCCCGTCCTACCCCGTCCCACCCCTTCCTACCCTGTCCCACTGCCCTTCGACACCTTATCCCACATTGACCCACTGTCCTTCGCCGCCCTGTTCCACAACGTTTCACTCCATCCCACCCCGTCCACCCCTCCCACCCCAACCACCCCCTCCCACACCGTCCTACTCCATTACACGCCACTCACCCCTCCCACCCCGTCTTACCCCGTCCCCCCTATCCCGTTCCACCCTGTCCCACGCCGTCCCATCCCTTACCACCCCGTCCCGCCTTCTCAGCCCCGCTCCACACCTTCACCCATGCCCCACATCGCCCCATCCTGAAACAAACCTGCTGTTCGTCGCAAAGCCACCCTCCCCTGTCCGGAAGACAAGGTACCTGAAGGAACCAAACGAACAATATCTCTGCATGCTCACACGCAAGTTTACACGCCCCAACCTTCTCTTTCCTTTCACCTTCCCCTATCCGATTTGCACGCTTCTTGATTTCCTCCAAACGTTCTTCACTGTTTTCCTTCCTTGTCGACCGCTCCCCATTTCTTTGAGCTTTTATTAAAATGTTCACTTTTCTCCCCTCCGTTCCTTACACTTTCTCACTTCTGTCTTTCACTGTACTTTTTCATTGACATTTTAATCCAGCACACGTTTTTCACTTTTACTCGACTGCATTTGACTCTTAGTCTTTCGTCTCTTGCTTCCGGTCTCCACATTTTATCTCCCTCATACCTTTCTCAGAGTTGCTGATCGTTTTCACAGACTCCGTTTCTGCCCCTCGTCCAACACTTTGCCTCCGTCATTCGCCTGCTCGTCCCTCTCATCCGTTCTCCCTTCCCCGCACCAGTGCATCGTCCAACTCACCCTCTCGCGCCACTCGTAGTTCTCCTCCTCCGCGCGTGCTGTTTGCTGCGCCAACTTGAGGAAGCGAAGCGAGGTGGGCGGGGCGGGGCGGGGCTAGACGCGGGATGGGCCTCGAGCGTTGGGCCTGCGGTGCAGTTGGGTGCAACTTTCCATATCGCGGCCGGCAGATGTAGCCGTCGCCCAGCCTCCGACATCGACCGCGGCGGCGCTGCGCTTCTCTGCCTAATACACACACACACACACACACACACATTCCAAGCACCTGCTAGCCACCGTGGAGGCGGAGATGCGTCTCAGAAACCCACGCCGGGTACGAATACGGTCATAGTTTTGGGAAGAAAGAACGAACCATTGAAGACCTGGAAAATATTAGAAATCAAAGCGAGAAAATATGCGGAAAATGATTTGTCCTGTTAGGTGTTTTCAAGGTGGGCGTCATGCTCGTGTGGAACAAAAGAGCGACGCACGCTGATGAGATGTGACGAATACTCACATGGCGATGAACGTTTCTTTCAAAATACGAGTATTGCCTTATTTTTCCTGCAATACACTCAACACGACTGCCAGTTGTTATGAATTGCCCGTAATTCGTATTGTTACGATATTATGGTCAAATACAAATCTACTTTGGTGTGTTCTTTTCCTTTGAATCAAATTGTTATAATGATAAACACCCTCGTGTCGTTCTCGAATACCACGGTCCTCTATGTTTAAGACAGAGAAAACGTGTGATAAAAATCAGAGAATATCTACAAACTTCACTGACCTTCTCTTCATGCCTGACATTTGAGAACCACGTGGATTCTCGCCCCGGTAGTAATCTACCGACGAGGAACAGCTTCTCTTGTAATTTTCTGTTGTTGCTATCGACTCTCGGTGAACAAACTAGAGTGTTCGAGCAAAATTCACTTCGCAGTGAAGCGCGGTCGCGGGGAACATGTGGCAACAGCGAAAACATTTGGCGACGCTGCCTCTCCTGAGAGACCGCTGAGAAGAAGGATGACAGTGCAGTGTAATTTATGTTTTTAAAAAATATTCCATTTTGTTACTGATGAATATAACCCACCTTATTTAGTTGATTACGCGTATACTGTTTTCTTTCTTTCCCGTGTCTTCATTACGATTGGTCTTGCGTTCTTCCGTCCAAATTCTGTTGGTAACCAGCGCTTCTGGCTTTTTATACAAAACGCATATTTTTTTACTTATACCTGAAATGAATAACTGTAACTTAAGCCAGACTATTTAGCGTATTTTGTACAAGAAACCTTCGCGAGGTCTTTGCATCAACTAAATCCAGCATGCTAAATAATTACTTCAAGGTTGGTTTGACATTTCTCAAGATCGCCACCAGAAACGATGGAAATGTTTTATTTCAAATACCGCATGACCCTTCCATTTATGTGTATAATTTGAAGCTTCTACAACCAGATTTGAGAGTATATCTTATTTTAAAGATGGCTCGTGGCTGCTTTTAAACCTTCTACGTATCACATATTTTATATTTCGTATGAAATTTGTATTGAGATATGGAGACTAGTGTCCATTTACTTCGGTAGTTAGGGTATATTCATTCAGTCTCTACAAATTAATTTTAAGAACTGAACGGTGACGTTTTGTGTTCGAAAATTTGAAAGTATTTCATTCATGCAATTTTATTTACTAGCATGAATTTCTATTTTACATATGATCAATATTTGTGTATTTAAAATATACATGTTTGTGTAGATTCATTTCTATTTTTGTAATTCTTATACATAATATTAACAAATTTAACCTTCGTAAGGAAAATCATTTCTATTTTTATCATTAATTCTGTTCTCTAGTAATCACAAATGTGATGAATGTAGGGAGTTAATTACATACTTGTTTTCAAAAAGATTAAAACATTCAAATAGATTTGCAAGTGCAATCTGTATGGCATTTTACTGCTTAACATTCCCTTTTAATCTGATAATGCAATACAATATTTCTAATAATTGTTAAATTTTATGCCATAGGGTATTTCGTTTAATACCATGGAATGACGTGATTTTGTCTTTGGCTCATAAAATGTTTGCCGCGGCCAGCTCTACCCACATCTGTTCAACTTCCCAAATTTGATAGGGGCAGAAATTAGGCCGAGTCATTATGCAAAATACCCACTAATATAATCCGCTTCCATTCGAAATTGGGAAATCTCGATAACATTGTGTAAAATCCCTGCTTATTAAATTTCATCAAAATCCGTTATGTAGCCTAGGTTCCATTACGAAAATGCACGGAGGAAGCCGTACAAATATTTTTTTTCTTTTATTTGTGTATTCTGTGAACAAACAACTCGCTCTATTTAAAAAACTACCTGATGAATAAACATTGTACTGAATATTTCCGGAGAAGATATTGGGATGCATATGGCAGGCGATGTGTGTGTCATTATCGTTGATGCGATGACATCGAAAATGATGCGAACCTGTAAGCTCTTCAGCTTTGGATTAATTGGTTCAAATTATACGTCATTATTTCAATCAATCCGCTTTAAATAAGGGGAAATGTGCAAAATTATTGTTTTTAATGTCATATAAGCATTCGGTAGGTGTGGAAATGTTAATTCTAGTTTCAGAGGGGATAATTCTTATGAGACAGTCGTAAGTCAAGATTTAAGTTTCAAACATTTCGAAAAAACCGAAAACCAATTGATGGGGAATTTTTGGATTGACGATTTCTCAATTGCATTCTGAATTACTGAACTAATAAATTAATGAATGAGAGAGCATCTCAGAAGGAGATTAACCCCCCATCAAATAGGGCCTTAAGTTAGAACTTAATTACTTAAGTTAGAAATCGAAATAACAGTAATATTTACAAATAGTGATATAATATTGAATGACTTTCTTTTATTAACTAAGGATACAAAATTTATAAAATGGTAAAACATACATATTACATCATTAATAATTCTCATAGGGAACGGATTTTGATGCAAATATATATTTGTACAGAATCACGATACCCACATTCAATAATTTTTTTCAGAGTTAACAAGTCATTCTGAATAAATTGAAACCATTTTTATTTTACATATTTTAACATATTCTGGTATTATCACATATTTTCACGTATTTTATTTAAAGTTACATATTCCTAACATATATCGTTACATTTCAATATATTTAAAATTTTGGAGCGGAATATTTCAGATGCGGATTTGCACTATATGTTACTATATTCATCTTTCTTAAAATGCAATGTAAGCTGTGCTTTTATGACCTGCGGACCTTTGCTGTGAATCTTCAAACTTACCCCTTCCCTCCTGCTTCTCGCAATGAAGGCTGAGCGAGTGTTTGTGAGGCAGAAGTAATTTCGAGCATAACCTTGCTCATGTTTCTCACAGCCTATGCGTAACTCGCTCCGAAACTAACAAATATTTTTACAGGTCATTATCTTATCGCGGTATGGGATTTGGGGGAGGGGGATCCCTTTAACCTTCTTCCCCCTCCCGGATTCATCACTGGATCACGGTACTGCTATTCACTTGAGCACCCGCTACTCGTAAACATTGTACACATGCAACGTACATCCAAGTATTATAATATATTTTTATTTTACATATTTTATTTTTTCTTACATATTTTGAAAAAACAAGTATAAATGTATGTAAATAATTTGCTTTTTATATTACAATAAATCCGTTCCCCACTCATTACATATTTTGTAGATAATATTTTAAACGATATTTTTGATAATCTGTGAATGAACGGAGATACAAATTCAATGCAACTCGAAGGTAATATAATATCCGCAGTCTCATAAATGATTGAGTTTTTAATATTTCGATTGCTCACACGTATACGCAAGGCCGACGCTTTCCGCATCTTGCGAACATCTTCCGCTACGTCTTCCGCATCACAGCCGTGGGCCGAACAGAGGGCAAAGAGAGGCGAGTCGCTCGTTGAAGGAGGCGGGGGACCGTTCACGAGCGCAGTTTCACTTATTCCTGGAGGGTGAGCGCCTCTGGCCTAAACAGTAGGAGACGATGATGGTGATGAGGAAGCAACGCCGTCAAGCCTCGTGGGCTAACTGCAAAGATTTGTTCTCGGGCAAACTACGGCCGGCGGTATCCCCCTGCTCACTACGGCAGAACTCGGACGAGCCCTAGAGCCCACGGATGTCCCTTTGATCGTAATCCGCTCTCTAATTTTCGAGCGTTCCGTTTGAGGTATCTGCGCTCGTGTTCTCATTCCGATCCTTTTTGCCAGTCCGTTGTGTTCTTCCACCAGCTTATTTCTGCACCCTTTGTTTCTATTTGAATCAACGAATGGGAGAATGGTAACGGTATATATCCGTGTTGTACAAAATAGAATGCAGATCTGCCCTGAAAACGGTTTCATGCAACAAATCGGCGCCTGAAAACTTGAAACGTGTCATTAGAGAAGTTTTCATGTTTTTTTTCGTACCAATGAGCGTTGTGCAAGCGTGAGCGACAGTCGTTTGTTTGCTACCAATTTGCAAGCGACGTCGAAACATGGCTGGCAATGGGGTGAGTTTTTTCGAATCGAGATAGCTATCATTCACGACCATGTGAGTCTAAAACACAGTAATCCAGTTGTGTGCGAGTTCACTACACAGCATTTTCTGTGATAGACTCCTGTGTTATAATACCAGAAGATAATAACATGTTTACTCCATCAATGATTACAGTGGGTAAAAATAAAAATGTAAAAATGTATAGTGAATTTGAAAGAAAAATGTTTTTTTATACTTTGCAAGGCAGTGTAGGGGTTTTGGATATGTATTCTTCTAACACGTGAATGCGTGAAAGATATTTTACAAGCACATTTGATAAAATAGTTACCATTTAGAATGTTTATCTGGTTGTAAATCCATCTTCACCCTAAAAAAGAACCGTGAAATGCTTCGCAGCTGGAAACTACACGTGGAAATTAATATTCAACTAAAATGAATATACCGTGAACCTTGATCCAGCCGTTTATACCAAATTCTAATTAAAATACTCGCATTAGCTATTTTTATTCGAAATGAATGTTTCCAGAATATTCCCATAATCTTCCTGTGGTGTAAATTGCGCAAAGATTTAGCTAGGCTGTGTCTTGTTTAAAATTCACCATTTCGGTCTTCCCTACGAGAGAAAATTTCATTCACTTTGATCCGATTGCCACTTTGTTCAAAATGGCGCGTCATTCCCCGAGTTGAGTGGAATCGCGAAAACAATTTTCATGGAAATTGGCGGGACAATTTATGATAAACGGTTTGCACCCGATTGGACTCGGGACATTCTCAACGAAGCGACGCTTCGGCGAGACAGCACGGTGACCGAAGATGGCATCGCATCGACGATCGTCGAGCCTCCCGCACTGTCGTTCCTTCTCCCCTTCTCCTGCTCGGTTTTTGATTCTTTTATAGCTTTTTCATGTCTTTATGACAATCTTGTACTTTCCAGAAATGTAAATAGGTGGTTAGAGGTACACATTATTTTCGAAATATTAAATCCACGCAAGAGATCCAAAAGTCTTGTCGAACTACCGAGACCACTCTTCGGCTGCAACCGCCTTCAGCTAAAAGCTGCCGCGGCTGTCCTGAAACGCCGTTTCTGTTTCGGTCCATTACCGACTGCAGTCATCTGTCACCGTCTACTACCGGTGGACATTGCTGCCTCCGCACGACACCTCCTACCACCGCTTATCACTGTCCTAATTGTTGGCCCTAACAGATGCTTCCTACAGGATATCTACTGATCATAACGTCTCCTTTCCATTTCTGTTCCTTGTCATTCCGTGCCGCCCAGAATCGCTCGGCCATCTCGTCACCAGACACTGCCGTCGCCATTGCTCGCTCACCCACCCCCACCGCCTTCGGCCTCTGCCTGTCTCTCGCCACTGTCGTCCACCACTACTCCTTCTCACACACACGACCTCCGCCATCACTCGCTCGCCATGCACGGAGCCCCGCCCCACCGTTTCGTTTCGACCTCCAACACCGCCGTCACCACCGACCACCGTTCCCGTCGTCCACCACTACCCGCCGTCACCATTCACCATCGCCCGCCTGCCGCACTCGAGTGACATCCCACCGTTCCACTTAGGCCGCCGTCACCACCGACCACCGTCCCCGTCGTCCACCACTACCTGCCGTCGCCTTTCACTATCACCCGCCCACCGTGCTCGAAGCCACATCCCACTTAGGCCGCCGTCACCACTGACCTCGCCGCCCACCACCGCTGCCCACCGCGGGCCGCCGCGGGGCGCGTGCATAATTCAGCGGTCGGACGGGCGTTCCGGCGGCCGGATGCCGCTGGGTTTCCGCCGGTGGCAGCGCTTTGGTCGCGTCCGCGGGGGCGGCGCCTCCCGCCCGGCGTCGCCCTGTGCACGCGCAGGGCTTCTAGCATTCACCTGACTAGGCATCCTCACGTTGCTTCCCTATCCTAAGTATTATTTCTTTGTAGACTGGATCAAGCCTTCTAAGCTCTTTTCCACAAAACTCTAAACATTTCTTCCCTGTTTTCAAATGTTCATGTTATCCAATAGAGTGGATAATGTTCTAGGTAGGAACGACTTCGTCGCATACTTAGGAGCCAATTAAGGATGGCGTTAGCCAACGCGAGGTGTCGAGGGTAGAAGGAGTTCATTGTGGCGACGAGAAATAGTTGGTACGTGATACACAGGGATCAGATTGTCGATGGGAAGTTTCTAAGTAAAGGCAAGTGAGAGACGAGGTGTGTTTTCGAATTTCACTGTGGCAATCGTATACTTCTCGTTTATTATATACTTCAATTGACGCATTGCTACGCATTTCTAAGAATAGGTTCTGGCCTTGCAATTTACATAAAACAGCTTTGAGTTTGTGCAAGGCTTAATTTACAGCACATTATTGTGCCAAAATATTCCTCTTGAAACACACAAGATGTCTCACACCCAGTCAATCAATTTGCATTATCCAGTGCCATGTGTCTAAAACCGATATTTGCTAGATTCATACCGTGACCCGTTCTTCGAAATTCATACAGCCTTATGCAAACCATCTGGCTAATGTGCGAATTAATTATTTCTTTGTAGACTGGATCAAGCCTTCTAAGCCCTGGCTACTAATATTTGAAATCTTTCTGACTAAGCGCAGCATATTACTTAAATTTACATTAATATCCTTCTCGTCTCGTTATCAGCTATTGTTGTGCTACAATACTGCTTCGTCGAAAAGTATTTAGCGGATAACGAAATCTGGCAATTTCTGATCGTTGATTCAGTTGTTTCAACTGCCACATGCAATTCGCACAAATGCTGCAACTCGTCGCTGATGAATACGTGTCTGCATTGATACACTGCTATCTGTCATATCCCATGACATCCCGAGGCTAAATGTTCAATTACGAGCTTTCACACCGCGATATGGCACATGAAATCGAACGAGAACAGCTGCAATCTTTTTGATCTGCGGTAACTGATTCCCCCATTGTAGGTAATTCAAAAGATCGGAAAATTCGAGCACCGTTTCCCTGCCTCTTTTGTACCGACAAATATTCCTCTCCTTGCGCCATGAAAACTTTTACGACACATCCACTACGCTCATAAAAGTCGTAATAGTGCTCCGCCCAACTGCCTACTATTCATTTAGGATGTGGCAAGTTTAGACTCGGAAATAGCGGGCCGTTACACGAGAACCCCGGACACACAAACTCCTCCCGTGTACATAAAGCTCAAAGTTTAATGAATGTCACAATGACGTTTTCCGAGGCGAATCGCGGCGTAATGAGAGAAAGCGCGCCCAGAAACTTAGATTGCGCGACGTTTAATCAGTAGAAAAAATGCGGCGCGGGCGTGGCGGGGAGAAGAGGATCTTCTCGAGTGCGTAACGCCCCCGCGGCGTGAGGTGGGAGGGGGGAAGGGAGGGGAGGGGCGGGGCGGGGAGGAAGGCACGGCGCGAGCGCGCGTCTCCGCGTTGACGGGCCGTCACGCCGCGATTTACGGCGTCCGCCGCGAGGGGCGCTGCTGTTTGCACTTGCGAGCGAGCGCCGCGCTGCGATTATCCGCGGAATTTCATCTGTGCTCCCCGCCCCTCCCCCTTCCGCTCTGCCCGCCGCCCTCTACCTTCCCCGCCGCTCCCGCGAGCAAGAATTTCTCATTTGCAGCTGCGGGGTGGCCTCGCAGCGGCAAAACGTTGTCGCGCCCTTTCTCGCACTCTGACCCCCCAAAAAAATTTAGTACCGATTTTCACCAGGGCTGAGGGAACGCGAGGGGAACCATGCGGACCAGACGCCGTGAAGGAGTAGAGAAGGGTATGAAAAAGAGGAAGGGAGTACGTGGATTATATACAGCATTTAAGACACAACAGGTTGCGCAACGCTATTGCCAAGGATGAGAGATAAATCTTAATAATGTTCCGAAGTATTGCAATGGCTTCTCGTACGCTCTGTTTCCCGCATTATGCTACATGAAGATGTGAGAGCGAGCGAAAGGTGGTTAGAAGAAAAGGGTGTGAAGAGGGAAATAAAAGGAGTAGAAAATATTCTGTCAAATATGTGAGGCAATAATAGTAAACATACTGTATTGTCTTCATCAGAAGGGAGTGGGAGAATCCGCTCCAGCGCTCCAGCAACTGTACGGAGAGGCGAATAATTAGTGACTTTCTAAGAGTAATTGTTTGGGAACTGGGGTCAGATGTGTCGGATTATACGAAATGGCACGGGTACTTATTGAGGTTCATTAAAACAAGGAATATATGCGAAAAGATGTCGATGGAAAAGTTTTATTGTTAGCGGGCAATTGGACGGTGTGCCGGGACAACTTTGATTCCGGACTTTTAGGCCTAATTATCTTCCACGTTTTGCGCAAAGAATATTATTATTATTAATAATAATAATAATAATAATAATAATAATAATAATAATAATAATAATAATAATAATAATAATATTTTGTTCACAAGTTTTTACATTGTGACTATTCGACAGGTAGATAATGGCGAAGAGACTGAAACTGTTGGAAAGTGGAGAACTCCGGCGACACCTACCGCCAACTCGATTGATCCATAAAAAACATGGAATATAGGGGCTTTCACACCTACTAGCAAAATTGACCTTTGACTGCTGCTCTAAGAACTTCTATTTTGTTAGGAGACCATGTTCGACTCAATTTTGCATGCACGCGCGATTGCGATATTCTCACCCCTTACACACACACTTACACTAACATGCACGACACTACCACAGATGCCGGCAGACCGTAGTAGGGACTTGGAACTTGTCCCGGCTGGGGCGGAGCCCCACTGGGGGAGATAGCTGGTTGGGGAAAAACCTCGTTAGCCAACGATTGGTCGGCGCCAGATCTGGCCATCCAGTGGGGGAAGATCACTGGCACCTCCTGAGCAAAAACACACACTACACTTACGGGACTAATGACCATAGTAGTTGGCGTGCCCAGGATCTCTAACAATCAATGCAGGCTTAGACATCGCGTGGCGGAAAGGCGCTGTGTGGCGTTGCACGCGCGACGAGACGTCGACTTTAAGCGCGCCGCGGCGGAGTGGGCGCCCCAATTCCTTCATGCCTTATCGATCCACCCCAACACGTATTTCGGAATGGGGAAAGTAAAAATGCGCGATATGCAGCCAGAACTTCGCCGTGTTATAAAATAACAGTGAGCGAGGTACTTCAAGCGATGGGAATTCCGCCGATAGTACTACAGATAGTGACTTATCTTACGAGAAAAATGTTGATTTTCTAATAATATTTTTGGGTACTAGTATGTCTTACATTCTCTCCTGAAGGCAGCTTCACTTTAAAGATGTTTCCTCGATATTTTTGAAAACGCACTGCTTCCCATTGGTTGGAGAAAATTTTCATATACGAGAATTCCGTTGCTATGAAGGATGTAAATATACAATTGGAGATTCACAAACAATCGCGAATGTGCGATATGAACGAATATTGCTTCTTGATATGAGTGATAGAGAGGAGCTTCATTTCTCTTTTCAATGTATGTTTGCCTCAAATATTGGAAGGTAAATGAAAACATATTGTGTTTGATCGCGACCCACGTTCTATCTTACGTTATTGTATATGTTTCATGCATAAATGGCATGTCCCATCACTGACAAAGTGATTTTATTGCGTGGGCATCTCGTTGTCGATTTAAGAATATGAGGTGATTTTATTTTACGATGAAATAAAAAAATTACAAAATGTTCCAACAAGTATTTTCTTCAGGAAATATTAAATTATTTCATTAATTGTCTACCGTCTGATTCAAAAGTGATTTTATTTTTCTCATTCTTCAGTTCATTTATCCGGAATTTGCATTGTAAGTATACCATAGGATATTTTAGCAATCATAATTTCGCGTATGAAAAATACCAACAATAATTTCTTTATTTTATTTTCTCCACCTCGTAAAGATTACGTTCAAAAAATTATAGATGGTATTAAATTTGCCGAACCTACGTAAATTGTTTCTTCACGACACTGTATTTTGCCTCACGTAGAATTACAGTGGGATTCGTTTTCAGTAGCCAGAAAAGCATCCAATCGAACTCGAGGTCACTCTACGAGGGATATTCACGAGGAGCCACACCGCACTCGAAGTTCGCGCAGGCGACAGGCAATTGTCAGCGATCCAGCGCGCGGTGCGTTGCCCAACTAGCGGAGCGCGGACCGACCCGTCCCAGCATTCCTGCCACGCCTCCTGCCTCGCTCCCCGGCGACCCAGGCTCCGCGCCACCTCCTGCTGTGGCCTCCACGCCCCTCCTACCATCCTGTGTGTCCCGCCACGCTCCCTGCTCAGTCCCTGACTCCGCCCTTCACCCCTACCACCAGCTTGCTCTCCGCGCCGTCCCACCTCGCCCTCCTCTGTGCCCCTGCCCTTCCCTCGGCCCCGCCCCGCCCCCACGCCGCTCTCCGCGTGCTCGCTCGCCCGCGGAAACCGCTCGACGTTTTAATTGGCTCATTACGGCGAGCAGCTGTAGCGAGCGGCGAGTGACTGCGGGAATCGGGGAGGGAGGTGGAGGCGGTGCAGGACATGGGAGGGAATGAATCTGGGAGTAGCTGGGATGGGGAGGGCAACGTGGACGAGGGGTAAGTGAGGCCAAGATTGCGCAGCACAGCTGGAGCTTGTTGTGTAGACGCGGGGGGAGGCGAGGTATTGAAACGGTATCAATCTTTTGTCGTAACGCTTGCTAGTGGGTTAGTGTCAGTCGCGGTAAAATTAGCAATGCGGGATGGAGGGCCACTGCTGGAGTTCACGTCGGACAAGGGGTCACAAGCAAGTCGAGTGTTGGCGACTAAATAGGGGGTGACACGTCATGAGGCTGGCGTTGGTGTTTGAATTGGGAGTGGTGCCGGAGATACGTTTGCTGTGACGATCGTCGTTTCGATGCAAGAGCTGGGGCCTAGAATTGGTTGTAGACTGTAGTGGTGGTGAAGGTAGTTCCCTTGACAGTGACTGTTCGGTTGCTGAGAACGACGATGGTGGCACTGATGGTGGAGTAAGTTACGGTAACGGGGAAGGTAACTGTGAATGAGGATGTTGGAATGGTGACGTCGAAGGTGAGAACGGTAGAGATAGTGGTGACAGGGTAGTTTTGCGGCGAGAGTAGTAGTTTTGGGACGATACAAGAGGCGGGGGATTGGCAAAAATGATAGTGGTGACGGCGGCAGTTGAAGAAGGGGTTGCGGAGGTGGTGACGCTCGTAGTTGGAGTTACGGTTACGGTGACGGGGTCGGTAGGATCGATAGTGCTGACGGGGACGGGAACGGACAATGTTAGAGGTAGTTGCTATGACGATTTTGAAGGTTTTGGCGGTGGGGGTAGCGGGAATGGAAACGATGGGGGAGGAAGGTGGTTTTACGTCTGTGGTGACGTCGGCAGAGGAAGGGGTGCTGTGACGATATTCAAGGCGGTAGCGTTAAGGGTAGCGGGAGTGGTGACGGTGAAAGAGGAAGATGGTTTTACGTCTGCGGTGACGTCGGCAGAGGAAGGAGTGCTGTGACGATATTCAAGGCGGTGGGATTAGGGGTAACGGGAGTGGTGACGGTGAAAGAGGAAGATGGTTTTACGTCGGCAGAGGAAGGGGTGCTGTGACGATATTCAAGGCGGTAGCGTTAAGGGTAGCGGGAGTGGTGACGGTGAAAGAGGAAGATGGTTTTACGTCTGCGGTGACGTCGGCAGAGGAAGGAGTGCTGTGACGATATTCAAGGCGGTGGGATTAGGGGTAACGGGAGTGGTGACGGTGAAAGAGGAAGATGGTTTTACGTCGGCAGAGGAAGGGGTGCTGTGACGATATTCAAGGCGGTGGCGTTAGGGGTAGCGGGAGTGGTGACGGTGAAATTGGAAGATGGTTTTACGTCTGCGGTGACGTCGGCAGAGGATGAGGTGCTGTGACGATATTCAAGGCGGTGGGATTAGGGGTAGCGGGAGTGGTGACAGTGAAAGAGGAAGATGGTTCTACGTCTGCGGCGACGTCGACAGGGGAAGGAGTGCTCTGACGATACTGATGTGGAGGCGTTGGGGGTAGCGGGAGTGGTGATGGCGGGTGAGGAAGACGGTTTTACGTCGACAGGGGAAGGGGTCCTGTGTTGGCTCCTCGCGAGTGTGTCTGGCGCGTGGGCCGCGGAAGGGAAATGCGCGGCAGAGGGCTTGGACGTGCCGCGGAAATGGCGCTGCTAATCGGGTTTCCACGGCGAGGAGGAGGTTTGACGCGGCCTGGGGCGAGACAGAAGTTCTTTGCTGCGCCCCATGTTCCACACCGCCATTCGCGGTTGGGCCGGACGTGACCCGACACACCAAAAGTGTTGGGTGTGTTGCTGTAGAGCCGAAGGGTGTGCAAACGAAAATGAAACTCTCTAAGCCAAATACTTTGTAGTGCTGAATGTGACGTAGTAAGAACAAAAATAATTTTGTAAATACATTGACAAATTGTAATTAATTTTTAATGTGAACATTTGATATGATTGCAAATAAGAGCACTGACTTTTTACGATGTATAATTGATATTTCTGTAAATTTTCAATTCATCGTACAATTTCCTTCAAATATCACTGAAGGACTAGTACAAAAACATGGAAATAATGTATTTTTTGTCTTTACGTAAAATGAGCGAGATTCATTTATATTGGAAAACGAATATCGATTATTGTTAGTTTTGTGAGAATTCGGACATGAGTGTGAAGGTCAGAAACAGGTACATTTAGGACTACTATTGATAACGTGGTTTCGGCGTCTCAGTTCTGTATTTGTTCATCAAGCATTCCCCGAAAATCCCCCACTTCATTGAGCACAAAACGAGAAGATGGTTAAATGGAAATACTCCTCGGCCGTTTTGTTACGGCTTGCTAACAAGCTCCGTTTTAGTTTGTTAAGAACAGGCAATCTGTACATCAAACAATAGCAATCGTAGTGTTGCTATAACGAGGAGTTTGCTCTTACAGCTTTATTTTCGGGTTTCTGAGACGTTGAAGTGGTGCTTTGACTACAATATTTCCTCGAATGTTCAATGATTCTATTTGCTTCCAACATGTAAACTTAAAACGAAACAAAAAACTTCTTCTGGAATGTCGACACTAGTCTTACTTATTTACTTACTAAATTCCCAGAATATTATTATTATTATTATTATTATTATTATTATTATTATTATTATTATTATTATTATTATTATTATTATTATTATTATTTCTCTTGTTCAATCATTGACAAATGTGATAAAGTAAAACTCTCTGAGTAGAAGTAAGCTTTTTTGTCGAATAAACGCCCTCCATATTTAAGTAATAAGTAGACCCATAAATATAACTTTAGAAGAAAAAAATAAATGAATTATTCCTTTTAGTTAGAAAATTTACGTAATTCCTGCAGTGTAACTTAGAATTTACTAATACCTGCTGTGTAACTCTGTATTTACGTAACTAGGTATACTGTGTTTACGAATAACTAGGTATTTACGTAATACCTGCTGTGTAACTCTGCGAGGTAGGAGCTAATGTCTTCATACCCTTGGCGGACTTCAGAGCAGAGAGGTCTTTGACGTGGGACATATTCCGACTGCGTCCGCAAATCTGTGGGATACCGAGGAATATTGAACTGATCCAATGATCCGATTGCGGCTGTGTGCCGACGCGCCTGTTTGCACTCGAGGTCCGCGAGCGGGACTTCGGCGCTGAATGCGCACAGTCGCACGCGGCCACACTCGTGGGCGAGTGGGTGGGCTCGAAGGCGAGTAAGTGAAATCGCGGGCGAGAGTGTGAACGAGTGGGTGGGCTCGTAGGCGAGTAGGTGAAATCGCGGGCGAGAGTGTGAACGAATAGATGGACTCGTAGGCAAGTAAGTGAAATCGCGGGCGAGAGTGTGAACGAATAGATGGACTCGTAGGCGAGTAAGTGAAATCGTGGGCGAGAGTGTGAACGTGTGGGTGGGCTCGTAGGCGAGTAGGTGAAATCGCGGGCGAGAGTGTGAACGAGTGGGTGGGCTCGTAGGCGAGTAGGTGAAATCGCGAGCGAGAGTGAACGAATAGATGGACTCGTAGGCGAGTGAGTGAAATCGCTGGCGAGAATGTGAACGAGTGGGAGGGCTCGTAGGCGAGTAGATGAAATCGCGGACGAGAATGTGAACGAGTAGTGGGCTGGCAGACGAGCGAGATAGCAGGCAAGGATGTGAATG
>BLKR01002117.1:0-221644 GCA_011170035.1 Teleogryllus occipitalis | reverse complement strand
TGGCGCTATTTCTTCAGCCATTATTTATAAGGGACACTGAAACGCGTACTCGAATTCAATTAAAATTACTTTAATAATATTTAAACGTCTATTCCCGCGGCAAAATCAATTTCAAATATTTTTAAAATTCGCGTGAAGAAAAATTATGAAAAAGAGTAAATTATTACAATGTGACAATTGAGTGAAAGTATTTGAATAATATATAAATTCCACAAAATAATATACTTTAGAACATGTATTTTATTTAGTTTAGTTTAGTTTTTTTATTTTCATTATAAAGTGAATGAAGTTTGCGATCGAGAATCCCAATAAGAAAAAAGTCAAATATTTTTTAGTGATAAAATGTTTTACTGTGTACGGACGACCTGATATTTCCAGATGGGAACAAGGCGGAGAGGGACGGGGTATGAAGGAGGGAAGATATAACAGAATAATACAGATAGAAGTAGTAGGCTCCGCCATAGGGCGGCAATAGATAGAATTCCTCTTCCTGTCTAATAAATTATTATTACTATTTCACGAATGAAATGTCATAAATATAATGTACTATTAATAATTAACATGGTTTTTTTCAAATATTTTTACATCGAACAGAAATATATACATAAGGGCAATTATAAACAACAGAGTAAACATATGACAAACTAAGAGCGCAATTACTTTAAAAAACAGTTATTGAATACACAATCTTTAAAGTTTAAATTCGAAAGAAACGTGTTTTGTTCCCTTATTTTTAAGGAAGATGTTGAATTTGAAGCGCTACTATGTCTTAATTTATTAATAATTGAAGAATGGTGTTCCTCATTCATTTGGAGATATGTCTTGAGTGCGATGTGTTGGAGTGTCCTGTAATTTTTACTATTTCTTGCTCTTGTATGCCAACCTGGAGCATTTCAGAAAATGTAGTTGAACGACAAGAATGATTAGTTTTTTTCTGTTGTTTTTTGTGTCAAATCCAACTTTAGCTACGTACGTTTTCGTCCACGTAGACAACTGATTTTCCCCAACAGGGCAGTTCTTGTACCAACTACCTGACTTTTGGTAGGAAGGGTTAGGTGTGACAAAAAATCGATCAGTTTTAATGTTACCTGTGCGTTTTTCTGCCAAAAGTTTGTATAATCTTACCGGGCATCTAGAAGGCGACTCTTCATTTGGTGTCAACCATTTCGTCTCTGTAAGCTTTCCATCGCCTCCTTGACAAGTCTCGGAAAATACGGGATTATAGGCTATTCTACCGGTTTCTTTACCATCATGACCTAATTCCGTTTGGAAATAATAGACTAAACATGTTGCCGCTTCTCCACCAAGCCACGCTAATTCTAGTGAGGCGACAAGAAAGAACTTTATTTGTAAGCAAAAAAAATTCTGGCGTATTTTCTTCACACGTATCAATCATTAATTGGTACTCTTGAGATTGAAGAGCTACTGCACTAACCTTTCCTTTATCTGGAATGTTTTGTAGTAACTTTCTCTTTGCATTTCTAGCCTCTCTAGCGACTTGAAATTCCATATCTGTAAATGGGTTAATATTTCTATTGAATTCTTTGAAAAATTTATCTTGTATAATTTTTGCAGTCACGTTTCATATCGTTTTCACGGAATATTATTTATATTCTTTACCATTCACTTTTCTCATATTCATGTTCCAATCTTTTAAGATATTTGATATTTCCTGATTTGAATTACTCGCGGTTAATTTATATTTCCTTTCCTCACAAAATTTCTCAAACTGATTCCAAATATATTTCCTGTTGTTGAGTGTGTTATTTGGTTTGGATTTACAAATAATTTCAACTATTTCGTCATTCGACGTCGAACCAAATCTTTGCTGCAACATTTTGCGCTCAAACAATTTCAAACAAAAGATACAGACCCGACCATGGAATAAAAATAATAGCAAAATTACATAACCTCTATCTGTAGACAAAACAAGGCGCAAAATTTATCACCTCCTAGCAGGTGATAATCAATAACTGATA
This sequence comes from Teleogryllus occipitalis, assembly GCA_011170035.1. Classification (NCBI taxonomy): domain Eukaryota; kingdom Metazoa; phylum Arthropoda; class Insecta; order Orthoptera; family Gryllidae; genus Teleogryllus; species Teleogryllus occipitalis. The sequence continues at coordinate 219,665 of BLKR01002117.1, read as the reverse complement.
AATGTGCATGGTAATCGTCTCTAATTGGCTGGTAGGGTCCCAGTTCTTGCACGCTATTGGCTGAAATTTCATGAGTGGAATAGTCTTAGTAAATTTCACTCGTGATTTATCGAAAATTTCTAAACCACTCGTGGAATTACCTTTGATAAATACTCCGACAACGCGGGGTACTTCAGTTAGTGTTTATATAAATTTAATAAGCTTCCTTTCCAGAGGAATAAGCCATCTCGGTAGGTAACTCCGAAACAAGATTCATCTTCAGAAAAGTGAAAGTGCCTGAGTGAATCCATGAATGAATGGCCTAACTATTACTTTTACAAGGATTTCTTGTTTGTATAAAAATTATTTGATGTAGAAATTTTGAAATCTTTTTGCTGTCTTGAAACAACTCTACTAGAGATTTCATCAAATTGTGTTAGTTTCTAGTAGGACCGAGGCCACCATTTGTTAAAACTTAAGAATATCTTATGAACAAATAGTGAAAAGATTCCTATTATTCGATTTCAGTATTAACTCCGCCTATTGTTGTGGTGTGTTAATCCGATCAACTTTAATACAACCAAAGTATCTATCGCGGGATGAGAAAGAATGACCACGCACTGGAATGTTAGGCCCGATAGTTGAAAAGAGCAGTCTGTCACAGAGATTCTTCAAAAAACTCACAACAATGTGTTTTTTTTGCTTGTCCTGGTCGACCAACACCGGATAGTATAACATGTTTTACTGTTCTTGGTATTTCTGTCTTTACATAATTTAGCAAAACACCACATACTTTGTCTGGCGAATTATTACCTTCATCCTTATGATTAAGATCAATTTTTGACTTACTAATATTCATATTGTGAATGCTATAAATATTAATCCACAGAATGACACAAAAAATTTCCTTGACAGGAATGTTTGGCAATGCAAATTCTGCATATAGTTTGAATTACAATAGTTATAGTAACTATTAAAATTATTGGTTTATTTACTAGAGTGAATGATTATTCACGTGGCCATTCGCGCTAATGTCTGCATGCCTCTGGGTTAAAAGGAAATTTCCTTTTGGTTTGAAGCAGACACCCGTGAACGGACGTCACATGGCGAGTTTCTTTGGGGGGGTCAGACTCCATTGCGAGAGTTGCACATAGCTGATTTTCTGCACTAAAATACGTGTTTATTCTCATGGAACAATATCCCTCCTCTAACGCGTTTTTTTAAATTTTTGCCTTTGACGAGTTTCTAAAATAAATGATTTCCATTGATAGGAACATTATAAGTAAAATACATATAACGTAGACTACGTAAGTAGTATGGCAGCAAGTAAAATGAGAGGTGAAAAACAGTTGCGCTTGGTAAAGCTATACTGTTATTTCTAGAAACTTTCCGAAATAAACAATTTAAAACTACAGATACACTAATGTAAATGTTACGCTCTGCATACTTCCTATGATGATCAGAGGTGAAAAATATTTTCTTCACAAATAAAAAAAACAACTAAACTACCGCCTTTCCTCAGTCAATTGATAGCGTGATTTATCTTCTTGATACTTGGAAAAATAAAACAGTTTTCAACAACAATAACGAAATATAAAGGATGTTTCAGTAAAATCCGGACAAAACCATGTCAGTTTTTAGAATGATTTATTTTTATAAAGTATGGCAATTACTCAGAAAAGCATCATATACTGTTCTTGAGGAATCTCTGACACAACATATTATTCAATATAACCGCCATTTTGTTCGATGACAGCTTCTATTATCGGCCTAAAGCGTGCACAGTCTTTTCTAATATCTTCTTGTCCAAATGTGCAACGATGCCGCAATAGCGGCCTTAAGTGATGTAAAGTTGGCAAGTCGGGCATTGGTGGAGTCCCGTTTAAAAACTCTCAGCACGAAATAATCGATCAGATTCAAGTCAGTGCTGTTGGAAGGCCAAAATTCCTTTCTCCAGATCATGCTCATTTTGCGGACAAAATCAGACAATTCAGCACTAAATGGATGGTGTGCGCGGACGCTCCGTCTATCTGAAAGATGTACTACCTTGTGGATGTCACAATGTCAATCCCCGTCTTCACAACAGTTTCGAGCACTCTCACATAAAACCCTTTAGTGACTATTTCTCCTTTAAAGAAGAAGTGCGGGGCATGATGTTACCCTCGATGGACACTATGCTCAGGACACAGGCCTGGAATTTTGTTCTTGCCACAATGAGAACATCATCGTCATGAGCGAGATATCGATCATTCCTACCATTGACTGTTGCGTCATCAGTGAACATTTTTCTCGTCGAGGAAGAATCGAAGACGACCAGCTGTCAGTTCCTCATTAGCTATTCTATGGATGGTAGATACGCTTGTCTTCAAAATGACTACTAACTCCGAAAAGAGATTCCAGAGTATGCAAAACATGTCAGGTAACATTGTTACTATACTAATTATTACTGTTGATTATTATTTAATCATCGCTTTGTTAAATACCTTAGAATTTTGGGTAGAGAATTGTAGTTCAGAAGACTGGATTCGCGGGAGAACCTCAGTTTTGGTTTTTATCTTTCGCTTTATACGACAAATCAATTCGTGTTTTACAGAAAAAGGTTCTTTACTGAGAAGTTTTGAATCGCTTCGTTTTTACAGTATGTGTGCGAACGTCGCAGTCACTTTGTTATTTTACAATAAACCATATATTTTTTGACATGTGCGGTACCTACATTGCAGCTTATCTTCTCGGTGTTAGGTTTATTGCAGGTGCACTGTAGGACAGTAAGCTAATTCACTATGGCTGGTGCATAGGCAGCGCAAATGATTTTCTCCCCCATACGTCACATACAGTTTTTGACTAAATAAACAAATAAACAACTGAGAAAAGTACAATTCTTACGAATTTTGAAATCGAAATGTGCGAATCATTTCGTGCGAAAACAAATCGACTCCCGTCATCGTCAGGTTCATTAGCTTGTTGTGCATACAAAGGAGTTTTACCACTTACAGAGATATTTTGTTATGTACGAATAGTTCGCTTTCTCCATACCACACACTCTAAAAGAAAGTAACACACGAACATATAAATATTTATAAGCTGTTTTACGATTCGTAACCTCATTTTATGGGAACCTCGGATCTGGCCAACACCTACGAGGAACCTGAATTTAATTGCATGCCTTATCGATGATTTCCTTCATGGTGAAGAGACGAACACATTAACTCTAATCTCTCCCTCTTTTTAAAGGGCAACTTCAAGAAAGACTCCACCCAATTTTCCTCTAAAAACAACTATGATTTTATTCGCCATGTTTTTGGAAACCCTTGTTAGCACTTACTCGCTTATCACGAATTTCGCCGTAACATGAACAAACTTTGGGTCCCGGAAAGGGTTGTAATACGGATATAATAATAATAATAATAATAATAATAATAATAATAAAATAATAATAATTATTATTGTTTTTACATATCCTTGGTATTTCATTGTGTACTCGTTCTCAAAAAGCGAGGCGGCAAGCATGTTGATACACTTGTTCGTCTCAGTGTTTTGGTCACTTTGAAGTAAAGAACATTTTTTGGGTCAGGTATGTTTATTTCTGATCAATAAAATAAATGTCAGTCTGCCACGCCGTGAGGAAGTCTGGAAACGGTGTTCAGTGTGGCATGCTCCAAATGCAATTCACCTTCCAAACCAGCGAAATACTTCCTATGCTTCATGTCTGTTGGTTTTACGCCTCGTGAGGGAAGTTTTGTATCCTTTCCAACGACGCCTGTGCAACATTACTTCGATACGCTTTCTTGCCGTTCACAAATTACATTTACGGAAATTTGGGTTTCGATCTTAGTGTGTGGTGCGAAAAATTCATTAGCTGCTAAAACCAAACGCTTAATCGCGCTTTCCAGGGTAGTAAGGGAATACCATATTTCTTCTCGCTTTCCACGACGGAAGAAAAATTGCATCCGTGAAGCAAATTTCAAAGTCACCGCCTTCTGTAATTCACCGGCGCATGTCTCAAGCAAGCGCTGAGAGGAGAGGAGAATACTATTCTCTTATCCCTCGGATTTCTGGAATCTCCAGTCTTTGGAATCATTTATGTATAACATAAATTTATAAATGTAAATTTTGATAAGATATGCTAAGTCAGAAATTGCAAAGGAACCATCAAATCTCGTGATGAATGTCACTGCCATTAAATCCGCAAATTAATTCACTATTTTCTTAAAGGTAAAAAAGAAATGCTAATGAAATTTATGTCTAGTGTTGTTTTCCTAGAAGAAAAATTAGAATTCTGAAAAGCTTAGAGTAGAGAAGTGAGAAAGGGAACTTTTTGAGAAGTATGATCCAAAACATGGGAAAATTTGAAGAGGATTCGGAGGGGAAAGAATATTCGGAAGTGGAGCTTCTCCAGGACTGGAGGAAATGAGAGTGCGTGTGCTAGGTGCCCTTTCCGAGCGTCCACTACGTCGGCCGCCGCCCACCCACGGGCTGGCCGCGCTCCTCTCCGCGGGGGGGCGCCGCCGCCGCCGCCGCCGCCGCTTGGGAAAGCACTGACCCAAACGGGAACCGGCTCGGGCCCGGCCCCGCCCCCGCCCTCGCCCCGACGGCGGCGGCTGCGGCGGCGGCGGCGGCGACCTCAATGGAGACGAGGACCGCGCCCGCCCATTCATGAGGTGGAGGCGCGACACCTCGTTAGCCACACGCCCCCACCGCCGGACGCTCTCGTATCTCCAGCGCGAGAACTAACTGTTGAGCTTCTCCTCCGAGATGCGGCTCCAGCCTTTCGGCCGACGGCGCGCCGCGCCACGGCCAGGCGACCCGATTTCCAGCATTTTCGGCAGCGCTGCGCTGGCCTGATATGACTCGCTGCGGTTGTGCGGTTGCTTACTTCCGTGGATATTCCATGTTGGAATGTATCAACATTATTTTGAAGCAATTAGTGATGCGTGAAAGCCGGTCTCTCTATACTGCCGGATATAATTAAGAGGGAAGTGACATATTCGGCTATTACGATAATGATTGTTATGAAGGAGTTATACGAAATCAAGGCTGTGCGTTAAAGAGGTAAGGAAACGAGCTAGTACGAGAAAATCTATTCCATTCTGTACCGCCACTAGTTATTTCCTTACGTACATACATATATAGGGAATAATATATCTAGTGTAAAGAAAGTTACGTAATGCTACGGAATATCGATTTCGAGATTTTAACGGAAATACACGTTTTGGGGTCTCCGAGTAGCGAAAAAGTGGTTCTTTTTAAAGCGTCCGACCGTATGTCCGTCTGTCTGACCGCCTGGGTCTGTTCGTCTGTTCGTCCGTCCGTCGGCCTGTCTGTCAGACAGATGTCTGCCTGTCTGTCCGTGTATCTGTCTGTCTGTCCGTCTGTGAAGAACACTAGAAAAACAGCTGAGAGGATAGGGGAAAGAGAAAAGATACACTGGAAAGATAAGGAAACTAACTAGTACGAGAAAGTCTGTGCTCTTTGTAGCACCACTAGTTTATTTTTAAACTGATCTATGTACAGAAAAATGAAATAATTTTAATAAAACTGTTTTCAGTAAAATGTAACTGACTTTAACTAGAAATCAAATTTTAATTTTAAAAAGATTGGAATCACCTTAACAATATGATCTCGAATCGTAACAATGAATCTCGTAAAATCAGTGTTTTGGGTTATTTTGACCCGTAACTCCGCACATACATTAGGATGAAGGTCTATTAGCGCTGTTCCAAAGATTGATGATCTCGTATAGATGGAGTATAGTGGAGATAGATCTCATATAGATGAAGATATCTCATATATTGAAGATAGATCTCGTATGCAGAACGGACAAGGCAATTGAATCATAAATTGTTGAAACCAAATAAGTCAATGTTTGCATTTATCAGCAGAAAACTATCTCTTCTTCTCCTGTTATTATCAGAGTGTAGTTTTTTACTACAAAGAAAGACTTATTCTGGTTGTAGGGAATGTGAAGTAGTTCAGATATTGGATACTGCTTTTGTTATAAAATATTGAAAATTTGCAACTTATTTGGTTTTAACTGTTGGGTTATAAAATAAATCTATATTTCTTATTGTTTTATATTTTACACAAACTACAAGAAACTAATTAGTTCAAGTATTCTACATCTCCTTTCATTGTTTTTTCAAAAAAAAATGTAAACATATACAAATAAAATTGTCTCTCACTGGTGAAGACTGAAGCAAATTATTAACGAGAAGATATTCAAAAATATATATTAATAAATGTTGGAGAAAAAGGAAAATCTCTGAAGAGTGGAAATTTGCCTAAGTTATACCATTGTTTAAAAAAGTAGCAAGATGCTCTTGTGATAACTACAGAGGAAATAGCGTTTTAAATACAGGCTATAAAATATATAGTAAAATTCTAAATGAAAGATTAAAAAATATCTCAAGCTCTATTATCAGAAGAACAAAATGGCTTCAGAAAAGAATGTTCTTGCACTGACGATGTTTTCACTATTAAACAAATCATCGAAAAAAGAAGAGAATTTAATTTAGAGACGCATTTAGCCTTCACAGACTACGTCAAAGCTCCTAAGAAACAAATTATGAAACATCACGTATAAAAGAGGCTATCCCATACATTTGATACAGACCTTCTGACAAGTATATGAAAACAACAAAACAATTGTTGACATTGAAGGAGAATGTTCGAAAGAAATTTGTATTAATCAAAGCGTAAGACAAGGTTGCAGCTAATCTCGATATGATACGCGAATGGCAAGCTAATGTTCCACAAGGCTACTCTCAAATAATATCTCAACTAACACCTTGCTGTTCGCATATGACCAGATAATTCTACAAGAGATGGAAGATGATTTGCAGAAATCAGTACACTCCCTCCAAAGAATCGGATATGATTACAACATGAAAATATCCGTTCCAAAAACTAAAAATATGGCATTCCACGGGAATTATCCTGTCAGAACTAAGATCGTCGTGGATGGACACGTTATGGAAGAAGTAAAAATATTTAATTACTTAGGTTGCACTATTTCTTATGAGTGGGATGAAGATATAGAAAATAAATTGCATTAATTTCAAAGAATTTGTGGATGTATTAACAAAAACCTAAAACATAAAACAAGAAAAGAAACTCAAATAAAATTCTACAAGATAATGGCAGTACCAGCGCTTCTCTATGACTCGGAATCACGGGTTACTCGTAAGAACGATATGTCAAGAGTACATGCAGCTGAGATGAGCTTTCTGAGATCTGTCAAAGACTGCACCAGACTCGAGAAAATGAGAAATACTGACTTACGAAGTGAACTCAATATCTTTCCGCTAACCACTCGTATAGAAAAAACAAAACGAAATGGAAAGAACACACAGAAAGATGGAAGATTCCCAAGAGAAGTAATGAAATATAGGCCCCGAGGTAGAAGAGATCCAGGTGGCCCAAGAAGAAGATGGACTGAGAGGCCGGAACAGGTATCGCCCTAAACCCTATGTCTAAACCTATGTCTGAATGGATAGATGTGTCACCCACAACTCTGTCAAGAAATTAGAAGCTTTTGAGCTGAAATAGATTGAAATCGATTCTGGTTGATTGATTATTTATTACTAGTAATTCTCGGCACGTCAACGGCTAAGGTCATTAGTGCCGTAAGTGTAGTGCATGTTTGTGTTCGGGAGGTGGCGGGATCTTTCCTGGCTGGATGGCGAGGAAAGATGCATGTAAGTGTGTCTGAAAGAGGTGAGAATAGGGCAAGGAATGGGAAGATAAGATCGCGCGTGGTCCGTGGCCCGTTAAGTAGGCTACTGCTCTGGCATTTGCCTAGTATTGATCGGTGACACCTCGGAAAACTATCTATCACCAGCAGGGTGCTAGAATTCTCCTGCAGACAGCGACAGAACTCGACATAGCTATCTGACTACTGCCGAAAATCCTGCCACCGTTGGATTTCAAACGCCAGGACCTCCTGGTCAGAGGCACTGCAGTTACATCAGTGACAATGCACTGAGCCGCCTCTCCTGGTCTGAAATATGGTAAATACTTCATAATTAATATGTAATTGTGACGTTCCGGATATCATTAAGACGTTTTAATTTTTGGGCATACTTCCATGAAGGCATTTTAACATTTTCAAAATTTTCGGGAAAAAGGCAGAAATGTTTTTTGATAGTGTTTGGTTGGTTAGAAGAAAGTGAATGTGTAAGTATGATATAGCCCTGATTTTAATTCAAATCTCAAATATTTAGAAAATTGCAAAAATATTTACTCTTAAAACACTAGGTGTTTTTTTAGTAACAAAAACACCTAGTGTTTTGGGTTTTATACTCAACGAAATTGAGAGATTTTTGCTCTAAATGAAAAGTAATGAGCCCCGGATGTCTTGTCGCGTCTTATTAACCTGTTTCATAGTCCCCGAGTTCAAAGTCATAGTAAAACAATTCTTGAAAATCCGAGTTTAAAGTGTCACCCTTCATTCCACTACCAATACTTCTCCAGTGTCCAAGCTGTCCCTCAACATTACCCCATCTGTCCCTACATGTCCCTTACCCGTTCCCCCAAACTCGTGATCTGACAGAATTTTCCTATTCTCAAAAAATTCGTGTCCCAACGCGTCGAGTATAATGTGTGTAGCAATAATCTGTTTTATATGTCGAAATCTGCAGACTTCTATTTTTACTTTGTCATATACGTACATGTTTACGGAATATTATATGGGGAGAGCACTGCAAAGAAGCCATTTCAGTTTGCACCGCTGTAGAGTGCTGCAGCCACACGGGGCCCGAGGGAAACAGTGTCCATGGATGTTGTCGGTAGTCTGTGTGACTTAGAAGCGGCAGGCTGCCTTATTCTGCTTATAACTCAATTATTCGTTTCTTCATATGTCTGATTAGAGGTAAGTGGTAAAAATTGTTAGTTGTATCTCAATGATTATTTGATCTAGTGAGGTTTGGTAAGGGTGAAATAAACTTTTAAATTATATGTGTTTGAAAACCCAAGGCTGCATAGGCTACACTCTAGACCACATATTTTGTAATACCGTCACTACGGGCAAAGTGGTCTCCTCACATTTTGAACAAAATGGGCAATGGCTACTCTAGATAAATACAGAAAAGCTGAGCAATAGGAAATAGAATTTTGTGATTGTACATTTGACATGAACATCTCAACATTACCCCATCTGTCACAATACCAAATGATTCTATGGTATGATTGATTTGAATGATTTATGGTACCTGGCGTATTCTCTAGCAGAGAAAAACAATATTCCTCATCAGTTTAATAAAGGGAAGGAAATGGTAGGCGAGGATTGGGTATCTTGCTTTAGAAAACGGACCCTATCATAACACTGAGAAAAACAGAGGCGACTTCAATGGCAAGAGCTCAAAATTTAAAATATATATTACTATACTATTTTATTTAATATTCTTAAAACTGTACAAGGCAATAATTTTCATCCTGCTCATAGGGTACCCAGGATAGACGACATTGGATTTCTGACCATTCAAACAGTTCGAATGTATTCCCTTGTCAGAGCAATAACGTACGCGGAGAAAGGTTTACTCTTACATTTGCAGACTGCGTTTCTGCTGGGAACACTCTTCTTTCTCTTTTTGGCATATTCCTAAGAACAACTGGTGCGGATAAACAGCACATATTTTCTCACATTATTTCTAAATTTGTAATTTTAGAACAAGTTCAACGAAAATGGGACCTACGCAATTCTTTAAAGCTTTCCGTGAAAAAAAATTGAAGAAAAATGTGGAGTGGTTTTTGAGAAAAGTCTTTTTTATAATTGTATTAATTGCAAGGGCGAATTACGCAAAAATTATTAGTTTTTTCAAAACATTGTACACATTGTTTAAGGAGCTGAGTTTTTTAAAAACAATTTGTTTAAGGCAAAAATTTCCATCTTCAATTTTGTAGTTTTGAAGTGTTAAAATTTTGCAAATTTAAAAAATACAGAGTGAGCAGGAAATGGGACTAATACCGTCTACGTGGAAGTTTAAAGAAAATGTTTGGAGCCGTTTATAAGAAAAAAATGTTCAAAAAATGAAAATTGCCTATGCTTCACGCAAAATAACGCGAAAGGAAACCCATATTTTCCCAAAAGTTGTTCGTGACCTTATTTGAAAATCTGTCTTTAAAGAAAAAAAAATATCTACCTTCTCTTATTACGGAGTAAGTGCGAGATAGTAAAAATCACGAAATTTGAGTTTACAATTCAAAATTCTTTCTAAACAAAAGACATCAGTGTTTTAAATAAAAAAAATACGAGTAGAAGCAAATCACATAAATACAAAGAGTCCCGAAGTGTTGCGCACAAGCCGTATTTGGAAACACGATCCATATCTTATAATTGAGATGGAAATCCTGAAAAGCGAGCCTTTGGCGCTCAGGCGGCGCGGCGCCCGCCCGGCCGCCCCTGGGCCTCGTGCCAAGCGACCGCTCGCGGCAGCGGCCGCCTGCCCAGGTTGTTGTTACGTTATTGTTTTTGTTGTTGGCGGGCGGCGGTGGCTGATGCGAGAGGTGTTTGGTCGGGAGGCAGACCCGTGCGGCGGCGGTGGCGGAATTTGCATTGTAAATGGGCAGAAATGAGGTCATCCTCCTGCACGCGCCCGCGGTGCGGCTGTCACTGCCAAGGCTGCGTGATTCACGCCCCGCTCCCCGCCAGACGGCCAATGGCAGCGCCCCGCACTCACTCCCGCGACCGAAGCCTTCCGTTCGGACTCGCGGAGCACCCAAATTATTCTACATAAGGAAAGTTTGGTCTTGGCGCTTGCATCTGCCCACTCACGAATCGATCCCGTGTGATTGGAGAATGGATATTGAAAACTCGCGATCTCGAAAAAGTGTTTTTAAAGTTTATAAGTTGTTGTAAACCTTAAAGTGTTTATAAGTCTGTACAAATAATCATTCTAAAAGTATTTACTTTGAGAGTGGTTATTTGTAGTCAGAGATTGTCAAAAGGGTATCCCTTGATAAGATGGTAAAATGTTCTCTAAAACCAAATGACATATGACTAACATAATTTTTTTTTCAAAGGTTTCTTATCCCCCTCCTACTATCCCCACCGGATAGCGTAAAGGGCTCTGAAAAGATGTCGCGGAACTCATTTTCATTGAAATCCCAGATTTTTCTAGAATTACAAAGGGTCAAATTTTTTTCGGAGTCTTCCTACAGGTACAAACTTGAAGACAGATATTTTTCTTAAGAAAAATGTTGCTTAAAGAGAGATATTGAAATAATGTAATTTACAATTTTTTCGTTATTTGTATTTTTGTGCAATATTGCATAAAACAGGCAATTTTTAAACAATTATTTTCTCAAAAACGGTTCAATTTTTTTTCTTTAATTTTTTTCGGCGTATGTAGGAAAGAAGGTGGTGCTGACCACATTTCATTGATCTCTTTGAATTTTACGAAAATTGCAAAAGTGGCAAGGACGTTCGCGATCTTACAACGAGCGTTCGCCAGGTAGAAGGGCTGTTTTTCGTAGAATTCGGATCTCCAACATTCGAGGACACGGCAGTAGCTGTTCTAATCAATTGCTCCTAATATGTAAGTGGTTCAAAAATACTTTTCACGCAAAAGTTACAAATAATTTATTGATTTACATTTTCTACTACCTGGACCCATGTGAACATTCTGCATTGTTTAAAAATGGAGGTAAAAAAACCCTTCGTACTGGATCACAACCTCGAACGATGACGGGCCTATTGACGCGCGAATTTAATTTTACGCACATTTCGACCCTCTACTCGATTCTGACCACCGATGCGGGGGTATCCAGAGGAGCTGAATTTCCACAAATGAAAAAAAAAGAAGTTCAAACTAGTTTCATTTTATAGATTTCTGCTCAATGATTCGATTTCTGCTGAATCCAACTACAGCAATCTACAGCTGTACTCAGTCGTCTCTACGTCCATAAATGAACATTTCCACACCCATACTGATCTGAAACAACTTTGCTGTGAAAGCCATCTGGGCCCTTCCCAGTTTGTGGCATTCCTTTTGCTTTGAAGCTCCCCTCGCAATCCCGCGTCGTCGCCGCGCCTGCTCCCCCGGGGGGTTGTTTCCTCTAATTGCTGGTCTCTCGCCTCTTGGGACAATCGCCCTCTCCATACCGACGCCTAATCCCACACTGGGACGCCGAGTTTCTTCCGAAGTGGCTTTACTCTTCACAGCTCAGAATAAATATTACAATAAATGTTCAGGGGGAAATTTCTTAATACGGTGTTATACGTGTGACATTGACTTCTGTTTGTTACAGAACCCCTTAGGCAAAGGTAATCAGCAGCCATATGAAATCTCCTTGATTGCATCAAAACGTGACGTGCCGAACACCTGTGCATAAGCAGTTGCCTATTAATCAGGGGCAAATGTGGCATGTGTTATATGAAATTTCCCACAAGTTCATTGTCAAAAGTGGTAATTTTCGACCCCTTTACATGCTCTACAAGCGTGTAACATTTATTCTGGACCCCAGTGTGTGAAGGGGCGACTGCTTCTCGACTTGTGCCGGAGGTGTGATAGGGTGGGCCGGCCAATGCGCCCTGTGACACCCCGTGGCGTCGCAGATGGTCCCTGCATGCGGCTGCGGGAAGCGACCCACGTCACAGTTGCAATGACTTGTCGATGAAAAGGTTACACAAAATGGAAGTGGGCGTTTGTTAGGACGTTGCAAAGCCGAACAAAAATGAGATCCACATCACATGCTCACAAAAGTTATGTACCTCGACAAATATATTAGAATCTACGGAAATTCTAAAAATTATCGTGATACAAGGGGCAGTGACTGTGACTGTGTAAAGATTTTTAAACTTTCCATTATTCATTTATTAATAGGGAGAGGATTTTTATGCCCTTAAAAATCTTGAAATATGCTTCTAAAAATATGCATTTATGACCTACAAATTCTAAAATATGCGCCTTAATAAGCAATTAAAATTAACAATATTTCATTTTCTCTATAAAACTGTCTTGATAAATTTCAGGAGGAGTATTCTTGGAATGAAAAGGTATATATTTGTCCAAACATAATATAACCTTTCCTACTTCGCTAGAGAAATAATTGAAGTGACTATTCACCTTAGTGAAGTAGATTGTATTTCTTTTTGTATTTCTTCTGACTGATTTAAAAAATATGTTATCAAGAAATAACGCCAACTGTGAGAAGCTCTTTCGAATCAATAAAAGCTCACAAATAAATCGACTCTATGAAAAGATGAAACGTTTATGGATAAGTCTATATTAACGAAAAATGCAAAATATGCGCCTATAATTACACGAACATGCATCAACAGAAAAAAGCAGCAAAATGTGTACAAAATAAGCACTAATCTATATATCATCATGTTCTAACCAAACTTAGCTACGCACTGAAGCAACGGACAAAAATATGCAAAATTATAGAAGTCCCATCCCTATTTATTAAACAGTACTTTATAAGTATTTGAATGGCAAATAAGTTATTTACCGAAAAAATGACATAAAATTCAAATCTGAAATAAAGGTCGTCTGAACAGAAACATTGCCTTTTCCCCTTAGCGTATTGAATTTACGTATTGTCCAGCACTCCAAAGGTCTCCTTTTCTGGTTGTGTTTTTTGAGAATTTAGTTTAAGAGTTGGAGATCCTAAGGCAAGCCGAACAGGAACCGCCTCCTCCCATCCTCCCTGAAGCACTCTGAGGCGCTGCAGGCACGCCCTCCGTTATCTTCTTCCGGAGGAAAAACGAAGTGCCCTCCTCTGGTCCTGTCAACTCACTATCCGTCCCACAGCACAACGCACTCGCGCCAAGGAAGAACGTTTGTGAAGCAATAGTAACACAGTATATATGTAATACAAATAAAAATAAAAAACACAAATAAACAAGTATAAACTCGAGGTGCTACAGAATGGCACAGACTCTCTCGTAGCAATTTTTTTAATTTCCTTGGTGTGGTCTGACTTTACGGTCTTGCCCCATTCTCTGACCATCTGCCATCTATCGTCGCCCAAAGTACATTTTTTTTGACATTTTCTCAAGTTTTTGCTTTCTTAATAGTACAACCGAAATATTACTTCAAGAATATTACAGAAGAATAAAACCTCGTCCTAAATACAAGATTTCATTGAAACATTTGAAGCCGTTTTTAAGAAAATGTCGATTAAACATTGTTGTAAATACGAAATTTGAAGCTCGTTTTCACAGAAATATGTTGAGTTTTTGAAAAGCTTCATTTGACGTCATTTAAATCACTTCTACTCACAAATGTAATATTGCATACAAATCGTTAGATACGTGCTTTCTAACGGCGTAAGAGATATTTCAAAAGAATTACATTTGTGTAATTTTTGAAAAAACAAAAGAATACACCAAAATGAACTTTACGTCATATTCAACAGTGCAATTAGCACTATCCATTGGAAAAAATTGGAGACGTTTTTGAGAAAATGGCATTTGTGCATTTCCGAAAATACGGAATTTTGAGCTTATTTTTACAGAAAACTGTTGAGTTTTCGAGAAAATTTAGTTGACATTATTTAAAGCACATGTACTCATAAATAGAGACCGGAAAAATATGTAGTATGAAACATCAAAACCTCCAGGTATCTCCCATCACTTTCCCAGCTCGTACCAGCTCTACGCTCCCGATATGTGTGGTAGTGTGGTTTATGAAAATGTAAGAATGTGTGACAAGGAAGAGGAAGTAAAAATCGCACAAGATCTGTCACCGGTATGTTAGGGGACTCTTCCGGCTTTCGCCTGCTGTTGATCGGAGAAACCACGAATAGAACCAATTAGAGCAGTCGATCGCTAGAATTCTCCTTCACACAGCGCACAGTGTATAATTTTGGCCATCTAACTGAAAAAAGTTAAGTTTACCAGATATTAAAAACCAAAAAACCGGACATAGTGACACTTTTTTGACTAATAAAATGAGACAAAACCGGACACATACTGCATGTGAAATAATATGTCTGGAAATAGGTGTCTTTTTAAAAAACACTGTACTTCAATATTCCACAAGTTCTGACCACAACTGTCTTTTACGAGTGTCACAACTCTAATGATTGAATTTCATTCAAACGTGTTTGCAGTTTTCAATATTGTTGGTTTGGCTATATTAATATGAAACTGAGTGATTATCAGCCTCCGAATTTGATAAGAAAATTTCGATCTAAAAAGAATAAGAACATAGAAAAAAACAATGTCAAAAAAGAACAATTAAATGGAACATTAAAAAAATATATACTGATTTGTTTCATTTGCATTTTACCCCTTTCCGTCCGTTTCGGAAATTGTTAATGTCAATACATTTCAGTTCTTCACATTCACTCTGATCCTGATTGACCTTATTTATTACAACTTAATGATTTCTATTGCGACATGTTCACTTCCCTTACTGATTTTCTCGTCTTCCCTCTCAACGTCTGGGGAAGTTACTTCCGCGCAGTGGTGAAAGGGCTTCCGCCCTCTGACCGCAGAAGCCTACGACCTCATGACGCGCCACGACTCTTCATGAAAACGTGAAGTCGTTTTCGAGAAGAAGAAATGTTTAAAAACTGCCTACGTTTCACACAAATTAACGCGAAAACTACTCACAGAATTGAAAAATTGTAAATGACCCTTTACACATATGGCTTTAAAGAACATATATAATTAAGGTCTATCGTCTGTATTGTAGTTAAGGAGTCGCGACAAAAGTTTGAATTTTTGCAATTTTAGAAAAAGTAGGGATTTTAATGAAAGTGAGACCTGTGCCGTTCTTTTAAGCGTCCTTTACGCTCTCTAAAGACAAAGTTTAAACAAAACATTTGGGGCCATTTTTGAGAAAATTTTGAAAATGTAAACAAGGCTTCATGTAAAGTACTTCAAAAATTCTGAATATGAAATGATAATCTGAAAAATTGAACAAACAAAACTATGTTCACTTTTTAGTTACCAAAGACCGGTAATAAGTTTTTCTATCGAAAATTTGCTTTTTTCGCGTACGAATCGTACTTCTTACGAAGAGCGAGAAAGTAAAAACGGATATTTGTAATATCAAAATACAAATTACATTAATAATCGTACCCTGATGCACATGCATCAACCTTACTCCCCCTGTCTGCAGGCACACTTAATGGTTGATTAGTTTTAGAACCGTGTTCAGCATCCCTCTTTTTTAACTTTCGGAGCGAAATTTGAAGCATTTTTTAAAAGCAGTTAAATCAGTTACATTACATTCTAATTTATTCTCCGTTTTTAGATGAGGATAAATTGTCCGCACTCTTCAAATGTTCAAGAATAGAAATTATATTTTTCAAATCTTTGCGTTGGACTTTTAGATAAAAAAGAAATATTTAAGGGGGAGCCATACGTATACATATTATCTCCCTTGCGTTTAGAAAATGTCAGGATTGTTCTCATTTAATTATTCTGACAGATTCACAGCTATAGTTTTTGTTATTATATTAGCTTTAACATAGAGAAACTGCTTTTAATGTACTAGTTTTATCCTCTGGTGAAATCTGGCGACAATTTGTGCTTTTGTGAGAGAGGTTTGATTTATCTTTGTCACATTTATTAGTGGAATTTATTATTGTTGAATTTCACCTGGTTGTTGCTTAAATATTATTAAATATTTATAACTTACCTGGTATATAAAATCATCCACCATAAATACAAGTCTGCGTCACATATATGTCGTCCAGTTACATATTTGTGGGTTGGAGTGTAGCGAAGAGTACAGTATAAAACACTATCAGTGTGATTCTAACCGTAAGGCGAATGCGGTCCTCTTATCCATTTTGTTGGCACCTGCCCTTCTGAGTAAATAAATATTAATTGAACATTTGGAAAATACAGATACCTTTCTTTCTGCTTAAATTTTAAATAATAAACAATAAACCGTATTTCTGGAAAAACATGCCCTGTAAAACAGTCATGAGAATGGTAACTAGTTAGTCTTCACAAAAATTAAAGGAAATACCACTAGCAAAGTTGACAAAAGCAATTCAGGACATAGTGTCATGCTGTGAAAGTACTTTCTTCGATATCTAGCAAATTAATTAAAAATGAGAAATCGCTTTGAAAGTGCTTCATAGGAATTGACCTTGATATTTTGCCTTACTGAACCCACTGTTGATAAACTTGTATCAAGACATTGCTTTCTCGATTGTGAAATAACGTGATGTATTATTACGCTACCGATACGTAATATCTTCTGTTTCTTTAAAGTCTCTGGCCCACACTACCTTACACTAAAGTTAGATTGGCCCTCGTGTAACTGAAGGTTGGACCACACTGCAGTAAGTAAAGGATGGGCGCAGACGTTTGCTTTACCAAATTCGCTCCTGTGTAGCGGGCGCTCTGGGCAGAGCGATGGGCAGCGGCGGCGGCGAAGCGCGACGGCGCTCGGCGTCGTGGTGACTCAGCGCCCCGCCCCTCCCCGCCCCGCCCCCGCGCCAGCCGGCTGCCCCAACCCCCCGGGCGCCGCGCTCGTTGCTCTGCCCATTGAGGCGTCGGGCGGGCGGGATGGAGCGGGGAGGAGCGGGATCCGAGCAGCTCGGCCCCGCTCCCGCTGCGCAGCGCCTCTGCAGGTGGCGCCCAGCGAAGGAATCTCCGTAAACCCTCATGAAGAATTGTCTCCTTACCTTACGATGCAATTCCTTCCATGTTCCAAAGTTAGATTTCACTTTTTAAAATAAAATATTCATTAAGTTAAACCTATGGAACAAGCTTTTAAGTAAAATACTTTTCTTTCAAATACATATTGCATTTGAATTTGTACCTAAAAAATGTTAATAAGCATGTATGTTTTTTAATTTTATTATGAATTTTGCTATCACAGAAGAATCTGGAAACACTAGCCAGCTATTTTCTATTAATATTGATAATAATAATAATTAATAATAATAATAATAAGAAGAAGAAGAATACCTATTTTCTTAACTGAACACGTTTCCTGAGCCTTGCAGTAAGCTTACGGAATCTCTGCGCCTTGTTATTGTGTGAACGTGTTTTGTTTCAATGACGTTTCTTTTTAATATGTAAAAATTATTAAATAGTGTAAAATTACATCTCAATTTATTTATGCTGACAAACTTTCATGTTGTTGGCAGAAAATACTCATATTTACCTCACACACTTCTATGTGTACCATCGAATTCCGGCATATTTCCCGGCAATTCAATAATAAGCATTACGAGTAAGAGCAAAAGATGGAAAAGAGGTCTATATTGTGTGCATTTACTGGGGTAACAATCATAACCACAAATATTCAGTATAAACGAAAGAAGAGAATTTACTGTGGAAAGGTCAACGAGTTCACAGATGAGTTCTTGCTAACCATTAATGAAATGAAGGGTCTTCATCAGTCGCACAGGGGTTGATAGAATTTTTTGTCGTCCATAGCGATGACCTGCCCTCTCGCCTATTTCCTGAAGTCTGTCAATAACATTTCTCGTACATTGGATATTTTGAAGGTTAATTGAAAGTAGTTTCGCTGAAATTTGTTAAACGAAGAAAGCGTGTGTTTACGCACGTTACAGTTCATTCACTTTATAAAATTCTAGAATTAATAATGTGACAGAGAATTCCTAGAAGAATTGTGTTGCACACAAAGTGAAATCATTTGATGTAAGAAGGCAATATCAATTTCAGTTACTGTTAAAATACATTTAATGACGTTTAAAGACACTACGAATCGAAGCAATGAATTCGCGAATGAATAGACAATAAAGAAGACTGAACTTTACTTTCACATAAATATTCCAAAGTGCGCATTACTACAGTGCAAACATGCTCAGGAACGATTCGTTAAAGTCGTAACTTCTCCGTACTTTTTTGATTGGTGAATTTGCATTCTGCATTTTGTAGAACTCCGTAACGACTGTGTAATTCGCACTGTGATAACTTTTTTGAAATAGCAATAATGGTGATCAGCAGTTAATAAGCTGTCACTTGCAAATATTCTGTGCTCGGTAAACTACAAAAGTGTATGACGTGCAATACATTAATATTCCCACACGTCGAAAGGGGAGGTTCAATCTGTATTTTACATTCGATAGAAACAAAGATAAGGAATTTATTATTAAACAGTAGTAGCGCTACACGTTAACACTTTGCCAGAAATTTATTGAACATTACACCATTTCAATTAGCCTTTGCGTCGAACTATAATGAAGTAAAATTTATGTCTTGTTGATTAGATGGAAATTTGGCCACGTGTGGCTGCGGTTCACTGAGCCACACAAGGAACCTGCAGTGTTTCTGGACGCATAAGGACAGGGTGGCGGGGAAATGAAATATTTTATTTGCACCTTGTCATGACATCACCTCTAGAAAAGCAGAACGGTTTGAAAGATGATCATATGCCATTAAAAAAGTCACGTCCCAATACATTTTAATGGCTCTGCTTTAAATATTTCATATGCTGTCTCGAGGAAGGCGGGGCGGAGCGGGCGGGACGGGGAGAGACGGGGCGGGCTGTTGCAAAGCAAGGCAGCTGCTAGGACCGCTGTCAGAGGTGATACAACTGCCTCAAACACAAGGCCTCAGAACTAAATTGTGACGTCAGCAGATGAAGTCGTGAGATAGCTATTTACGTAATGTTCTTGTGGACATTAGCTGCAATAGCATTGTAGACAAGTCTTTGTACTCAGTCGACTCGCCAGAAAAATCTCAATTTTAGTCTTCATGAAGACAGTTTCGTTTGTTATTCGAAATGATACTTGTATGAATATTCTTTCATTTGTCTTTGTCACCAATATCATTGAACTTAACGTGAATGTTTTGTTTTAAAACGCGGGATGTCCACTTCTATCAATTCTTTTTTTTCTTTCAGTAGTGATTGAAGCATACAATATCCACTCATACAACTGAGAAGAGAGTAGGATCAATTAGTCACCTGCACACGCCACATTAGTCATGAGTCCTCGTGCACCAGGATTGAATGCAAGGATGCGGTTTTCAAAGAAGACGCAGTTAGTGTATTTAATGCTGTATGTACAGGTACGAACGGCGGTAACGATACACAGGCGCGACGGCGGGCGGCCTCGGGCGGGGCGAGGCGGTGCGGTGCGGGGCGGGGCGGGGCAGGGCGGGGAACACTGGATTGGCTAATTAATCACACATCAAACGGTATTCCATTACAATGCAAATTAATTTTTTTTTCTCTCGTCGGCAACCCCGTGTTCCCCGACCAAGGTCAAAACGATCTGCGAAGTCCCATAGCTTACGTAATCAAAATAAAGCATCGATTCCAGAACGATTAGCGACCAACAAGCTTTACGAACGCTCAACGCTGCGAGACGTTACATCAGCGAGCAAGCATTCGGCTGCGGCGAGGCGTGTAGGCGCGCGGGGTACGGCGAGAGGGAGGGGAGGAGAGAGGAGAGGGAGAGGGAGGGAGACGAAGAGCAGCCCAAATAGGCAAGAGCCAGTTGGAAGGGCCAGTCAGGAAAAGGGGCCTGATACAAGGCGAAAGACAAAGCACGAGCGCTAAACCGGGGCGCAATGGACTGTCAGCAAGTGACGGGGAGTATTCGTCTTACATAGGAATCTTAAGGTAAATAAACTTATCTGTACAAAGTAACAGTGTATAGGAAGTTATATATTGTGTTGAATTTTTTATACACGAAATTCGTAGCCTCTGCAGCATATCTATGGCACAATGTAATATCAAATTCGTGTAATACATTTACAACTTAATAGGAACTCAATAAGAAGTTTCATGACAAACCACAATAGATACACCTATTTAAAATCTCTTTAATTTGCTGATGTGGCAGCATGAATACGCCAATTAACAATGTTAGCGTTCAATGAACGCTTTGAAGTGCGACTCGCTCTGGAAGATGATGCTCGTATATTAGTATTATTTACAAATGGACATGTGAATTACAATACAACAATTTCAATCAAGTGGTGTGGCTGGGACTGGCCCAGACGTTGGGCGCCGCCCGCTCCGCCGGCCAAAGCGCCGCGGCGTGCACGGGCGGTGCGGGCGGGCGGGGCGAGCGGTGCGGGCGTGAGGGGCGCTTGGCAAGGCAAGCGCCGCTCAGCCCCCCTACACCCCCCACCCCGCCCACCCCCCGCGGGCCCCCCGGGACCGCCGTCGCCGTCGCTCGCGCTGGCGGGTACATGGAACAGAGCGCTTTCAGTATACAACGTATGCTACATTAGTGGGCGCGGGTGCGCCGCGCGCCCGTGTTAATATAGAGAACAGTGCAGCGCCGGCCGGGCCGCCCCGCCCAGGGGCGCCCGACGCGCTTTGTACGTCATTAAAGCTACTCACTAGCACACATCTCTCTCCCTCTCTCTCTCTCCACGGTCGTCTCGTCCCGCGGCGGCCCACGCACACGACCGCGCCTCCAGCCCGCACACGCAACTTGGCTGTCGCAGCTCGGTCCTGGGCTGGAAGGCTCGCGGGCAGCCGCCGATGCAACGTACAAAGATTCAGATCTGCCGTTTGATTGGGGGGGTGGGGGGGCTCAACACCCCCGCGTCTCCGTGTGCAGCGGAAAGAGGCCGCGGGGTGAGGCGGCGATGCCGACGGTGGCGGCGACGGCGACGGTGGCGGCGGCGGCGGCGAAAGCTCACGAGGGCCTTAATTGACTTGACGAGTGCAAGAAGACATACTGCGCCAAGGTCGCGGGCGCGGCGCGGCATGGCATGGCATGGCGGCGAGGCACAGATTGAGGCAGCCCGGCCGACCGCACGGACTCACTCAAACGGCGCCGACCCGGGCGCAGGCGGCGCGGCTCTCTTGGGCTTTTCATCGACACCTCTCAACATTGCCTGCCGATGGTTCATTTAAAAAGAACTTAAGTACAATTTTATCTCCGTAACAATTTAGAATGCAGATGAAATTCATTGTACGAAATTGGTGCTGAAAAGACTACTTATAATGGATTGTCACAATGTGGAAATATTTGATCTCACCGGGTTCCGAGCCCGGAACCTTCTCTTTCCTCGAACGATTTCAACGTTTTATGTACTAGGATAGTTTCGCGATCGTAGCAACATTTCTTTCTCAACTTAAACTCCATTTGTTCCAATTGTTAGCCTACAATGTGCGAATGAATCCATTTCGTTCATTATCACTAACTCATGTCAATTGTATCATATGATAAAGACTAAGTTAAAATTACTTGAAACGTAACAATCATACGAATGGTTGTAAGTCAACATTTTTCGTGACTTCAAGGCACCATTTAGAGAAAGTCACAACTTGACCTTGACTGGGTCTTAGTTCTTGCATGTTGAATTCTCTACGCAATTCTCATAACCTTTGTCTAGACAACCATTGCCAAACATACTCATGTTGAACTAACAACATTGGACGCGGAAGCGAAACAAATTTCGACATTAATTCAATTAACAATCAATTAACTCTTCAGGAGCCCGAGTTCGGAGACCGTCCAGGGCCGCCACGGGCGCCGGTCTCCGGCTGCTGCCCAAATCGGGCGGTTTGAAGAGCGCGCCGCGCCGCCCGCCCTCTCCTGTTTACCCTCCGCCGGCGAAACGTGTCAACAATGGCCGTCTGACCTTTCGGCGCCTGACGCGCCGCCATCGCCGCCGCCGTCGCCGTCGCCGGCTCGCGCGCCAATCTCGGGGCCCGCGCTTCTCACGCGCAACCTCTCGCAGTCCACACGACTAGAAAATTCCACGGACACTCGCTAGCGGTACTTGCTCTTCAAACGTCACAATTAAATCTTGACATGTGTCCCACACAATTAAACTCATCACTGTCGGCCGCCGCGTAGCGTTACGTAAGCAGCAGCCGCGGCGGCCGGCGCGACCGGTCTCCGCTCGGCAGCGCTGCGCTGGGGTTCGGCGCGTCGAGCGTCAGTCAGTCTCCGCGCAACAGTCGTTCATGCGTCTACAACACGTAGAGTTTTGGAATAAATTAGTTGAAATGTACACACGCCACTCGCAGGGCCCCGGCGGCGCGCGCGGGGGCGGGGCAGGGGGCGGAGTGGGCGGCCGCGTGGGGGCGTTCCCCGGCGCCGGCCACGCGCTTCTTTGGCTGAGGGGGAAGCGGCCGCCGCCGGCCTAGCTTCCGTTCTGCGACGGGCACCCGCACGAGCAACCGGTCACGATGGGGAAGTTGTTGATCTCCATCCACTGGCACTGCAGGCCGGCCGGCGGCGCCGCCCCGGCGCCGCCACCCCCGCCCCCGCCCCCGCCGCCGCCGCTTCCCCCGCCGTCGCTCGTCGCCAGCGCCAACGCGCTGCCGGCCGGCGAGCACTGCCACCGCAGGATGACCTTGATCACGCGCTCCGACGGCGCGCACTTCATGCCGGGCGGCACCGAGCACGAGCTGCGCGTCGTCTTGCAGGAGCCTTCCAGCACGTAGCGCGGCCAGTAGCGCACGCCCAAGTCGCGCCACGCGTGCGTCACCGGGCACGCCGTCCACGCCCACAGGAAGTGCTGCAGCTTCTTCTGCAGGCGCGGCGACACGTGCGTGCGCACCCGCGTGCCGTTGGGCAGCTTCAGCCAGCGGAAGTTCATGCGCCGCAGGAAGGGCGGCATCTCCGCGTTCGGCTCTGGGGCCAGCCGCCCGGCGCCGTGCTTGCCTGCAACACCGACAGAGGCCGCTGCGCTTAGTACGCGCGCGCGCCGACAGGGCGCTCCCGCAGCCCGCCTCGCCTCGCCTCGGCGCGGCGCGGCTCGGGAACTGCTAATGCTCAATTCATCAGACACTGTTAGCGGAAGCGCGGAGACGAAAAATGAATTAGTACAACTTCGCAAATTATCGTCTCTTTCATGAAGCCATAATTACTCTGTTCTTAGATGTTAAAAGCAACTGCCGCCGTGAGGAAGAGCTCACGCTACGTTCTTGCCGTCGTATCTTCGCACTTCTAGTAAGCGCAACAGGTCGTTTGCGCGATTCTTAAACAATGTAAGTTCTGAGGCAATTAGAGTTTTAATTCATAATGGGCGAAGCTTTATACTGACTGCTGTGGAAATTATGACAATTGTCAGTGCTTCCAAGAACGATTATCATATGATACTAACAATGTTTTAGTTCTAAATATTTACGTATTTATGCGTAACTAATCACAGTAATTTCCAGAGAAATTAAAGCATGAAATGTATAAACGGAAAATATAAATAAGATATAGAAAGCGGGGTGGGGAACACTTTTAGGTGTAAGTATCTCTAGTCATTTGCATTCCTCTCTCTAATTGAAGCAGCTGTCGGCAGGGTGCGTTGCAGTGGCCGCGAGCGCGGGGACTGCATTCATCAATGTGAAGTGACGGGCAATGAAATGGAAAAGCATGAGCTCGCCGGGCGGCCGCGGGGGCAAGGCCGAAAGGCGAATCCTGGAAGCGTGACGAGCAGCAGAGGGCGAAGGAAGCGCGATGACGAAGGGGGCGAAGAATGCGGGGGTCAAAGAGGGAGGCGATGAGGACGAATTGAAGGAGGAATTGGCAGAACGAATGGGGCTGGTTGGCGGGCTGGCGGGCGGGCGGGTGGCGGAGTGGCCCAAACCGGCGCGAGGCGGATGCGGCGCGGCGCGGCGCGGCGCCGGGAAGGAAGTGCACTGGCTGCGGGGTATCCTCCGCGCAGGGAAAAAGCCAGCTGTGCTGCGCGCCAGGGCTGTCCACCGCCCGCCGGAGGCTGGACCAGACTCGCAGGCATCGCCCGCCCATCGCAGGACCACAGATGGCGACTGAGTTCATGGATCGATTAGTGATTCCGGGCGCGTCAACTAACGTGGTCGTTAGTCCTGTACGTGTAGTGCATGTTTTTTCATTGGAATATGGCGGTGATCTTCCCCCTCTGGATGGCGAGATCCGGCGCCGACCTACCATTGACTAGCGGAGTTTCCCCAACCAGGTATCTCCCACCAGCGGAGCACCAGGACAAGTTCTGAGTCCCCGACCGGTCTCCCGGCATATATGGTAGTGTAGTACATGTTAGTGCAAGTGTGTGTGTGTGTGTGGGGATGAATATAGGACAAGAAAGAGGAAGGAAAGAAAGCGCGAAGTCCGTGGCCCGTTTGTTAGGGTACTGCTCCGGCATTCGCCTGGTGTTGATCGAAGAAACCAAGGAAAACTACCGGTAAGAGCAGCCCACCGCTAGAATTCTCCTCCAGACGGACTGAATTCGACCTAGCTGGAAAGCTAATGTCGAAAATCCTGCCGCCGTCGGGTCTGGAACCTAGGACCTCACAGTCAGAGACAGTGCAGAGTCATCAATCGATGCACTGAGCCACCCTTTCCGGTGGCGACTGAGAAAACACATGTCTGGGGGTAATGAAGATTGGAGGAGCTTGTGTACAGGCGAAGGACGAGGCTTAAGCTTGTCCTTTTGTTTCTCGGCACATCACAGCGGCGGCATGCCATTCCATTCCATTGAATGGAAGGTAATGATGTTGAAAAGTCGGTGCGATAAATGAGATGAGAAGTATGCTCAGGATGACTACTTTCTGGGGAAACGAGAAAAAAAATCAGGAAATTTAATTGCACTGGAAAATTGAGGGAAACATCAGGGAATTTGTGGAAGAATTGTTGTCAGGAAAAATTTAGAGATGGCTATAAAACTAAATATAATTCCTAAGAAAAACTTTTAAAAAATAGTACAGCATTATTTTTTGGTTACATTGTATTTTTGAGCTCGTTTTACGTAGTACTTTATCAAGGGAATATTAAAGAGCCGACAAATTAGTTTCTGGCTTGAAATACTCACGAAACTGATCAGTGAATTATTTTTAAAATGCTCTGGAAAATCGGAAAAGGTCAGAGTAATTTGTTCCAGGAAAGGAGTGGTCACCCTGATGATACTCGTTAGGGTGGGAGTGGCAAATGGAATTTGAAGCTGTATGAGAAGCCAACCACACCACAATGACACAGAAAATCTCCATGTTTTAGGCGGGAATGGAAGACGCCGCCCTCGGCCCCGAGTATTTGAAAGCTGATCCTGGTCCCTACGCCACGAAAACAGCCTGAGGGAGAATGACGTTCAGAAAATTGAGTATTCAAATCCTAGTTTCCAACGACGTTTGAAAAAGATTAAAGAATCAGAACATTCTGTTTCTCACATTACTCTTTCTAATCCTGACTTAGGGTTATTAAATGTTTTCTTGTCTTCCAAATCCCTTGTCTCAGATCTAAATTTCCACTATATATCATTAAACTACGCTAGTTTGCAATGTTCCCTCTTGATTTCTGGCAATTTTAAGACTATTGTTACATGCTTGAATGACAGTGAAACATATGTCTTCCAGGAATATGAATTATTTAAATACAGTCTGAATTATACAGTCTGAGTTATTTAAAGGTACTCAGTCTTGCAAAATACACTTCCTTAACAAAACTTTTCATTATAACGAATTGACGTAATTGACGAATTAAAATAATTGGAGATATTTAGGGGTTGTTCTTGAATCTAAAATTATAAAAATACTCAAAATTCGAATACAATATTTCATAAAATAATTTGAAAGTTTCTGAGCAGGAGCGACGCAGCGCTCACAACGCCCGAAATACAGAAAGAAATTATTTTCTATTAAATTGTTATGGCATTTATGGAAAGATCCATAGTTTAACATTTATAATGATGACTTAATAATTTCATTTGTGCATGCGCATTTACCATTAAAAAGATCGTTTTTCTAAATTGGTTTAAAAACTCGTTTTTGGTTATTACTATTTCTTTCAATGAAGTACATTTTCGAGGTTTTTTGGATTAAAAAATTACTATTTTAGAGAAAATTATTAATTAACCTTACGTTTGCTTGTAATGAAATTAGTTCGGAAAAATCCATCCACTAATCAAATTATATTTGCAGTAGATAGAAATCCGCTTAGTTAAACATGTGCTTAACTCGAGCCAGGTAATCAAATCAGGAGAGAACAATTAATTTTGTAGAAAGAAACGACTATTAATCATCCATTCTTAAAACGACTTTATACTACAAGTACAAGGTTTCCTCATCGTTTGTAATACTTGTTATTAAGATACATCGCTATATACCGAAGTATCAATTCTAGTGGGTTTTCACAATAACGTAGCTTTTTCTCGCTCAATTTCTTTGAACAATTGCAGACCCACAATACGTCGAGACAGTCTAGGTCGTTAAAGCTGTATGACGCAGTGCCATGCATCATCCACTCTAGATACGGCGGTTTTTGATTAACTCGTGCCAATAACGACCTTCACTCCAATACAGTCCGAATTAAAAACTGTTGTGTGCCGAGATCTTCAACGCCTCTTCCTCCTCCTGCCCTGACTCAGCGCACGTATTCACCACGGGCGGCTCGCGCTTCAAAGAACAACGTACTTCCAGTTAGAAGAATTATCTCTAAAGCTCTGGGCAACATTCTTTATTCGAGGGTGTGTCTAAGATATGCGGAAAATGATTGCACGTAAAATAAAACAGTAATTAATAGCGTTGATTGCAAATTAACAATAGAAACGTTTTGCACCCATGAGAAATTTCCAAAATGATATTAAAGTGATAGGTTTGCTAATATCTGGTAATTTAACCTGAATTTTAACGGTAATTCGGTGGAATAAATTCTGAAAGCAAAATTCGAAAAATTCGTGACACAGTGTCGAGTATCTACATCAAACGAGCAGAACTTAAGGAAAAGCAGCAGTACAGAGGGAATCGCTAGGTTACAAGAATCTTAAACCCCATTGAAATAATGAAAACGTAACGCAAATGACAATCTACCAAATGTTCTCCCTACGTACCTCAAAATACCATGTTTTTTTTTTATTCATTTCCAAATGATATGGTGGAATAAATATTCAAATTGTTAATTACGTCAATATACCCCAGAA
The DNA here is from genome assembly GCA_011170035.1 of Teleogryllus occipitalis. Lineage (NCBI taxonomy): Eukaryota > Metazoa > Arthropoda > Insecta > Orthoptera > Gryllidae > Teleogryllus > Teleogryllus occipitalis. Next base: position 191,947 of record BLKR01002117.1, on the reverse strand, counting down.
ATAAATACATTGTGGATGGCAGACGTAATATGGTTGTTTACTTTCGGAGGTTTTTCGAATGCCTATCTATAGGAGAAAATACAGTCAATGGGAATTTTAATTAACAGCGACCAGGAGTAAAAGCGAGAATTCAATAAGATTACGTACGGCAGTAAGAAAGATATCGCGAAAATTTGAGGGAATTACTGTTTGAATAGAATGAATGAGGTAATGCGAGTCTGAAAGAACGATATTGCGAGATGTGACAACTTCACAATGGTTTGAAGTTCCAGATCTGAGTGCTAAAGTCAGTTTAACGATACCCCAAATGTATTTCATTAATGAGCTTGCTTCAATTGCTTGATAGAATAATTGGACTTTTAAGTTGTAGATAGTTATTGAAGCTTTCCTTCTCAAAAGTGTACAGCTCTTGATTGAGGGAAAATGAGGAAATGAAGATGTTTCTGAGGGAACTTACTGCGAATAATTTTCATAAAACACAGAGATTTCGTTCTATATTAACACACGTTTACACTACACAACAATTATTGCCAGGGAAGACGCATGAAACGCAGGAAAGCGACATGATGAACATCCTATAATAATTATTAGTATAATAAAAACTGCGTCAAATACACTGCAAGATATAATGCAGGTCACTACATTAGAGAATAGAGTTAGCTTATTCAATTCCGGATAAAAAGGAAGTGTACGTAGAAGGCGTAACAAGGTGCAAAGGTCGTGTTTGTGAACATAAAAATAATTCATCGCTCAGGATCCAACAGTATTTCGGTGTGCTATTGTCAATTTCATTACTCCAAAATAAACTAAAAAGAGTTATTTTGAAACGATTTAATAAAACGCTGTGACTATCTGTGCTGTGCCAGACTTTCCGTTTAACACACAATTGTGAGCAGTGAGTCCAAATTAAAGGATTTGAAGACGAGAAACAAGCGGAGGTGTAAGGGAAGGAAATGGCCAAAGAGGTGGTGAACTTTACATGGCGGTGAAAATCAGAGAAAGAAGATAGGGAAAAAAGCAAGCGGGATGAATTGAAAAAAAGAGGAGAAAGTTAGGAGAATAAAAATAGACCGAGAAAGACGGGAAGGATGATTAATTGATTTATTGATTCGTGTTTCCGGGCGCGCCAACATCTAAGATCATTGGCTCCGTCAATTTAGTGCATGTTTTTTTCTCGGGAGGTGGTGGTAAACTTCCCCCGCTATATCCGGTGCCGACCTTAATGTCAGCTTTCTGGGTTTTCCCCAACCAAGTACCTCCCACCAGCGTTGGCACCACACCAACCGGGACAAGCTCTATGCCGCCATGTGGTAGTGTACTGCATGTAAGTGTGTGTGTACGTAAGGGGTGAGGATAGGACAAGGAAGAAGGAAAGATCGCGCGCGATCGGTGGACCATTTGTTGGGGTACCGCTCCTGCATTCGCCTGCTGATGGGAGAAACCACTGATCATAGCAGCCGGCCGCTAGAATTCTCCTGCAGAGAGCGTCTGTATTCAACCTACTTATACAGCTACTGTCGAAAATCCTGCCGCTGTCGGGAGTAGGGATGGCAAAAGAACATCGATGTTTTCCACCAGAAACATCGATATATTAACATCGATATTTTGCTTTCGATGTTTTCTTCAAATCGATATTTTGTGGCAAAAAGATCGACTTTTTAAAAAAAATTTTATTTTTTAAATAAAGGGGTTTAGGCACATTGTAGAGTAGCAGCAAGCTACAGTAAAATCGTTGTTTTGCGTCATCCTCTTTTCACGCTGCATATTTCGCCTGTGCAATCTGGGGAAATTGTAGGTGGCTTTACTTCGATGGTGCATGAACGGAAGTGACTAAACGGTAAAGTAGCGAAACACGATGTTCTTTGTTGTTAATTTTATTCTTTACATCCGATAATTTTTATTAACACAATACTAACATGCTGCTAATCAAACAAAAAATATATCCCTTTTACGTACTGTAATGAAAAAATGGATAGGAAAATAGCATGTTTATTAGTCTATAATTAAAACATCGATGTTTTCATCGACATCGAAAACCCTTGAGCAATGTATAGACGTTTTGGTAAAATTTGCCATCACTAGTCGGGAGTCCAACCCTAAGATCTTCTGGTCAGCGCCGGCGCTACTACCGGGCCTGAGCCAGCGGGGAAGGCTGATTAGAGACGAAAAGGAAGAGTCACTCACCGCCCTTGTGGTGCCGGAACGGGAAGCCCAGCTGCGTGGCGTTGGGGGGCTTGTGCACGCTCATGTACCTCGGGTCGAAGTGGGCGCCGAGGCGCGCCAGCAGCACCGTCACGTTGAGGTCCCGCGGGCGCGGGTCGTACTGCTTGCCCTGCGGCTCGTGCAGGGTGAAGATGAAGTTGTCGGCGCTCTCGGGCCGCAGCCCGTACGTCTCCGGGGAGGGCCCCCGCTCTCGCTCTCGGTCCCGGTCTCGGTCCCGGTCTCGGTCCCGCTCTCGCTCTCGCTCCCGCTCGTGGGAGGCGTTGCGCGCCGGGGAGCTGCGCGCGTCCGTCAGCGCCGCCGCGGCCAGCAGCGCCGCCGCCAGCACCAGCCCACTCAGCCGCAGCTTCATCTGCGCGCGCACACACACACACACACACGTCACTCTCTGCAGGGGCGATGGGGACAGCATAGATTTTGCTTAAATAATAAACATTTATTATATTTTACATTTTCGTAGTGTATTTAAGACACTTATGATATTTTTAAATAATTTATTTTAACATAAACATTTAAATCAAATTTACCAAATAAAATAAGGTAACAAGCGAAAACTCCCCCTCGGATCCGCCACTGCCTCTTGCGTTACTCGCTTCAAAGACGTGCGCAAATTAAAAGAAAGCAATGCAGCCTCTGGATATGTTACAGACTCTGTGGTTTTGATACATACCCAGGAACGTGAGGAAAATACAAAATCAATAAAACAGTTTCGATTTTATCAGAAAAATGCAAATATTTTAACGTGTTTCTCTATTCTCGTATCATGCTCAATGCGTCACTAACGACATTTTACATAAAGGCTCCAAGGAAGTCTTCTCGCTGTTAAATATCTGCTATTCACGCGTGAAGTTATGGAACAACTTTATTGATTTTTTGATATGTAAAGAACTTTTGCACAGTATACAGTCCATACCATTATTGCAATATTTGTGAAAACTTATTAAAATGTTTACTTTATTGCAACGATATACCAGTTTATTTCTTTATTTATTTATTTGTCTGTTCCTCTTGAGCAGTGTGTATGGTATTTTCTGGGAAACCATTTGTGTGGCTTCATTCAATATAATTTTTTGCTACTGCGGTCCACTAATTTATTGATTTTTATGTAGCTACATTAAGGGTCTATTGTCGAGGTCTTAAACCGATTGTCCCCTGCCGGTTTCGGGCCCCAAAGAGGTTTCATCGGCCTGGGTTGCTTCCAGACCGGAGTGAGAACATTTATGAACTGTGATCCTGAAGAGATTAGAGTTAGGGTGGATTAGGGTGGACGACATGCCTGGAGGCGCGAGCATTGAGAAATCTGGGGTTTGTCACTAGACGTAATTGCGAGGTTCGCACAGGAAATTTACACAAGAGATGATTACTACAAATTAGGCTTGTTGCTCAGGGATTTCGCCTGGAGGTAAAGTAGAAAAACTTCCGACCATGGCAGTCAAACAAACCAACTTGGTACCGACTGGAACTGGCAACACAACACTTCAAGCTAATTTCTGGCACCACCTGCGAAGAAGGATGCGACGTCGCCTAAAAACATCGATGCTCAAAATTAAAACATGGAGTTAATAAAACATCAACTCTAGACCATCCATGTTATTAAACATGGATATTTTTAAAACTGGATTAGTAACCATTGAAGTTCACGTAGGGAGATTTAATACGAAATTAGTCTTGTTTATTATTTTTAATTGAGGTACAACTGTTACAATGAAGTCAAAAAATCATCAGGACAATGAACAGAACAAAACTTGGATTATCTGATTCGGTAATTTAAGAAATATATGCTTCCTTATTTATGAAAACTCGATTTTGTATATTTTTCATTCTTGGTCATTTTGGCGTCTAGAGTATCCAATTTATGGATGTCTGAAAGTAGAGAAATGTATGATAGACTTTATTCATTTAAAAAATATCGACCACGTAAAAGCTTCGAACTTAAAAAACATCGATGTTAAAAAATAACGGCTTAAAAAATCAATGTTTAAAGCTTGAATGATTTTATAAAAACAACTAAGTTTTGAAAACATCGACGTCGATGTTGCATCCCTGCCTGCGATTGCAGCCGCATCTCCCCGACGCCGCTTCCCAACATCGGGTAACGCAGATCGATAAATGTACAGATTGACTTCCTCTTACCAACATAAACAATGTACTTCGATTTACGAGGCGGAAAATCAGTTATAACTTGGACGACACCACGACTAGATGATCCGATACCTGTAATTTAATTCCTTTCATTGTGATTGAAGAAACATTTGCCTATTCATTCCTCTAGCATTTCCTTCTACACTGTGGAGGAAAATCAGTTACGTGGTCAAAAATCAGTTTTAAAGTGAACATCACCACGAATAATGATGGGATACTTGTAATTAAATATCTTTGATTGGAAAAGCACACCTTCCAATTTATTTGTCCAGGATTTTCTCCACCATATATTGTGGCCAAAAGCCGCCTTTAGGGATGGGAGGGGTGTGGGAGAAAAGCGACGCACCCAAAGCGGTGTCTCTCCCGTTCGCATCTTACGCCGTTCCGAAATGGCCCGTACGATGTTTTGAGGTGATGGGGGGGAGAGGAGAAGAGAGGGGTAATGGAAGCACTCTCCAAGGTTCCCCTAGATTACTCTGGTGGCACCGTGGCATGACACGATTGATTTGCTCGTCCATTTTCCCCTGGTCCGTAGAGCAAAATCGACATGGTCCCTTGATTTCCTTCTGGGCAATACATGTAGCTCCTCCCTTCCCTACCAAATATCATAGTTTGTAGTAATTCGAGATGAAGTAAATTTAATAAAATAAACTGAATTTGTGATTGTAGTATATCGTTCCTTTCTCACGGGCTGACATGCACAGAACCAATGGGGGATATGGATCATGGACATGGACATGGATTAGATACAAGGAATAAGGTACGGATGGAGAAATTACGGGAAAAAATTAAAGCAATTGGATACAGTATAAATGTACATATTCCATATTGCAGAACACATGTTAAGAACCGTAATTTTGTGGGGGACAACCCACAGTATATTACTATTACTCCAACATACTATTATTATCTGAAGTCCACAAAACAACCCATGATGAGATTAAAATAAAGGAAATGTCGTAGTCATGGGAAGTCAATTTTAGAATATTCTATAACGTTGAAAAATAATCTGCTTTCGCATTCAAACATATATATGGTCCACATACGTACTCTAGAAACCTAAAATGTAATCATGTATTTATCTACTAAAAAAGTCCTTTTAAATACTGCTTTAATGACTTCATTCACTAATAAGTAATCACAGTTATTAACCCACAAAACCCACTGTTTGAATGACTTGGAAAGTAAGACTTTTTGTAGAGTTAACAATTTGATTAACGACAAATATTCCACCACTCTCCTTTAGGAGATTTGTTACTTAAATATGAATTTAAAAGAAAAATGAAAATATTAGTGCTTAACGGGAATGGCAACTTCAACATCGTCAAAGGACACTAAATGAATCTTTAAATCCAGACTCCATTTCCTGTTCGGCCAAATAATTGAGAAGAGACAAACATATCACGTTTTCCACATATCATAGTGTATAAAAATAACTTAGCTCATCAGATTTTAGGCAGTCTGTCAACTGTATTCCAGGCAAGAACTGCCGCTAGGTGTTGAACAAGTAAAAATAAGTAAAGCCGTTTAAAAAGAAGTAGGTACTTCTGTTAAAATTCTGTTAAAATTTAACAAACATGTTACTCCAAACTTATAAAAATAGAAGCACGCCCTAGCAATCTCATGCCAGTAAATAAAGTGCACAGAGCAATCTCACATGTTCACAGCGTGAAAATCAACAGAGCGCTCTGTAACGCTGGAACCATGAAATTATTTTGGCTCCCGACCAAAGAAGCAAGAAAATCACGTTTTAGTATCATCCTAACAAATATTTTTATACAACAAGAAAATTATACACACAATAACAAATAGTATTCACACTATCCCGTTTTGCTTTTTAAAGGTCGTACTTGTGCGTGTGAAGGATTCAGAAATTTAGACTAAACAGACATGTTTTAGTTCCAAATAAATATGCAATGACATATCCCACTGGAAAAATGAACAACTCTCTGAATTATCTACAAATTCTTACATCTTGATGAAAACTTTTAAATTTAATACATAGTTTTAAGGCCTTTTCACTTTTCACGATTTCGAACACGCGGGAACTAGAGTTTGACTGAACGGAGTAAGCTAATACAAATTAATAATAAAAAACTTCCAATTGAAAATCTACCCAGGCATTTGTCAGGCGTGGATCCTTGAGCAAGCAGAAGGCACGCACTTCGGAAGAGGACACACGATAGGAACAAGTTTGTGATGAATGGAATTTATCTCTTCCAATAAACCAGCCTTCAAATAATATATGGAGTAAGAGATCAAAATAAAATAATTCATCAATCAAATCCGATTTAATTTCAATCCATTTCTAAATATATTTCAAACTTTTTACACAGAACTTATTAAATTAATTTAAATAGAGAAAAAGTTCATTTCAAAAAAAGGTTTCATCCTGACACGCGACCACTTGAAAATTAATTGCTGCCTTGGGAGCTAATTCGCCTGTTGCGCCACATATAAAATAAATTGTGGTTCTCTAAATAAAAATGATAGATTGCATTAAGCTGAATTCTTGTAAATAGAATAATCTCATATCTATTATCAGTGAAATGCGCATTTTTGTAAATGCAAGAAAGGGGGCGGGGCACGTAACTTAAATGCCAAGCCTCTTAATTAGTGAAGAACCAACACATTTTCGTTTCATCGAGCATAGCCATTCAGTTTACACCGAAAATAATCAACGAGCTAAGTGCATATACGTTGGTTTTCGTAACGTGGCGGATGACATTGGGACATTTTTACACCTCCTGCCTTTTAAAATGTATCTTTATAACAGTAATAAGCACATGTTTGAGGTCCCGTTGAGAAGGACGTTCGCGAATGAAGTTTAAAAGATTCGGCGGGAGGTGTAAAAAATGACCTAATGCCATCCGCCGCGTAACGAAAGCCAAGTATAGTAAGCAATTCCTTGCGGGGGCGGGCTCCCTCGCGGGCGCCGCTCACGAACACGTGCCGCTGCGCCGCTGTCAGTGCCACTGGCGGAACTGTCGCACGTCTCCGCAGCTCCCACCGCTCACTCCCCAACCAACTTTATGAATGGGAGGGCTCTCAAGAGACGTCCTGTACATACATCCTACACTATGCATAATGCCCAGACGGATCTGGAAATTTATGTGCAAAGAAGCACGCCTCTTGGAAATGACAGTCCTGGTTTAGTTAATGCTTACAGACAGCGGAGCAGAAGTACAACGGTTCAGCAGTGTTTTGCGATCTTAAAACGCTTTACAGAACACGGGCACTAATGCGCGCTGACCAGCATGATGTAAACCACAGCATTTTATTTGGAGAGCGGGAAAAACGAGGCGTGCAGCTGTTCCGAAGTACTTGGGGAAAAACTCGATGAGATACACACAAGATGTTACACACAAAATACGGAGATAACATAATATTTATAGGAAAATACAATAAGTGCGTTGAACTAGGTTTTCCTCGCGCGCAAAAAGACAGAAGAAATTACACGACGTGAGAGAAAAAAACAAGCGCATACGACGAAGCGGAAGATGAGCGCAAAGGAATTAAAGGCAGGAGTGCATCGCACGCGTACGTTTCTAATATTCCAGCGGTCGAGAAAATCACAATATGGGCGTCGTATTAGGTTTTCCTCAAGGACAAAAAGAAAAAAGAAGTAACAGGACGTGTGGCAAAAAACAAACAAAAACGTATAAGATGAAGTGGAAGACGAGGGCAAACGAATTGAAGGCAGGAGTGCATCGCATGCATGCGTTCATAAAATTCGAGCGACGGGGAGATCACATTATGGGCATCGTATTGTTTTCCTAACGCACAAAAATGAAGAGAAATGACAGATCGCGTGCAAAAAGCCCCCCCCCCCCAATAATAATAATAATAATAATAATAATAATAATAATAATAATAATAATAATAATAATGATGATATTTTAAAAAAATTAAAACAGCGCAGACGGTGAAATAGAAGTCTAGCGCAAAACCAATTGAAGGCGGCAGTGCGTCGCTCACGCGTGCGTTTCTAAAATCCGAGCGGCGGCGGAGGCAGCGCATGCATTACGGGCGGGGGCGCGGGGCGACGCGGGGCGGCGGCGCCCTGGCGGAGTGCCAGTGCAGGCGGCGGCGGCAGCGGCGGCGGCGACGGCGGACGCGCCACCCGCGAGGCGCCGCTGTGCCGCGCCGCGCCGCAACCGGGTTCGAAGCCCTGCACCTCCACGCCAAGCGGAGCGCCGCGCCGCGCCGCGCCGCGCCGCCCGCTCCACACAGCTCACTGCAGTGCCCGCCTCGCCGCGCCGTGCCGCACCGCGCCGCGCCGCGCCGCTCTCGGATGTTCCCAACGCAGGCGGAGTCCCACTCGCCTTGCCGCCACCTCTTTTTTGCCTCCCTTTTTTTACCAGGCGCGGATATGTTTGGAGCAACTCGGAATTGTCCGTCCGTTTGTGTGGAACTCGCGTTGTCACCGCCGCGCACATGCGTTGATGCACGCACGCACGCACAGACACACAACAAACACACACACTGACTCACACACACACACACACACACAATTCGACGCGCGACACCTACCGAGGGAATCCTTGGCCCGCTGCTCTCGCTCATCCCTTCAAAGATCCGCGGCTTCGTCTTCACATGGATGCACCACACTGCGCGTGTCCGACACTCCCGCACTCACACGCATCTGGTCTTGGAGGTGTTGCGATCACTCGGGACACTGTGTCGTTTGCCGCCACGTACGGCCGGGTGAAAATGTGGTACGCGAGAGTCACATCCGTCTTCGTGTCCCGCTCGGGTCGTAACACCACTCGGTCGGAGCAAATTCAGGAAAAGCCTAATTTCCTGGCGGCGGCGGCGAGGCGAAACCGTCGGCCCGCCGCTGAAGACGCGGTATCCCGTCCCGGCGCGAGAGGGGTAGACCGCCACAAGCACAAGCTGCACAAGCACGAGATTACGCGGCCGGCACGACACTCCGAGCGGAGGGCGCGTACGTGCGCGAGGCGGAGCGCCGTGGGAGTACAGTGTGCTCGTCTCGCACGCGCGCACGCTACTGACCGCTCGGCGGCGGCGGCGGCTGCGGCTGCGGCGGCGGCTGCGGCCTCCCCTCCCCGGCCGGCGCCCCCCTCCCTCGCTCCGCCGGCGCGGCGCCGCCCGCCCGCCCGCCCGGCCGCCCGCTCGCCCGCTCGCCACAGGCAGCGCAGGCGCTGGCAGCCGCGCAGCGCCACTCGGGTCGCGTCCGCCGCCTTCCGCCCTCACCCCTCGCCGGCCACCCGCTCTCGCTCTGCTTACCAATACCTACTACGTATAAAATGATTGATTGATTGGTGATCCCCGGCGCGTCAACTTCCGTAGTCATTAGTCCCATAGGTGTAGTGCTCTTTTATCGCGAGAGGTGGCGGTGATCTCCCCCTGCTGGACGGCGAGATCCGGCGCCGACTTACACGTCGACTCGCTGTGGTTTCCCCCACCAAGCATCTCCCAACAGATGGGCACCGCCCCACTCGGGACCAGTTCAAAGCTCCCGGCATGTATGGTAGCGTAGTGCATGTAAGGGAAATAATCTTAGGTTCGTTTGTTAGGGTACTGCTCCGGCATTCACCTGGTGTTGAATGGAGAAACTACGGAAAACTGCCCATCAGAGCAGCCCACTGCTAGAATTCTCTTCCGGGGATATAAAAGGTCCGTGTTTTCCGAGGGGGGCGCATCGGAGCCTACCGCTTAAATGTTGATTTTAATAATGCTTTTGACGATTTTGGCAACTTCGTAATATTATATAACTAACACTTCAATTAAACGTGCATTCAATTAAACAAAAAAATCACTTTCGGTCTCTGTATATGAAAAAAAAAAAGACTTTCTCGCTTGAATATTTCTATTTAATAACAAAACGTCTTCCATTATATGTGAAAATAGGCTGATGAATAACAGAATAACATAACAGAATGGATTTTGAACTTTCAGTTTTTGAATGAATAGTCATTTTTTTACCCACAGCTAAAGACGCTACAGTAATTCAAATAATAACCAATATTTCTGAGAAAATGTATCACATTTTGATCAAAAAGCGTGTGATTAACAATGTCAATTACTTTCAACTACATAAAAAAAATTAAAAACTATGAAAAAACTTGTCGTTACGCCTTTGTATCCCCTCCCTCCCATTGTTAATGCTAAGGTTAATGGTTTCAGATAAATAAGATACACTCACGAAAGTATTATTATTGATTATTCAGAACCGTAACAAATAGCGTTAGAAGTCAGGTTCTATTATCATAGTACTTCACCTAAAGTCGAATTTATTACAATTTTGAGTTGTCTAGTATACGCAATTAATATATTAACGACAACCATAAAAAAATCCTGTATATTTTTTCGTCACTTTCACGTGTTCGTTCAATCAAATTTTAAAGTTTTGTTTATTGTCCAGTAGTTTGCAATTATAAAATTAGTGTATAAAATATTGTTGTTTGTGAATTAAATATGAGACCAAACCCTTCAGACAATTTTTACAATAATATAAAAAAATAATTTAGATATATTTGTTACGTTTCACAGCTCTGGAATCTTCTTCAGAAATTATTCTTATAGTTGTAGACCTTTATTTTAAAAAAATTAATGTATACATGTTCAGATATAAGAATAAGTTCTCAAGAGGATTTTAAATGTGGGAATCGAAACATTAAATAATAAAAACGAATGTAACTTAATTATTGTTTTCTCATTATTGTAAAATTGTCTGAAGTTTTAGTCAAATATCAGTCAGTTAGAAATCATACATTAAACATTTTTAAAGATTCCATTTACCACTTTTAAACGTTCATTAACAATTTTTAGTACATTTGACTACATTTATTCATTGCCAGTCACGCCCTTCCGCAAACTTTTGAAAACGAAATGTATTCATATTTTCATGAACTAACATAAAATTTTACCTAAACATTAAGCCAGCGTGACACGTACAGATGTTTCAAAAACCATCACATTTTCCAATTAGGTCTGCTGGAGTGAAGTGTCAGTAGATATTCTTGAAATTGGAGGTTCCCCATAGGAAGGCCGCCAACCTCTGACCGACATTTTAAATCATACGCTTCAATCCATCCTGCTTCAATTCAACTAGTAAATTTTAAGAAATAATTTCTTTGGAATGATTAATCAACATACACGAGAATGAAAAATGCATTCAACGTCATGAAACTTCCTATTTTCCAATAATCCCCTTCATATCAGTATGTTATGAGGCTTTTCTCATTTACAATTGATGTCACCAAAAAGGGTTTCAACGTATATATTTTTTGCCACCCAAGAAGAGCATTGGTGATGGGTATTCATTCAGGTAATTCACTCCCACAAATTCCCTCCCTAAATAGTCACAAAAGCCGTACGTCAATTCGTGCAAAAAATCTTAATGCGCGCATTATTCGATGCTCGTGGTTATTTTTAATTATTCTCAAGGTACCACTCAGTAATAAATATTTGACCCCTCGCACAGAGACGTCCTTTCGTTACGTTTCAAAAAGTAAACTACTCGCATCGCTACAATGCATGTAGGTGTCTCAAATAACAGACAGCTCATGCGGACAACTCGGAAGCATAAATCACGTAAGCATTCTTTTTCAAAATTCCAGCAACCATTTTACTGGAAGTATTTGGCTATGATTAAAAGTCTGCTAGCCGACACATCAGCATGGTGTCATCATTTTGAAACGCATACCCGACTAAACACTACTGAGTATTGTATTCATAGAGTTGTCGTGACACCTGTCATTAACAGTACCCATTTCCATGACGAGAACGCGGCCATTACGGATCAACTGTATTCACGGCGAATGCATAATATCTCATTGATGTAAAAACGCCGGCAATGTTATTCTGACTAAAATATTCTTTATTTTTAATGCATTGATGAGGAGAGGTTGTCTTGCAACTACGAGATCATTTTTTATGGCAAGACAAATAGTGAATTTTTGTGAAAGTATGTTTGAGATCGTCATTAAAACAAGAGAAATTACTCACTAATTTTCTCAGCTCAATGATTATCTAGTCGGATTTTCTAGACGGACAGTTCTATTATGAAATTTCACTTTTTAGATTAGAATTGTAAGAAAAAATCTTGCACTTACAAGTTTATTTCAACAGTGCTCGTATGACTCTATTAATGGGACAGCTCGCTTCCATGGCCTTTAATGGATAACAAATCCCGGGCACAGCATTCAGGGATTGTGGCGCAGAAAACGCATTGGCGGAATTTGTCTGAGCTCGTCTCTGGGCGAGTCCCAGTTCCCCGCCCTGCTGGCGCCGCCACACGCACAAGAGCTGCACCCGGGCTCTTCCGACACACCATTACAAAACGAGGCGAACACGCTCAGGTTAGTCGGTATAAGTTGTTGAGCACTTTAAGTCACATTATTACCGCAACCCTTATAGTAATTAGCATTGACGCGAGAGTAGGAGCATTCAGTCTCGGAATATACCGTAGGGCAGAGGAGCGTCCGTAACTGGAACAAAACGAATTCGCGCAAAAGCTGAGCGCTGTTCACTACTCCTTCAGTGTCTCGTTATACCTGTTAGTCGCCGATGTTCACTTTAATTACTGTAAACAATTAATATAACATTGAGTGCATATATTCGTTTTCATATCCAATACGACCAATTATCCTGACTAAATAAAACTACTAATCAAATGATTCACATGCAATTATTAGTGCACCTCTTCAAAAAAAATAAAGGAAAAATTGAGGGATAATGAAAACGAGAACAGACGCCCTGATGAAGGCCCAATAAAAGGCCGACAGATGTGCATCTAAAAATGCGGACCGTTTTCTTTCTATTGTATTCCTGACCTCGACTCAAGACACAACCTCATATTCGTACACCTTGAAAAGAGTTCGAGAAGAAATAATATTCATTATTACTTGTTACTGAAGGGAAGAGCTCGACTACAAACGGCGCGGCGCGGGGCGGCGTCCCGAATGGGCCGGCGGCGCTGGGCGGAGAGCGTGCTGCGCCTGTTGCTGGCGGTTCGCGCGCAGGCGGCGGCGTCGCGTTGCAGCCAACTGACGAAGGGGCTGTGGGGGCGCCCCAGCCCGCGCCGCCGCCCCTCGCCAACGCTCGGACTTTCCCTGCCGGCGCCCACTTTCCCGAGCGGCGCCCGCTGACCAATGGCGCCTCGCGCCACGCGCCGTCCCGGGGACGGACGGCGCCGCCATTGGACGGCGCGGCGTCCCGGTGCCCCCGTCCACCGCCGCTGACTCGCGCCGGGCGCATAGAATTTTAAGCAACTTCCGGAGGCAACGCAGTACACTCCCAAACGGGCCACGGAACGCGCGCGATCTTTCCTTCTTCTTCCTGAAACTTTCCTCATCCCTTACGTACACACACACAAACACTTGCATGCACTACACTACCACTCACGTCAGTAAACCAGGAGGGAGCTTTGAGTTTTCCCCGGCTGGGAGATGGCCCGCTGGTGGGATATATCTGGTTGGGGAAAACCCAGCAAGCCGACGTTTAGGTCGGCGACGGATCTCGCCATCCAGTTAGGGAAGATCACCGCCACTTCCGCAATAAAAACACGCAATGCACTTATGGAACTAATGATCTTAATAGCTGAAGGGCCCGGAAACACTAATTAATCAATCAATCGCGTGAAGTAGTAGTCTTAGGCTACTACGACAGGTTCTACAACAATGCTCTGCAAACTGTGTAATTCCGCCAGCCTCGTGAGCTGGAGCACTAAATGATTCTACATCGGAAGTGCCAGAGCTGTGCTTGCTGTTCCTGGTGGGAATAATCGAGTTATTTGTCCCGACATCTTCACTAAAACAAAATATTGTAAGAATTGATACAAGCCACTCTCAAAAGTATAAGAGAATACGGAAACTAATTATGAGATAGAGAAATGAAAAGTCAGTTCATGCTCGCCGACGAGAAAAAGTCAGTCCACAGTAATCGAATATGAACAAGCTCACTTAAATCACGCTTTTAATTAAACTCGCAACAGAAATCTTGTGGTCAAAGAATTATCCTGGGTAATAATATTTCTTTAAATAGACGTTTTAATGTACATTTTTCTTGATCTTTATAAAGAAATGCTTTCATGAGAACCTTCGCCAGTTGGCTCAATGGCAAAACAACAGGGATTACACATCTCGTACCACAAGTTTACCAACAATCGTGAAATGAATGCGAATCACTTCGACATGTTACACAGTGACCACGCCCCCAACTTCATTTTGCAGATATTGTTAGTTATAGTATTCAAGAAGATTCATAGATAATAACTTTTGTTATACAATGAACAATAGAATACCGACGTAACGAGGGCCAACGGCTAAAATGTACTGTGGTATTATGTATTGATGAAACGAACGTGAAATTAAAAAAAAAGTTTATTTTTTATTGACACATTGCTTATTATTGAGTTTGATACGGAGCTAGATATACACTGCATAAGAGGCTGTCCATAAAATACGTAACGCAAATTTCGAGTAATTTGAATATCCTCTCTCCCCCTGGTAAAGCACCTGTAATGCGCGCTTGACCCCCCTCCCTTAATGAAAAATGTAATTATTATACAAAAGTTACAATAATTATAAGTAATTATACAATAATTACTTATACAAAAGTAAATGGATTCTAGTCAGTGTCGTAATACTGTTTGTAAGACAAAAGACATCAAGACGAAAGACAATTGCGAAACGTTACAGATGTTTCGCACACAGTGAAAAAATTAGCTGATTCACCAAAATTGACGAATGTGACAACGCACTCACCCAGTAACGTCGGTTTGTTAGCGGTGCGTTATTACCAGCCGCGCGCGTTCTCTCCCAATGCTTACCAAGTCGATATACGCGACATCGGGACCCATTCCTCGGGCCCTCCTCGCCCGCCGGCCCATGACTAAATGAACTCCTTCCGGAAATAACGCTTCTTTTGAAACCAGAAGTACCTAAATTTTTAATCTGCGTCACACCTGCCCTACGAGCTGGATTCAGTACTGCACCACGGCCCGGCAGAATGCCATTCCTCCCTCCGCCTCTCCTTTCTCCGCTGCGGGCTACCCGCCTCGCAGCACTCAAATCGAGATTCTTTTTGCTTGCTTGATTAGTGTTTCTAGCCTAGTCAGCTGCAAAGATCATTAGTCCCGTAAGTGTAGTGGATTGTTTTATCGCGGAAGGTGGCGACGATGATCTCCTGTTCCATAGCGAGATCCGACCTCGACCTACATGTCAGCTTGCGGGGATTCCCCCAACCAAGTACCTCAACATGTGTATGTCAGGACTCCTGACATGTGTATGTCAGGACATCAATCGGGAGCTTGGAGCTTGTCCCGGCTGGGGCGGTGCACAGTTGATGTTGAGGTACTTGGTTGGGGGAATCCCCGCAAGCTGACATGTAGGTCGAGGTCGGATCTCGCTATGGAACAGGAGATCATCGTCGCCACCTTCCGCGATAAAACAATCCACTACACTGGTAGTGTAGTGCATGTTAGTGTAAGGTAAGGGTGTGTAGATAATGGGTGATGATCGGAAAAGGAAGACGAAAGGAAAGATCGTGCGCGGTCCGTGGCCCGTTGGTTAAAATACTGTTTCGGCATCCACCTGGCGTGGATCGGAGAAATCACGGAAAACTACCGACCAGAGCAGCCGACCCTAGGACCTACCGGTCAAAGGCACTGCAGTGACAATTAATGTCCTGAGACATATAAGCCGGTGATTTTAGTCGTGTTCGCTAAAATGTACCTGACAGCAAGCTGTCAGAGATTGGACTGAATATCCTGTGAACGAAACCAGCAGAGAAATTCGATGTTGACTACAAATATTAATCTTTCCACGTACAGTCGACCACATTGAGTGAATTTCTGGGGACTAATATTTTTGGTTCACTATATCAGATGTACGCTATATCCGATGAGGTCAAAATTAAATGGAATTTCACAAAAATGATTGGTTTTATTAATATATCGCAAAATTCATTAACAGAACGAACAGAAAATTTCAATATCTTTATGTGTACATTAAAAACATCAATTATTTTTAATTGTTTGCTTCGTACATTTTTCATTAGATTCTTCTCCAGAGTTCGTGCTCTCTCCATTTTTGTTTCTGCATTGTCCCCTGTCTCTAAGAATCGTTATGCAGTCATGACACCTTTCAATACCTCTTACACTGTTGGAACACCATCCCACTCTACGAAGACCCTAATCGCCTAAGGACATAAGAGATCCAATTAATTTCCAGGACTTATTTCCCACTTCACTTAAGCCGAGGTTTAAGTTCATTATAAGCGAATCTTCTGATGCTTATTTGTAACGTAAGTGAAATGGAACCAGTGATTTAAGTTCACTATAACCGAGAGTTTACTATATAGGAGTTCACTGTAACCGGACTCGACTGTACATCAATCTGAAATTAGTAATAAGAAAGCAAAACAGAATTATGTTTTCCGAGGAAGCCCGAGAGAACAGTTTGCGCGTTGCAATCAATGGATCGCGGCAATGTTAGATGGTAACCTCAGAGCAACTGCGAAGTGTAGTTATACTGTTCGAGTTTTTGGATTATGTCGGTGAAGTCGCATGGAATTTCAATTAAATTCAATGATGCCTTATTTTACGTGGCAAGCTTAGGCCATCAAGTCTGCTCTTCAGTCTGACCACGCAAATTTCACTTCGCTCCTTTCACCATCTAACGGAGAAAGAAGGTTTGACTCGGACAATGAAACAGGCGATTAAAATTTAGCTCAGAGGCTTCTTTTATGCCTGAGGATCTTTTATATACAATAAATATACCACATGGGACACCGGAGGATTTTTCCCCTTAAAAATCCACGGGTATGACATCCCGATACGCTAACCGTTATACCACCAAAGCCAATGAGTTTTGGTAGGTGTTGCGTGGAAGCATTTCGTTTCGATTGATTTATTTTTTATTTATGTATTTATATAATTATTTGAGGCGTCATTCCGGCTGGCGATCGAGCAGGAAGTTGGAAGGTCTCCGTCCGTCATGCGAAAGTCAATGTGGAGCACTTGACCACGCGCATGCCACGGGCAATGAGGGCCGGTTAACCGCGCCACTGCCGGTCGCTGATGTCACGGCGCACAGGCGCTGACAAATTATGCCGCACGTCCGACCAAAACACTCTACAACGCCGAGCTCGCGCAATTCGTTCGTATGTCACAGTTGTCAACTGTTTAATACGGGTTCGAAAGCATTGGACATTATTCAATCGAAGCAGCCCTCATGAGGGAGTTGTGGGTTTACAGGAAAATATATTGTGACTTCCATTCAAGTTTCCTACATCGATGCTAGTCCGAACGTCATTTACTTGACTACCGGGGATCACTCAGGGAACTCCCGAGTCGGACACAACATTCCTTAAAGAATAACTTTCCTCGTGTCTCTGCAAACTTTAATTCAGTGTACTACTTCTGTCAATTGTCTCAACAAATCTAGAGCTGACTTGTTTCCCAAAAGGGCTCAATGAGTAATACCTGACGTCAGGCTGTTCGCGTGAAAGAATCTGGGTACATTACACTGTGGAGCACTTTCCTGGATTTCGTTGAGAAGAAACCGTCCTCTCAAAGAAGAAGAATGTCCGCGAGAGAAGCAAGCACGCCACGTCTCCAGCATCGCCGCGACAATATCGAAGTCGTAAAAACGGCTATGACGATATTAGGCGCCCAGAAGCTTGAATACCAAGCGGCTGCTGTGGCGGGAATGAGATTCAGGAAAGATGGAGAGGACGTGCGCCGAGAGACAATCTGGGATTAAGGAAACCGCCGCGAGCGACCTCCGACGCGACGCGATGCGATGCGACGCGACGCGACGCGACGGGACGGGACGGAAGGGAACGCGGGGATCCGCGGCGCCTGTGGGAAGCCGGGCGGAAAAAGGCCGGTTGACGTCTGTCTGCGCACTTCATCCCAACGCACATCTGGCTCCCGCCATGCTCTGCCCCTCTCGCTTCGTCATTCGCTCACGGAGCGAATGGGCAATGAACGACTGGCGATGACAACACGCTAATGCCCTTTGAATACAAACAGCGTCTTGAATGGCACTCGACTTATGGAAAGAGAATAACGCACGCTTGAAAGAATGGTCTTTACGTAATGTACACCATTCAGAAAAAAGTTTCAAGCGCGCCATTTTTTAAATAAGTTGAGATTTAAAAGAATAGAAAATTAAATTCAAAATTATTATTTCAAGGATATTATCACGAAATATTGTGCCTTAGATACTGGCATTATCTAATCTTGCATTGCGACGTATTTTTTTAGAAGAAAGTAAAAGAGGAAAAGATAATTCGTTGAGTGCAACTTTTATTCAGAATATATCTTGGAAGAGACATATTTTTTTTCTTTTCAACGGATAGGCAGTTTTCTAATAATGTACTCGGTAATTGATTTTATGATGCCCAGACTATACATTGAAAGTGTACACACACACATATATATATATATATATATATATATATATATATATATATTCTTGTGAATGTTATAGGCTCTTCAAGAAATAAAACAGCCTAATGATACTAACAATAATTAGAACACTAATCGTACAAACGAATACAGTCCTAAACAGAAATGCATTTCCCTAAGACTGCTTCATTTTTAAAACGCCACGTCAGTAGTATTCGTAACTGCCACGGAATTCTAAAGAATAACTCTGTAATACACAGTCCAGCATGTAGTATATGCTCTTGAAGGTCAACATGTGGTTGGGACTGGACCGTCGGATCCTACTCAGTCTTGCAAAACGGCCTGACGTAAAGCTTACGCCATAATCAGAGGATGAAACTCAATTTAAGAAAATAAGACCAAGTGCATCCAAAGTATCACATGTTAGACTGAAACAGAAGTGAGAAATTATAAATCGTATTTTTCCCTTTATCACATACTACATACGAATTATAGACGAAGTTATATAATGCTCCAGGGAAGAGAGGCGATTTTTCGAATACGAAATTAAGGTAATCCAATAATGAATAATGGTACAAATGGCCGATTCGGGTACCCGTGGTCTGTGTGTTTGTTAGAGTCGTTTCATCATCATCATCCTTCCATAATTCATCCCCCAGAGCTAAACGGAGTGATCGCTTATTGGGGTGTAAAAATGAATTCAGTAGAAAGGCTGATGCCTCCGAATACGTCACGTGCACTTACCCTCAGGAAAATATGACTGGGCCTCGGTGGGTACAATGGCGTGTTCGGGTGGTCCAAAGATGACCAATTCGCGACCAAAAAAAACCAATAATAATAATAATAATAATAATAATAATAATAATAATAATAATAATAATAATAATAATAATAATAATAAAGATAATAATAATACATAAACTACAATAATAAAATTAATGACAATTTAAAAGTCTTGCGTACTCAACTTTAGTATTTGACAGCGATTTTTAATGAAAATGTCTCATTTTAAATTATTCCTGCGTAACGAGAAATCCTTATTGAAGATCTAATTGGAGGTTTTCCGGTGAGCACACTCGTGCACGCAAGCAGTCTTTGAAGCAAGTGAGTGCTGGCGGTGTCTCACCTCACGATACAAAGACCACAGGGCGGAGGGCGTGTCCGCGTAACTGAAAAGCTGAATATTCATCGCTGTCAACGCGCCCGCACCACACGGATGAAGTACACCGTCAAGACACGCTGGCGCGTGAACACTACTTCAGTACCATCATCCGCAATACTTAACCTCTCCCATTCGCCATTTTTTAGCATGGATATTTGAATTCAAGCGCTTGCTGTCAAAAGCAGATCATTTTCATTCTCAATCGTCAAAATTTAGAAGACTTCCGAAGATAAATAATCAGAAGTTCAAATAAAGCATACTTCCAACTAAAATCGTCCCAAAATATACAGTTTATATTGTAACGCGTGTGACCGCTAGAATATTATTTCTCTTGTAAAATCTTCCCCAAAGCAACGAACTGGTTTTAATAGAAAATGTCTCAATTATGAGTAGGGAACGGAATTTATGTTTTTGTTGTAAACGGATTGTACACAAAGAATATTTTACATTCTTACAAGAACTACAGAACACATTTTTACGAAATGTATTTCAAAACAAACATACAACTTGTACGCAACTTTTTTCGATTGTCATTTATATAATTAGACGGTACATTACAAAGAAAACTAAACATTAATACTCAGATGTTTCTTAGCACAGTATTACAAATTTAACAGCATTTCCACAAAAATAACAGACAACCACTAATTACTTATTTCATGAACTGATCTCTTTGATTAAGCCAACTTTTCCCGGTTTGTGTATTTTTAAATCGATTATAACACATGCCAAACGGTAAAACCAAAAGAAAAAAAAAACAGTTCAATTATAACTCGTACGTTTTTTCCATCCCTCGTAGCGAATCGCACATACGTTGCTTATTTAAAAAAAAATTCAATTATAACTCGTACTTTTTTTCATCCCTCGAAGCGAATCGCACCTAAGTTGCTTATTCCAAAGCAGTTCAATTGCAACTCATACGTTTTTTCCATCCCTCATAGCGAATCGCACCTATGTTGGTTATTCCGCGCGCGGCTTCGCTGCTCCGCGTGGCACTGGCGGCGGCGGCGGCCGCGAGCGCGGAGCGGGGCTGCGGCGCAAGGCCAGTCGGAAGCTGCGGGCGGCGGCGGGAAACCCCGCGCGGCTGCGGCGGCGGCGGCGGCGGAGCGCGCGCGCGGGGCACGCCCACGGCGGTGGCGCCGCATGAATGAGAGAGCCCGTTCATTAACGCGCGCGGGCCACGTCGCTCGCTTCGCCTCGCCTCGCCTCGCCTCGCGCCCGACGACGTCGTCGCGGCGCTCCGTGCCTCGCCCCGCCCTGCCCTGCCCCGCCCCGCCCCGCCCCCTCCCGTTGGGCGTCGCGACGTCTCGTGCGTCATGCGCCCGCCGCGGCGCGCCACGCCGGTCGTCGGGGGCGCGGGGGCGCCGCCGTGCGGACGACGCCAAATGGCCGGCCCAAGGCGCGTCGGCGGCGCCGCTCGGTTTAGACAGCCAAGGGAGATGACGAGGGTTTGCGTCTTAACCGAAAGGTCAGGTTCAATCTTTTGGGTGACGGTGAACTGGTGAGACAGTACGCTTCCCACCACTTGGCGTTTCGATCTCGGCCGATCCATGTGGAATATGGACCGACAGAGGGAATTCTTCCGTTTCTCTGCCTTTCATTGCACAACTGCTCCATCGTTATTTTAAACATATTATTATTATCCATCCATCAAGAACCATGTGTACCGAATTTAGCCAAAAAGACCTTAGGAGCGCGCTTTCAATTGGTTAATTGATTGATTCGTGATTCCGGGCGCGTCAACCGCTAAGTCATTAGCCACATAAGTGTGGTGCCACATAAGTGTAGTGCGAGAGGAGGTGGTGATCTGTCACCGATAGATGGTGAGATCTGGCGCTGACCTACCCGTCGGCCAGCGTGGTTTTGCCCAAGCAGGCACGGTGAAGACGGAACAAGAAAGGGGAAAGAAAGATCGCGCGCCTGTTTGTTAGGGTACTTCTCCGGCGTTCTTCCGGTGTTGATCAGAGAAATAATAGAAAACTACTGATCAGAACCACTGGCCTCTAGAATTCTCCTCCAGACAGAGACTTAATTCTACCTAGCTTTCTAGCTAGTCCTGCCACCATCGGGGCACGCAACCAAGACCTCCCGGTCACAAAGCACTGCAGAGACGTAAGTTCATGCCCCGAGCCACCTCTCCTGATACTCATTTCGAAATTTGCAGATTAATGAAATATTATTTAATCCAGAGTTGTAACATTGTAAGAAAACTGATTTTCCTTATTAAATGATGGGCACATTAATTGCGAAAGTCTGTATGTATCCAGACTGCGAATTCATCGGTAGAAATTTGGCATCATTACTAGAAGTCTGCAAGAAAAGAACTATTGCTCATTTGCGGTTTTACACATAACGCAGGCATTCGACAAAGTGTGGTATATAGAGTTATCGTACAAGCTGAAGAAACACCTTGATTCATCCTTGTTATGTCTTATTTGATTCTTCCAAATTAAGGAAAATAACGAACTATCTTCCTTTTTATCCTATCCTATCTGGCGTCACCCAAGGAAGTGCAATGGGTTCAATGCTAAAAGTATTATACACTTCTGTCTTTCCTACAACCAAGGAACAGTAGAGGAGGCCGAAGGTTTCGGGCAAAGCAAACTACACTATTAGACGGCGATCACAGTGGAGTCGATTTTGCCTGAAATTTCGGCCTGCCGTTTTTGACCGACGTTCCGGATTACTTCAAACACATGACGGTAAACGAAAATGGCCATAGTGAACCGGAACTTCTTCTGATGGCGTCCGAAAACATTAGCGGTCGAACGAAGATATTTCGTTCGGTTTCGTCCGGACGACCGAAATTTCGGCCAAAATCGGCTCCACGTTCACGCCTTGGGGTTGGCAAATCATCTCAATAAATATAAAGATGTTAGATAGCATTGGGATATACAAATCAAATCGTATACTACGGGTAGTCCGCAAAATGATTCTTCTAAATTTATACGCGTTTAATTTTGTACATTTTATGCAAAATTCCTCAATTCCTCATAAATGTCACGTCGAATTGCATTTCCCTCCCTTGGACTCATCTCTTCAGAGGAACTAATGACACTTCCTCGCTCTAAGGAGCATTGTCGGCAAGAACTGACGCTGTTCCCTGTCGCAAGAGCACCTCTTCCATCTGTTTTAAGTGCTTCCTCAAAGGTCCCCTTCAGATGAACCTGTTCATGGACACATCATCAAGGCGGGTAACGAGCTCGCGGTGACAGGTTAGTAATCACAACCATCAAAAAACCCGAGGGAAGGCGCTAATTATCGGATCTCAGGAAGACGGCAATCTGAGCGAGTTGAAAGGAAGTGCGAAATCAAACCACATAATCACTTCAAAAAACTCCGCCCGAGGATCAGAGGAACGACTCTTTTCGGACCTTTCAGCTCTCCAAACGATTTATACGTGCCTACTGCAGATATTCATAGTTCGTAATATTTGCCAGCATACCTAGAAATAGAACAGCGTCCGAGAAAATTGTTTAAGAGACGTCATGAAAGATTCAATTGAAAAACATAAATAGCTGATTTTTAATTACTGGGCATGAATATTCAATACAAGGCGAACTCTAACATTTACGTTTCCATATTATGCATCGTATTATAATACTAAGAAAACCTCATGTATTACAATTCACATTTCTCAACACACTTTACATAAATCTGCCAAATATTGATGATTAAAACATCGGCAGGAGATAATATTACCTAACAACTGTGCCAACACAAATAAAGAAAGCGCCCGATATGCATTAGATAACACGGCTCATTCGTTTTGTTGTCAAAACACTGCGACTTAGAAGGAACAGGACGATAACAGTGGCGCGACAGTTGATAAGCGGGGCGTCTTACATCATCGCGCGGCCGCGTGAGCGAGGGGGAGGGGCGGGGGCGGGAGCTCGTCAGGTGGGCGACGTCGCCCACGTGCTGCGCCGCCCGCGCCCCTAAGCCGCGCTTAATCCCCTCGTTACGCTGCCAATCCCTTGTTTTTGCCCAATGGGGGGCGCCCGCGCGCAGACGAGATACGGAAGGGAACGGGATTAAGTGATGGAAAGTTGGCACGCCATGCGCCTCCACACTAGGGATGGCAAAAAAATCGACGTTTTTAAAACATCAGTACTTGTGAGCAGAAAAATCTAGACCGTAAAATTGATGTTTTGCTTTCAACGTTTTCTTCAGCTCGATATATTTGATCAGGAACATCGATGTTTTCAAAAAAAAAAAATCTCATTCTCCTTTCTCCCGTGTTACTACCTTTTTTGATGATTTTTTACCTGGTAATATCGTTAAACTGCATTTTGAATCTTGACTACATAGAACATTGATTAGAAAATTAAGATGACAATCGAATTTTTAAGGCAGATTGTACATTAAACTAATATTGACTTGTTATTCATCACATGATATGTTTAAAATATCGATATTTTAAACATCCATGTTTTTGCCGATATTTTCATCGACATCGCAAGCCTTATGGTTGTTTTGCTAAAATTTGCCATCACCACTCCTCTCGCCCTGCCATAGGGTGTGGTGGCCGGCCACGGAGGGAGGAGGAGCAGCCAGGGGTCGAGTGCGTTCGGTTTTATAATTACCACCAGTTGACGTTTTCACATTTCAACCCTGAAAACTGTTTACAACGAACGGAACGCCAGGCTCTGAACCGAACCGAAATTTTGAATATTTCCGCCCAAACTCTCAATGAAAACAAGGTAAGAAACCAAGGGGTTACTTCAGAATTGAAGAAAATGGAGGTAACATCAATCCACACCACATCAATCAACACATCAATCCACACTCTAAGAAGTTCGTTTGATGATCTCTGCAAGTTCGACGATTTTAGTCGATGTTTTCCGAATTTCTATAAATTTCACAGAGAACATGTAAGTCCAAAGGTGCGCAGCCTAAAACAAAAGGAGAAACCAACTTTATTTTTGGGCACTCCCTTTTACTTTGAACTTTTTTTTATTTCAATCTAATATATTTTACTAATAATAATTAACAATACAAGGAAATGATACTATAACTCGAATGATACAATTAATACAAAATAAAATGACCAATGACCCGATACCTCTTCTGCAAATGTTATGTAACAATGTCCCAAACTGTCATATTAAAAAGGAGAAAATCAGGGATTGAACATGTTTAAGACAATCAAATTATGTGAGGGCACAGAGTCCCATTCAAAATGTTCAGGGAGGTCCGGCCCTCCTGATATCCTTTATATACATAAATATATGATTCCTTTCTTAGTTCGCGTAATTTACAAAACACAATAAGAAATTTTTACATTATTTGTTTATATTTAATTCTTCAAAAAACACTGTTTCGATAATGTTCATATAATCATCATCGGACTTCTATAATGTATATAAACATTTCAAAATTTCACTCAGACGGTGTAAAAGTGTTTAATTTATCCGCCACAACTGTAGACACAAATATTTAGGATTTCTTAGAAGAATGACAATTATTTACAAACCTTTAAACTCGCACATGTCTTCCATATACGGACCAACCTTTGAGCGCATGCCGACGTCTAACTTGTGAGTTCATATTGTGCTTATTTGTTTAGTAACGTAATCGACAATTACCGCATTTGCCGGTGCATAAGACGCATTTTTTCTTTCGGAAACTCGTCAAAAAACAGGATGCGTCATATACAATGGATGGGGATTTTTGTAACTGTTTCAATTTTTAGTATATAGCATTACAAAAATCTAATTTTTGTACACTGATAAACAAGAATTTGTATTTATAGAAAACTGATTATTACAGAAGCTAAAAGTATTGCAAGAAGAAAGAATGCTGAAAATTTCGTTGGGTCAACTTCATGGTATAAAAGATTTATGAAAAGGCACGGTCTGTCCATGCGTACTAGACAAATATCATAAAGAATATGAAGGCGGAATATCTTTGCTTTTCATAGGTCCCAATTCTCATTCCTTTCATAAAAATAAAAATCAAGTATAAAATTTAACATTAAAGAATGAAATCCTTCTTGAAAATAGGAATGCGTCTTATACACCAGCAAATACGGTAATTCAATTCTCTGTGATGAGTTGAGACCGAAAAAATATGTAGTATGAGGCGTCAAAATATGTACATAAATATGTAATGAAAAATGTAAGAATATGTCATAAATATTTAAAATCAGATATATGTTATATTAAAATGCAAAAATTATAAAACACATTAACCTAATTCGAAATAGCATTTATCAAAAATTTCCTAAACAGATTTTAAAAATAATACAAATGTTTTAAAAATCATTTGAAGAGCACAAGTCGCTGCACGTTTTGCACTTTACATGTTTCCCGTTACTAATAAAAGCTTCACCTATTGCTATCGAGGACCATACTTTAGCAGCCGAACTAGATGCAATAGAAGCCCTCGTACAAACTGGCGATATCTACGACCAGCAAACAATCACTGCAGCGTGCAGCATTCTCATCGAATTGTTACACTTCGTCGATGGCCAAAATTTCTCGGAAATTAAGGGTAAAGGTCACGAAACGCAACGTCAGTAATACTTTTCACAGGTAAAGGTGAAATTGATTTCAGTCGCTCTTCTCCCATCTTTGAGATAACTGAAGCAGACGCGCCGAACTGTAAAAACATCCAACAGCATCTTAATGTGGCGCATCTTGAGTCGACCGCAAGTAGTAATGATGTAGAAAAAAATCTGATTTTTTCAAATACTTCATTTCATTAAAAAATATGTAATAAAATTGAAGAAAATTGATAGATTAAAATATTTTGTGGAATTAGCAAAATATGTAAAATATGTAATTTAGTACTAAATATGTAAAAAAATGTTACGAAAAAAATTGATATTGTGTTAGGATGGCGACGATTCGCCAAGATTTCAGTTTTGAGAACGGTAAGTAGAAAGGAAAAAAACTGTAATTTCTTAAAAATCCGGTCTCTAGTGATGAGGAAGAGGTTCAATCGTGCACCCACAGAAACCGTTCCCAGCCTGAAGTCCCATCATCAATGAGGCTTTATGTGCTTCTTCCGCGCACGTTTCTCCAATCGTGCCACAGACGCTCTACGACGACGGGCACGTGGCACGTGATGAGATTTGAGACAATACTAGACTACTCACCCGCTTAGTCAATCAAATTCTTTGATTAAGAGCATAGATGTGTCAAATGAATTTATCTGATATTCTTGCGGTGGCATTACATCACGGAACTTTCTTTCGCTGACAGAACGCCTCGGCGCCTAATTTAGTGTTTTAAAATGCCAATTTCTTCTCGACAATGAAGCTAAAGTTTATATTTAAAAATATTTAACATTGTTAAAAAATATGTTGTTAACCCCTCCCTCACACAAGATATGATGACATATTATCAAATAACATGTTCTCTATTTCTCAGTTAATTTCTCTTTTCCTTTTTGCAGAAAATGAATTAAGTTCCAGAAGGAAATTAATGTGTACAGTAAAACATATAACAATTTAGTTCGAGTATAAAATTGCAAGAAATCGACTGTAGCTGAAATGGATATTTATTGAAGTTAATCAGTTACTGCGGTATATGCCGTTAATATCTGAAACGGAAAATGTGTTTGAAATCTTTAATAACCCAACGAGGTAGAAGCAAACTAAATAAAATTCCCTTAATTTCTACCGAACAACGACAGGTGAGTGCTGGAGCAGTATTCTAACAAAAGGGCCACCGACCGCACGCGATCTTTCCTTTCTCTTCCTTGTCATATCCGTATCCATTACTTACACATTCTTATACTTATGTGTACTACACTGTCACACATGCCGGAAGACCAATCAGGAGCTTCGAGTTTGTCCGGGCTAGGGCGGTGTCCCGCTGGTGGGAGACACCTGGTTGGGGAAAACCTCGCCAGCCGACATGTAGGTCGGCGACGGATCTCGCCATCCAGCGAGGGGAGATCACTTCCATCTTCCGCGATAAGAAACATGCACTGCACTTTCAGAACTAATGATTTGAACAGCTGAAGGGCCCGGAAACACGAATTAATCAATCAATTGCGAGGAGATATTAGAGTCGTCTATGGCTCGCCACATTAAGTTTGTTACAGCGAAAATAAGGCCGTTTCATCTCAAAACATTCACTACATAATTACTCCTAGGTGAATGGTATAAATACAAAATACGTGCAACACAACAAAATTGTATTTACCTTACTAATTTATCGCATTTGCATAATTAAATATCACGATTGAAATCACTTATTCTTCAGAGTTCATGAACATTTCACAAAAAGTTAAGAAATAATTCAAATAATTAGAAGATAATTTTAGTCTACAACTGACAGCAGCCCTCGTAAATATCATAATGTACCCACTTTTCACCAATGTAGAAATTGTTTAAAAGTTACACAACTACGAATGTACGAAAAACAATGATTTATTTTCATCTACTATGCAAGAAATTAGAAGCAGAACAGGACAAGAATCACTTTGTAACATTAAACGTGAGTTATTTTCGTGCCTGAGATGGGCGTAGCAGCAAATAATTATGGTGCTCCCCAACCTGCATTTGGGCCTGTTTCGTCTTCCAACAATGACAGTACTTCGCCGAAGCAAGAACCTCCCCACGCCCGCAGCCTCCGGCAGAACATCGGAATCGATTAGCATATAGCGGGCCCTCTCATTGCATCACACGATTTCGAGGTATTAAAGTCGTTAGGAGGGCAGGGGCGAAAAACAATTTCGTCATTTCTCGGAAATGGTTCGAGTATTCAGCTACAAGCGCATCGAACGATCGAAATGTTATGACGAGATCTATGAGGTATTACTCCTGGAGGTGACACACATGAAAACAAACGGAGAAATTGAAAAAATTCTCATTTTATCAGACTGTTTGCCATCAGGGCGTACATCGTTAAGATTTACATCTTAAGTGTTCCATTAGGGTTTTATTGTAGATTACCATTAGCATCAAAGAAAACAAAATCAAGAAATCATCGAATGTAATTAGAAAAAATAGTATCAAAAACAATTGCCCTGATAACTACATAACATCTAGTCAAAAACAAAGGAACAACAGTTGAATATTCTTACACGTTTATACTAACAGTAGCAAGACTTAGAAATAACTATCCATCCAATAATATCCACTTGTAGATATCTTCTTTTATCTAAAAGTTATCTGTAAGAAAATGGAATGTGACTAATTGAAACGTTTTTAAGAAACGATGTCCCATTAATGTTAGAGAGAATATTGTGAGATATTGCATGAAGCTACATTCTCCGACAGTAAACAAGTTTCTGTAAATCGTTCCAGAGAAAAGCATGACAAAGAAAATATCCCAGTGAGATCTGATAAAAACATACTTCGCATTACATTAGTTACAAATTCATTCACGCAAAGTTCATTCCACTTGTTAATTCCAGAGTTAATAATTCATCAGTACCTGAAATCTTAGAAAAAAAAACACTATTAGCACTTTATTATATATTACAATCCCGACTGATATGCCTTACAACAATCTTATGCAAATTCACACGACAACTCACTATTACTTTTACTACAAATTACTTATTACATAACTACATCAAGAAAGTGCGGAAAGCCAAAGAGTGAATGTCTCTGCAGTAGCACCAGCGTCGCCAGATGATGAAATGTATATCCCAGTACCAACGTTCAAAAATTAATTAATTAATTAATTCTGATTCTGGATTTAAATTCTGAAACTTCAAAAGTTAACTCTATTATGTTTTTAATACGCACAGAAAGTTCGTTAAACTTAACTCGATATTGATTTATTTTATAGCGATAAACTAAATGGAAGATTAAGATATTCCATTCCTTTCTACAGCATATACGCTAGAAAAAGACCATCCTGTGTCACCCTTAGTATTTTTATCGCAGTTGTTTCAGCAATATCATAGTTATTTGGAATATTAATGTTAGGTTTAAATTATAGAATAAAATATTTCTATAGGAATCTTAAATCGTACATCATCCATTACCGCAAAATTAAAATCTTGATATTTAAACGTATCAGAATGACTTTATCCTGGTATTATTCGCGCACGTTCTCTTGGGCTTCGCTCGTTACGCGTGGAGTGGGAGTTTGGTTATTTTGACAAATTCGTAGTTCGTTTTTCGATGTAAAATAGTTTATATTACATGGGAGCGAACATTTCTGGTTACCAGATTTTCTCCACAATGCTCGTTGCTCTAATTTATTCTTAATTCAACTAAAATGAGTGAAGGAGTGGGGGTTGGTATTCCGGAGCTGCAGAAAACGTGCGCGTATAATACATAAGACCTTCATTAAAATCCTGGTAAAAATACCAGGATCATATTACGTCTGACAACCCTGGGTAGCATAGTCTCAGAAATGGCTTCTCGTGCGAAATTCAGCTTGTCTCACTTCCACAGGACTTAGCCGACGAAACTGCTGAAGGTCGAAGAGTCGATGCGATAGTAATAGATTTTGCCATCATCTTCTACAGAAATTAATGGATTTTGGTTTAGTTACTACGGCAATGGTATAGATACTCGAGTCATGGTCTAATTGGAAGACAGTTGTCACTCATCGGAAGAAGTACGTCAGGAATACCACAGGGCACTAATTTTAGATCTCTTGTGTTTCACGCCTTCATGAATGATTTGTTTATTGAGTGAAATTATCTTCAAATCTACGACTGTTTGGTGATGACTCGAGACATTTTGTAAATACCTATTTTTTTTCCTTCATAGAGGTGTCAAACTTTGTAATTGTATGTTTCATGGCAAACTCATTCGAAAATGCATAGTATTCCCTTCCATGTTTGCGTGTTTAGATTTTTTTGAGAAATGCATGTATAATGAATGTTTAGAAGTTTTTTTAAATAATACATTTTTTCTATCTAGCACATTAAGTACTTTTTGTTAATTCGTTTGCATAATTAGTTAATATTGAAATTAATGCACATTTTGTACATTCAGTGTATTATACTTAGATCCAGATAGAACTTTGTTTTTGTGGCTTATTGTTTTACTACATATTTTTACCCTTCGATGCACGTGCTCCATTTGAAATCCGAGTACACGAGCTGTGAGCAGTAATTGCGAAATGACTTATCAACGCCAAACCATAAGTCAAGTCACAATAGATAAGGAAGTTACAGGAAGCGGTAAGTTTAATATATCTCACAATGAGATGGAAAAGTAGCCAAGTGCAGACCCACAGTCCGCTTGCGGGCAGCGGAGGATTAATACTTTTTAAAACTGTAAAGTGAAAGAGAAAAATAAGAGAAGAAGAAGAAAAAAGTTCATTTGCGACAATCTTTTAACATTTTTTCAGTACTTGAACAAATTAAAAAATTAATTAGTTTCTTGGCTACGTATACATTTATATGACATGAAGGTATATTACCGTTATTTCTTTTATAGTTAAAATAATTGGTGTTATTTTTATTTATAAAAGAAATCTGACTTTTTTGTCATAAAAATACACTACAATATTTTTTTTCAAACAATTTATGTTTTAACGATTCGACCCTATTTGGGGACTTTGTCAAAAAAATATTTAAAAATAATAAAGAACCCATTTATGATAACGTTAAAAGTCCTAAACATTTTATTTAAAAAAAAAATGTAGTGTCTGGTTCAAAAGGTCGATGTATAGACAAGATAACAGACCTTAACGTATTTCTTATAATTATATTAGTGTTGTTATCATTATTACTATTATTATTATTATTATTATTATTATTATTATTATTACTTATGTAGAGTGGTAGGTTTTGGTGAGGTGCGAGGATGTTGCGAAGTGAAATTTTACATTATTTGTAACGTATATTATCGAAGCTCAACGCAGACTAAGGTATTCTGGTACCAAGATCTCCCTCTTATATAATAATAAAATTAAATAAATTCTACTACACGAAACGACCGTACGTTCGGATCTTTCTTTCGAAATCAATTTCATTTTTCTTGCACAGCAACGTTGAAGGCGATTTCATGACGCAACCGCGAGGCGGCCGCCAGAGCGCCGAGCGGCGCAAGGAATGAATGAACGCCACATGTGCTCGCGCAGTTCACCGGGCGCAACATTTCCTCCATAAGAAGCCGCGTCGCGTCGCGTCGCGTCGTAACCTTCGTTCGTTTTGCGGGCTGTGCATAAAAAGGCGGGAGGGCGGGGGCCATCTGGCGCAGGCGCCGGCGCCGACGGAGGGCGCGGGTGGGGGCGGGGGCGCGTCGCCCAATAAGGGCGTCGGGAGGACACGGGCTGTTGGGCGCATGCGCCGGGGGCGGGGGCGGGGCGGGGCGGGGGCGCATCTGCGGAGCGTATCGCGCCGGCCAGATGGCGCTCCCGCGGGCGCCGACGCCCGCTTATGAATCGCCCTTCGAGTGCTGGGATGGAGCCCCTCTTACACCGACGTAGCAACCAAAGAACAAGTTTCGTTCCTGCGACTTCGTATTCATAGTTCTAGACGCTCTTGCATTCGTATGTATTTATATGTTACATCACCTGAAAGAGTAGATTTTTGTTAAACTTAGTATCTGCGAAATTTTAGAATTGATCCATAGGTATTTACGTAATACGTAAACAGTGTCAGACAATTTGGACGAAATAGAGAATTTGAGAGGAAGAGTGTACTCGTAACTCTCACTATAATAATAATAATAATAATAATAATAATAATAATAATAATAATAAATTGTCTATTATTGGCGAAGCTAAGGCCACTAGACCTGCTCTTCCGCCTAATCACATTTATTATTGCAACTGGTTTCGAGAAGAGGCAATAAATGGCAATTCATGCATAAGTTATGGAATGTAAATAATGGAATTTAGAAAAAAAATTTACAAAAAACAAATCGTAGTAAACATGAAAATGCCACACACCGTTATTTACAACCCAACACCTCAATTATTTTTATGCGTATTCTCCGACATTCTATGTTTGATGCATATCGTTTGTTCTGAAGAACTGTTGATACTAACTCATGTTTTAATTGGGCACCATTTTTTACACATTTCATACTTTGAATGGAGTAGGGGTAGAACAGTTCATATTTTCTCGCATTATTTGTAACTTTTGCAATTTTCGAAAATTCATAAATCAAAGAAAATGAGACCTATTTGTGAGAAAATGAGCCATTTTTGAAGTGTCCTTTACGCTATCCGAGGAGAAACGTTTTTCAAAAATTTGGAGTCAGTTTTGAGAAAAGTTGTTGGGGCTTTAAGTGAAGTACTATCAAATATTAAAATATCATTTTAAACTTGCAGTGCTTCCAGTTCGTTCTGATCGATCGCAAAATATCAATTCTGGCGAAGGTCTGAGCGGTTTAGGTAATAAGGTTGACCACAGACGGACGGACCGACGAACGGACTGACGGACGGACAGACGGAGGGACTGGAGGACGGACCGACAGACGGGCAGACATTTTGCCGTCTATTTTTCCGTATCAAGACCCTAGAAAACGTAGATTTAGACTACACAACGTGTAAGAGTCAGTAATTTATTCCATAAAGAACAAGACTTCGATTTTTCGTTACCGGGCCGGAACAATAAGCCTTTCTGTGAAAATATCGCCAATTTCCGCCGCACGATTGCAATTCTTTTTCTTTACCACGCACGTAGTGAGGCGAGAAAGTAAAGAGATCCCAGTGCAATATAATAGTAAATTGGACTTTCTTTTCTTTTGTTTGGAGTGGGATTCGGGTTTCATATCCCCACTCTCGGGGTTAGGGATGGCAAAAACCAACGATGTTTTCAAAACACAGATATTATAATATCAATGTTTTGCTTTCTATGTTTTCTTCAGATCGTTATATTTGCCCAGGAACATTATATAAATAACATTTCCAGTGTTTCTTTTATTTGTGGATTGCACGCCATCAACAGCCATGTCCGAGCCCCAGTCGATCTCCAGGTGGCACGATACATTTTGCTATTCGCAACCTTCCCCAGTGTTGTTGCTTTTTTTTGTAACTTTGTACGTGGTAATATCGTTAAACTGCAATTTGAACCTTGACTACACAAAACATTGATTAGAAAATTAAGATGACGGTCACATTTAAGGTAGAATATACATTGACATGTTATGAATCATTAGAAGCAGGACATTTTATTTCGACATGTTTCTTTATATTTTAAAAAATCAATATTTTAAACTTCAATGCTTTTTGTAGATGTTTTCATCGACATCGAAAACCTATTGGTGATGAATCAATGTTTTGCTACACTTCGTCATCAATACTCGGGGTACTCGGGGATACCGTTGCCGATCACCCGAACACCTCCCGAGAGCTAACCGGTCGTAGCCCTACACTACAGGATCCCCAGGTCAGCCGGCTCAGCGAAGAAACCATCGAGTTTTTTTCTAAATCCGTATCTGTGTATTTGCATAAGCACAGCACGACTTGTGACGGTCCACCGATCCTCGAGCAATTAAACTGAATGGGAAGGGGTCTCTTCCGGCCGCTGCCGCCCGCTGGCCGCTCGCAACGCCCACGCGCCCACCGGACGGATGTGGGCGGCGATGCGGCGGCGGCGCCTTCCGCCGCCAGTGGCGCGCGCGCGGGCTGAAGTTCACGGCTGTTCCAAGGACGTGGCGACACGTCCTGTCCTGTGGGCCAGGCCCCGCCCCGCCGCAGGCGCCTTCGTGGAAGGCGAGCGCCGCGCGCCGGCTGGACCGTGAAGCCGAGAGAGGCTGCGCAGCCAAATTTCTTCCTGGGATCACCCGCCCTTGGCGCCGCTCCCCATGAACTCTTCGGCGGTCGACACACTGGGGCCGATTTTCGCCGAAATTTCGGTCGGCAGATGCCGCTCGGACAAATCCAAACGAAATTCTTCATCGGGCAGACGATGTCGGAAGTGGTCATTCGGGTTCACTACGACCGTTTCCGGTCAGCAGAACTTGGAACAAATCCGGAATACTGAACGGAAACATTCAAGCATCACTGATAATCACAGTTTTTTAATCATTAACGAAATTATGGTTGCTATTAATAAAACAAAGAGGGTTCTAATATCTAATGTGTCATATGATCCCCCATTTGGTCATTGAAAATGAACTTAGTAAAAAAAAGCATTCCAATCAAATCTAAAAAATTCTATCTAAAGGCTCTGACCCTGATTTTTCGCATATAAATTGTAGAAGAAATGTTTGTTGATCCTATTGACCTGAACAAAATTCCCGAATCTACTACTGTATTTTTTGATGGCACAACTTACAGAATTTACTTTTCAACAGAAAACGCAACCCATTTCATATATACATAATCTGGACCTGCAACAAACCAGTACCCCTCCAATGGCAGGATATCAATATGAAATGAACACTACTGAATTCAGAGAAGATGAAAAAACTGACAATTTATATGAGTGCAGAAAAACAAAACCGGAATGAAGAGCTGGTGGAAAATGACACCTTTTCTGAGAATGCATGAGAACCCGCAGTGAAACAAAATCTGGTGGAAGTGCTACTAGAAAAAACCCAAATTTTCCGCAATCTGTATAAGAGAACAGAGTCATCTAGGACATTACAAAATGAATTAGAGAACTAGTGGTATGTACAAATGACACAGACTTTCTCGTACAGAAGTTTTCTATTTTCCTTGGTGGGGACTGGCTTTACGGTCTTGCCCCATCCTCTTGCCAGCTGCCATCTGTCGTCGTTTTTTTATTATTTTTATTATTTTAAACATTTTCTCTACTTTTGGGTTTACTAATCGTAGAACCGAAATATTACTTTAAAAATATTAAAGAGAAGTAAATGCTCGTCCTCAATTGAAAATTTCATTGAAAAATATGAAGCTGTTTTTAAGGAAATGGCGATTAAGCATTACTGTAAATGCAAATTTGGATATCTTTTTTCACTGGAATCTATTGTTTTCGAAAAACTTAATTTAAAGTAATTTGACGCACTTCCACTCAATATAAATACAATAATGTATACAAATCGATGGACATGTGCATATTAACGGCATGAGAGGTATTTCAATAAAATTACAATTATGTAATTTTTGAAAAACAAATGAATGCAGCCAAATGAACTTCGCGTCATATTAAACAGTGCCACTGCCACTATCCGTTGGAAAACGTTGAAGACAAAAATTGGAGCCAGTTTTCAGAAAATGGCGTTTTAGCGATTCTGAAAATGCAAAATGTTGAGCTCATTTAACAGAAAACTGTCGAGTTTTCGAGAAACTTTATATGACATGATTTGAAGCACATGTACTCATTAATACAAAAATGTGAATAAATTGCCGGTAATGTACATTTTAACGACGTGAGAGACAAGTCAAAAAAATTACATTTTTGTAATTTTTGAAAAAACAAAAGAATAGAGCATTATTGCGATTATGTCATCGTATAGGGTTCGTTTGGCACTAACCCTACCAAAAATTTTAAAAAAATTGAGCTGTTTTTCAGAAAATCTTGTTTTCGTTGTTTTTTAAAATTGCAAATATTGCACGCACTATTGCTCGAAATCTACTAAAATGTTCAAAAAAATCTAAATGACATGAACTGATTGAACATGACAGAACTGATTACAGACAAATTTCATTTGTAGAAAAATCTATACCTTCAATTTTATAATTGTAGGAAGTCGCCGAAAAAATTAAAACTTTTGCAATTTTCGAAAATTTAGAGTTAACCGTGAAAATCGAACCTATGCCACCTTTATATGTGTATTTTCCTCTATTCTTACAAGAAATTCAAAGAAAAAAATTGGAAGCTGTTTTTGAGAAAATCTTGAAAATGTCCGGAGTGCTTCATTTAATGTACCCCCAAATTTTATACGAGAAAGTAATAACTATCTCCATTCTGAGAGTAATGAAGTCCGAAGACAACTTAAAAAAGAAGAAAAAAAGAAGACTATCATACAACATAACCTACAACCTAAAAAATGGAAGAACTTATTCAACTATTAAAAAAAACATATTCATGAAAACCCTGATTAATATTGTATGAACTATGATTTAAGAATTTCGTCGAAAACCCCTTTGAATCAAAGACGCGCTTCATAATTGCTAAAGATTTCAGTAGTGCCATGCAGAGCATCATTCACTTGATGACAGAAACACCATTTCTCTCTGAAAGATCAATCGAAAATAGTTTCACAAGACTCATTAACATGGCAAAGCAAACCAACAATTAAGAAGACACCGAAATGGAAAAATGCCAACTCTTTCATAAAATTAATAATTAACATACTCGTATTATAATGGCATGTAAATGCCTTCTGTACAAAATCTGGAAGGCTACAATATACTCTGTCAAAATTAAAATCCTGAAATAATTTGCTCATAGGAAGCCAATTTTAAGGCAAATAGTACTGATAGAATAAGGTAAAATAATAATAATAATGATAAGGTAGGGTTTAAATAATGTAATAATGCACTCTTCGAAGATTCAGACAAGCAATTAACATTTAAGCCCCAATAACAATGAGTATGTGCAATATTTACCTACATGTAGCTACTGTTTCGAAACAAATGAAGTTAAACATTTGATTAGACAACTTCCCAAACCGTTTATTCTGCTCGGTGACTTTAACAGCCACAACACTACGTAAGGCGCATATAAAACCCCCATACGATGTTGAAAAGAAACTGTTTTCGATGAAGTGGATCTAATACATAATGGACAACCTACTCATTTTATTGCGAGCAATGGACATCTCAGTGTAATTGATCTTATCCTATGTTCTGATACAATTGCTCCAAAACGTAACTAGTGTACGTGGGCCCCACGGGTAGCTCATTGGTTAGTGAGCTCGCCTTCCTTGACGCGATCACGGGTACGATTCTACTCGTAACCCATGGCCCAACCATTCGCATCCCTAACCCATGGCCGCAAGGCCGGAACGCCGCGGATAGGCCTTTGCCCCATCATAGCCTGTTGTGCCAGTACTACGAGGGTTATCCGCATGATAGTGATCGCCAAGGTTCAGATTCTGATGACGTGTCATCTTTCCATTGGTACATTCTAAACGTAGCCAACTTGTAAATTAATGTTTATCACGACACATAGGTGATACAAATATTTAGAGATAGGCACATTTTTTCATTTTTGTTATTTTTATGCATTTTGTTTCCTTTTCGGGTTTTTTGTTAGTGAATGGTTGGTGAATTTGCTTGACACACTAAAACAAAGTTTTAATGTGTCTTCATTTCATGTTATCATTTCATATTATTTTATCATCATTTAATGACGAAATTCCCTACTACATTGGACTCTTTCTAATTCTCAAAATTACACGGATCTTCTGTAACTTCCTCGACCTTCCCAAACTGACGGTTGGAAGATCGGATTTCACGATTACATTCCCTCCTAAAATAAAGGGTTTATATTAAATTTAATTTTATATAAATACATTTTATTTAAAATTGTAAAATTCATTGAATAAATAAACATATTCGTACAAATGTTTGGGTATTTAAATTATAATTAGGTCATTTCCCTTACATTTTCAGACAAGAGTTTTTTGGTCGTCGCAATCCGAGCCATGTCGATCACTCTCCAGTATCTTATACATGCAAGGCTGTGGAAGGGAAGTGCCCGACCGCCGGAGATGTCGGGAACGTCGGAGGAATCCGCAACGACGCGTGGCGTCGCGTTGGGGCTAGAGGCGTGGAACGAGGGGCGTGGCCGGGGGCGGGGGCGGGGTAAGTATCCGACATATGGTTTACGCCAACGTAGGTACTTTACACACACTTTTTCTTAATACTCCACAGCGGGGGGTGCGGGGAGAGGCGGGTTCTGTCTACATCACGGCACTGCAGTTCTGTCACCTTCGACAGAAAACTCAGCGTCATAGCGCGTCTTGGTCGAGATAGCAATGAGAAACAATGTAAGTTTTTTTTAATTATGAAGAAATGAATAATTGTAGAAGTTATTGAGTAACAAGAAGGAGCATGGTATGCAGAGGTCGTTAAAAAGAGAGAGCGAAAACTGGGAAGTCCGCATTGTAAAAGAAGAAGGTAGGCTTCACTGCAAACTGAGCCGTGACGTTCCGAGTGGAACTCATATTTTTTACCGGGCCGTGCTGTGTCGGGCTGAACGAGAACTAGGGATCTGGAAGATCAAGAGAACGTGCGCGCATAGTAAGCGCCCAGGAGGTGAGGGCGTTCTGTTTGAGCGGTCTGAACAAACGGCCCTATCAGGCGCCGCATATTTGGCGCCATGTCGAGCTGTGCGCTGTTGATTAACGCTAAACAAACAGACAAGACTCGACGCGTCTGCAGAATCAAAATCGTGTACTATAGTTATGACTAGGGAACGGATTTTCATGTACATACATATTTTTACAGGGACAAGATACCTGCATTCACTAATATATTTTAGACTTAACACATTCTGAACTAATTGCAACCATTTTTATATATTTTGGTATAATTACATATTTTATCTATAGCTACATATTTCGTACCATTTTAAAATATTTATAGGTCGAAAATGAACATTTCGCATGTGATGTTCGAAATATATGTTACTTGTAAACTAACTTTGTTACTGAAATACTTTTAAAAAAGCACGCAATGCGCTTCTATTAACGCCGGACCATAGCTATTAATTGTAAAACTTACCTCCCCCCCGCCACAATCTGCTTCTTGGAAACCGCGTAGTTGGGATCAAAGATGAGCGGATGTTGTATGTTAAGCAGAAGGAACTTCAACCACGTGCTTACTCGTGTTTCACAGATCCGATGCGTAACTTTATAAAAAAATTCCAGCTCATTGTCTTGTCCCTTTTCTGGAGTTGGTGGGGGGGGAGGCGTATGCTCCCTTTACCCACCCCCTCTTTCTATCACAGGCTACACGGTACTATTCACTTGAGCTCCGGCTCCTCGTAAACAACATTGTACATAATACGAAAGTATTATATGTTTCGGATGAAACTAGGGAATAATTGCTTTTGTAGATGTAGATTTTTCTTTCAGCCTCAGTGAATCCATGTTAATATCTGATCTGCAACGTACTCTGCTCCGAAAACGCTTGAAAAATGGAATTGTAAACATTATAACGAATTTTTATTTCACATATTTCCTATTTTTTCTTACAAATTTTTGAAAAAAGAAATACATATATATGTACATATTTTGCTTTTTGTATTACAATAAATTCTGTTCCCTAGTTATGAAACAAGAATAAACAGAGGAAGCGGTGCGGAGCCACAAGATTCGGAACAGGCTGGTTTATTTTCTACGCGAATACAGGCACGAATGTGTAACCTTCAACAAGCTTAGTGGGGCGTCAAAACTTTTTATATTTTTTCGTGTAGTCAACTAAATATGCTCATTAATTCCACGAAACATCGTTGATTATCTCAGTGTTAATAACACGCGTTAAAATTCCCCCGTGCAATTAAAAATTCACACTTATCAATCAGAATTCAGAAAAGGAGAGAAATCGTTTAATTAAGAAACTCTGACACAGACGTACCCAAGGTATTTGCTGTCGGACATGAAACATGAACAAAATTGTGCATCGCGTATTACGTACCTACAACTCCTACATACAAGCAACGAATGAAAAAAACTAAATTGGAAGTAAAAGTTAAGTTAGATGACGTATGGAACAATATAAAAACTGTTCGGAACCGTTTGAAAACTGAAACCGAAGCAGAACTTTATGTCAACAAAAATCAAAACCTAAACCGAACTACTTTATTTCCAGAAACTAGGGATGCGACATTGACACCGAACCATTGATGTTTCTGAACATGGATGCTCAAAATTAAAACATCGTTGTTAATAAAACATCGATCCAAAACCATTGATGTTTTACATCAATGTTTCTAAAAATAGGTAAGTAAACATTGAATTTGTGTGTGTGTGCGAGGGGGATTTAATTTGAAAAGGTCTTGTTCATTAATTTTTAATTAAGATTTATCTCAGAAAAGTGAAAATATCATCAGGACAATTAACAAATCTTAGATTTTCTAATTCGCTAATTCAAAAATGATATAGGCTAATTTATTGACGAAAACTCGATTTCATTTTTTTTTCACCCTTTGGTCTTTCATCTTTTCACACTTTGATTTGAGGAATTTAATTAGTGTATATTAAAACAAATATTATCGAATTTTGTTATGATTGTACACATATCAATTACAAACATCGAAAACAACACCGATGTTCAAAATCATCGTCTTCAAAACATCGATGATTTTATAAAAACATAGATGTTTTGAAAACATCGACATCGATGTCGCATTCCTACCAGAAACCGGTACTTTATTTGAAACGGTTTGGGCCTAGGAAACTATACACGAGGCTTCGACCACGCCCCTTCACCAATAGGCGCCGCCGCGCCTTGCGCCGCGCCGCGCCGCTTCGCACCCAGACGCCGAGGGCGCCGGCGACGTGGGCGCCAGGGAGCGCCTTGGCAATGCGATAAACA
Organism: Teleogryllus occipitalis; assembly: GCA_011170035.1. Lineage (NCBI taxonomy): Eukaryota > Metazoa > Arthropoda > Insecta > Orthoptera > Gryllidae > Teleogryllus > Teleogryllus occipitalis. The sequence goes on along the minus strand of BLKR01002117.1, from coordinate 150,708 downwards.
GAACTATTAGGCGCTCCTTTTAAGCCCACCGGGAATCCGATGCATACATTACAACAAGAATTTCATGGAACTCAACTCCCGACTCATTAGTAGGCGGGCGCCAGGCGCCTGGCGCCGGCCATGGACCAGTCAAACCGAAATTCCTCCAAAGAAGCCTTTAATTCCGTGGTGGCAGCAGAGCTATTGTGGTGATCCCTAATGATTAGGTATCAACCAAAAAATATATTACAATTTAAATTTAATACCAAGAATAAACAGCCATACACGTGTTTTGGGAATAATTTGTCTGGTCTTCACTGGCTCTACAAAGATGAAACTAGGTGAACAAATATAATTAGCATATGTATTGATATAAATAAACTCTGGAATAAAATTGAACAATGTAAATTTATTAGAAATAGGAAACAAACGTATATCCTTAATATTGGAGATGTATCCTATTTCTATTCATTCTCGAAACACATGTATCAGTTAGCTGACCACCAGTTGAGGGTGGTCACTCATTTCTGGAAAGAAATTTCCCTGACTTTCCCCGGTGTTCCAGAGCAGTCTTTAATTTTTTCACTTCACAATATTTGTAGAATATTTCACACTATTTAAAGAAAATTTGAAAGCAAGCCTGAAACTAATTTGTGAGCCCTCTGAGTTTGCCATGATACAGTTAAAAGTACGAATTAAAACAAACTCAAAAATAGAAACTGAGCAAAACATAATGCTGTACTATTTTTAAGTATAATATCTAGTTTTATAACTATCTGTTAATTTTCCCTGACTTCTAACGATTCTTTCACAAATTCTCTGATTTTCCCCTGCCTTTTTCAGAGCAAAGAATTTTCCTGATTTTTTCCGGTTTTCCATGTTTTCGATAAAGTGGCCACTCTGCAATTAGTATGTTTAGTCACACTTCACCACTACTTCCGGCTTCCATACGTTATTATATTAACAAGTACATCTCTATAAATTGAATACATCATCTAATGCGACCATCAACTGTATCAATTTGCTTATGGTAAGTTACAATGTTTTGAAATCATTATTACCTAGAAAATTATAATGTTAAAACATAAATGTTTACAAAATATTTTTCAGTACTTGAAATTGATAAAAAGTCATCGAAACATAGTACAAAATGATAAATTGAACAATTGAAAATATATAAACTATATCATAACTGTCTGAAAATCTATTGGGATAATTGAATAATAATTACAATACTTTTCTCTTATTATGCAGTTAGACGAGAAAATAAAAACAATATATTCACATACTTTTTAAACTGGTACTAATCTCTGACATTATAATTTCTTAATGCAAGTTTCCTCTTAATTTCTGCTTATTTCAAGAATAGTAATGAAATGTTCATCGTTCTCTTCATAGTTTTTGTTCAGTGATAATGCTGCTGCTTGAAATTCGATTTCATGAGTCGTTCAGTTCATTGTCACACACACACACACACACACACACACACACACACACACACACACACACACACATACATACCAGTGGCGAATCCTGGACATTATTTTAAATATATCGCACTTTATGGAAGCTACCTCTACCGTTGTCTTTTATTTTGAGCTTTTCTGAAATCTTAATACTATGAAATTCCATCTTTAATAATTGTTCTATAAGATAATTAAACAAACCACTAACTTCTGGATCATGAACAAACTCCATTTTCTCAACAACCACAGAGAAGCGTAACTTACGAACGACCAGAGAAGGACTGTTCTCCGCACCGCTATATTTTGCGGTGCCTATCAACCGTCCAGACGCGCATCCTGCCCTCTCCCCGCTCTTGAACGTCAGGAGACATAGGTTATCGTGGCTGGCATGCGGTGCCTTCGCCTGCGCTAGCGAATTCTTTGGACAGCATTAAGAACTGTTTGAAACTTCTCACTCTACCGCGCTTTTTAGCGTTTACGGATGCGGAAGACTGACTGGCTCTCGGTAGCAAAACATTTATTTTCTCGCATGTGTTTTAAAGCTTTCAAAATGTCAATAACTTTTTAGAGGATTATGAAACTTATGAAATATTTCTTATACACTTCGAATTACTAGGAATACTGGAATACTGGCGGTATACGCGGGGTATCGGAGAATTCGCCACTGATACATAGATACAAACATACATATAAACATACATACATACATTCATACATTAATACATATATGCATACGTTAATAAATATATACATACATAAATTGATACATATATGCATACATTAATAAATATATACATACATACATTAATACATATATACATTCATACAACAATACATATATACATACATACAACACTTGAGGAAGAGGAATGGAGTGGTGCTAGCCAGTCCGACACGTGTCTTCCGATCGGAATCTGAGGAGCAGAACTAGAAGCTTTTCCAGCGATGCTCCCCGAGTAACTCATTACGACATTTAGGGCCAACCAAACAAGCTCGTCCACGAAGCAGAGAGACGAAAGGTCCTCTGAAGGCGGCGCCAGTGCGAGCGATGTCGGCCGTTGCAGCCATTTAACGGAATCACGAGATATTCCGTCGGGCGCAATAAATATCTCATGAAGACGTTTAGGGCGTCGTCAATTGAGAGAGAGATAGTTAGAAAAAAGCGAAGTGAAATGATGACAGCGACAAATGCGTGGGCAAATTTCAGAAACTTCCAGAGACTGCTGACAAGTCATTCGATCGGCGTAATGTGTTCAGAGGCGTAGCGTGACAAAATCGAGTAGGTAGGGAACCGACGAAGACGAGCATTCTCTTCCGTAAATAAGACCTTGCGCATAATAAGATGTATGGGTCAGTGAAACAACTCAAAACGTGTATTATTATAAAAGTTGAAGTACAAAAAACTTCACCCAAGCGCATTAACAAATCATAACAGGGTGACCAGCGATCTGGCTTTTTGGTATTCAAGGCTTTTCCCCGGTTTTCCAGGTCTGAGAACATACATTTTCCAGGTTCTGTTTCGCACATTACAACACATTTTTTCTGTTTATTATTCAACCGTACTATGTTACTCACGCACTTCCCTTTCGCAACCGAGTACTAGAGAGTAGAATTTTGTACAAAAGCGAGCAGTTTTCAAAACAGATTTTGTTTTTTATGCTTAACATTTTTGGTGGAAAGGTAACATTTAATCATCTGATTTTATCTCTATTTTCATTACGTTTTAATTACAATTTTACTAATGAGAAAAAATCTTAATTGATTTTTAATATGCTCTCAAAATGCACGTTATATTATATAAAATCATCGTTATATTTACGTTTCACCAAGGTGGTTTCGCTTGATGATTGTCAAAATATTGCATAAATTTTGACCGACCGGTACACCCTGCCATCGACGACATCAACGACTCATTAAACTCTTGCTGTGAAGGTTAGAGTGCATCAAACCCCTACACTGTATTTCTTTGACTGCGTTATTTTATTATTCTGTTGTTAAAGTGGCGCATGGGTGATATACGCGCACGTTTCCTTAAGCCTTGAAATACTTACCCTCACTTCTTTACTAATATTAGTTGAATTATGAATAAGTTATAGTAACGAACAGTTAACAAAATTGATAACCAGAAATATCCGTTCCCATAAAAAAAACTATTTTGCCTTGGAAAAAGAGCTCCAGAGTTGATATTAGAGTCAAAACAATCAATTCTTACTACTCTCGCATCTAGCGAAATGAGGGCTCAAGAAAACGCGTGCGGATATTCATCGGTTATGCGGTTTTTATTATTATGCGGTATATTATTATGCGGCCAGCATCACTGGGATGGGAGCACTTCATAACCTCAAGGAAAATTAAAGCAGGAGAAACACAATCTTTGACGTGAGAAGAATTCCAGGATTAGGGAGCCTGAAAAGTTAAAAGCAATACGATATACGAAGAAGCCTAGCAACGTGTTTTAATTAGGCAGAAGAGATTAGAAGGAAAGCAAGGAAGTTGGTGGAAGGCAACTGCCGCGTTGTGCAGAGAAAAGGTGACACGAGTGAGTTTAAGCGGCGGACGAACGCGAGACTGCAGAGACGGGGAGCAGATGAGGTAGGTGGCGTCATAAGAGTGAAAATACAGTAAGTTCACAAAAATCTATATCAAAGATTAAGTGACTTGAAAAAAATCATTGGCTGAATTCCCCATGACCCGTGTTGCTAAAACTTTACAAACCCGATCATGAGGGTAGCGACACACAATGGTAGTTCGTCAGGCGCCGGCGGCGCCAAGGTTCACGAGCGGCTACTCAGCTTCGTCTGCGTTGGCAGCGTTTTCTCCCGTTTCCCTCCACCACCTCACGCGCCCACACTCGATCGGGTCTCGCAGCCCGCCTTCGCCCTCGCATGCGCTCTGGCCTCTGCCCGCGCCCTCCCACCGCCCCCGCCCCCGCCCACGCCACCCCTTCCGTCCTCTCCTTCCCGCCCCTCGCCTTGCACTCGAATTCGCCGCGTCCCCGCCCCCGCCCTCATCCCCGCCATCGATCTCGCCTTCGCCACCGCCCTCGACCTCGTCAACGCTCCTGCCCTCGCCCTGGCCACGCCCTCGTCTCCACTCCTACCCTCGCTTCCGCCCTCGCCCTCACTCCTACCTGCACCCACGTCCGCGCACTCGCCATCATCCCCGACCGCTCCAGCTTCCTCGCTTTCGTCCTCCAAGCTTTCGCACCTGTCCGCGCCCTCGCGCTGGTATGCTCCCACGCCGGCGCTTGCGTCTTTACCCGCTTCGCCTGCACCAGCGCATTTCACCGCGCCTTCACCCGCGACCCTGCCCGCACCTTCGTCTGCGCCATCGCATTTCTCCGCGCCTTTGCCCGCGTACCCGCCCTCGCCAATGCATTTCTCCTCGCCTTCGCGCCCGTGTACTCGCCCGCACCCCCGCCCGCGCCCGCTCCCCCGCCCGCTCTCCCGCCCGCGCGCCCGCCCGCGCCCCCGCCCACACCCCCCGCCCGCGCCCCCGCCCGCGCCCCGCCCCGCCCGCACCCCCGCCGGCGCCCCTGCCGGCGCCCCCGCCCGCGCTCCTGCCCGCCCGCGCGCCCGCCACGCAGCGGCGCGTATCCCGCGGTGTTGGCGGCGGCGGCGTCTGCTGCTGCTGCTTCTCGCGCGTGTCGCGACGCGTACGGAGCGGAGCAGCGAGGCGCGGCGCGGCGCAGCACGGTGGCGTGAAGGACGCGAGGCGCGGACAAAATACATTTCTCCTTCACCCCTTACATTATTCTACGATTGAAAAGAAACAAACTTAGGTCTTAAGAACTGACTGCAGGAGCAAAGATGATGCTGGAAAGAGTGCGAAAAATGGGGTTCTGGAACAGCAAAAATTGTAAGTTTTGAAACGACACACGTGTTACTGTAGCTTTCTTCCTCCTCAATTCTGTATCGTGGCTGTATCGTGAGCGGTCACGTGCCTAGTACGAGAATTCAGGCGTTAAGCGCAGTATGAGAATACGGGGATTAGCAAAATAATATACATGTTTTTTCGGCAAAATCGAAACTGTTCCATTGTTCTTGGGTCTTTGTCGACTTCCTCGGTAACCAACGAAACGAATGACACCTCTCATGTGGCCAGAGGCTGCTTTGATCCATGTCAATTTACGCGTATATTCGAAATTACTAATATAGATGTGACGTTCAAGCATAGGGGCCGTTATTACAACTCATTCGTCCTTAAAGGAGGGTCGAGTGACGGCTCACAACCGAGACGGGACGGGTCTCACGACGGGAGACGAACCGGGTGTACAAAGCATTAACGTTTTCAGAATACTTTTGTCGTAATTATTATGTTATGAACTTAAAACATGCAATGAAAATTAAAATTTATCAAAATAATCTACGTGAACCAACCAACGTTTAACGAAGTAACTTCTGTTTATCTTTGAATGCGTGAAGGAGGGGGATGCAAGGGAGGGTTAGTAAATCTTAGACATTTTTACAAAAGCACGCGAGGAGGTTAAATTTTGAAAACGCAATTTTTCAAATGACCCCTTTCCAGAAAAGTATGTTTCGACCATCTCTATACAAGACGTGCAAATATGTGGAATATTTAAGAAGGTGGGCGGTCATAAATTCACCTAATGTTGGGGAACACATTTCTCATTAATTTTTTAATCTTATAATATTGTAGTCTAATATTTTCTCCCTACTCTTCATTACGTTTTAATTAAATTTCTTACAAAAATAATTAAATGTTTTGTAAATATTTTATTTGAGTGAAAAAAATGTACGAAATGCAACTTACATGATTTACTTACCTACCTGACCTACTTTACATTACTTATTTGACCTATAAAAATGTGCAAATGAATATACCTCATGAATCTTGTTCTAATATTACATGAGACTAAAAAACACAATCGATATTTTTCAATTCCCGTCAATTATGTAAGTTTTGACGTACAGTTCTACAGTAATAAAATAATGCAGAAAACAGCAAATTCCCAGGCTCACAGTTTCAGGAAATTTGGGAATTCCCCTGCAACCCTGTCGAAAGAAATGAGTGAACATGGAGTCCGTATTCGAGAATTCTTATCCAGGAGGCAATTGGCTTCTATCTAGCCCCTTGGTTAGTGTTGAAAATTCGCCTACGCCTCCTAGACCTCCTACACGACGTTCCAGGAGCGGTCTGTCAGCGCGTAAAGTAGCGTCCGCGGTGTGAAAAAATGGCCTTCTCATTTTGTTCTGATCCTTCAAGTAGCTCATGGGAAGCGACCATTTCCAAGATATGGAACTGCGCGATGGGAAGGACTTCCCGTGGCACGACGCTGCAATTGTTAAGTCTATTTTATTGAAGCAAGATAGGATTAGTGTGAAAAACAGGTTAACCCACGCGAAAACCTTCGCCAGAAAAGAGCAAGCGAACATTTTGGTTTTAAAGGTTTTAAGAGGGGTTTCGTTAACACGACAATCACGGGTCTTCCAAGAGGCTTAAATTGATCTATTTCAGAACTCTGCTGCGTGAACAACCTGCACCAAAAATCATAGTATCGAAAAACTACAATGTTCAGTATTATCATTTGTTTCGGCCATAACAATCGCGGACCTTTTAAATCCCATAAATTGAACAATTTGAGTATTATGTTGCGTCATCAACATATGCCAGGCGCCAAAAATTATAGTTTCGAAATATCAGAATGTTGAGCGTTGTCATCTTATTCGTGCATATTTTTGGCCGCGTTCCGCCGCATCCGGGCCACAGTGCGTCGGCGGGGGCGGCGGGGGCGGTAGGGGCGGGCGACGGCGCCGCGCCCAGTTCAGCCGGCGCCGGCGAGGTGGACTGGCCGGCTATTTCCAGTGCGGCGGCGAGCGGGCGGTGGCGGGAACGCGACGCGGGGCGGGGAAGGGGCCGGGGCGGGCCGAGGCGCCGCCGGGGGGCGGGGAGCCGCGGTGTTATGGCCGCTATCGCTCAGTGGGCCGCCGAGCGCGCGGCGCAGTCTGTCGCTTCTGGGCGCCCGCTGCGCCCCGCCCACGCATCTCGGCGCCCCACGAGGCCGCTGCGCCGAGCCAAGGCGACGCGTGGCTAGGGTGCCTCTACACGGGCACATAACAACTCTAAATACTAACCGGGAGCGGTGGCTCAGTGCATCAACTAATGTCTCTGCAGTGCCTCTGACCGGGAGGTCCTAGGTTTGAGTCCCGACACACACACTAACATGCACTACACTACCACACATGCCGGGAGGCCGGACGGGAACTTAGAACCTGTCCCAGCTGGGGGTGTTCTCCGCTGGCGGGAGATACCTGGTTGGGGAAAACCCCGCTAGTCGACGGTAGGTCGGCGCCAGATCTCGCCAATAGTGCGGGAACGATGCAGCCTACTCCCGATGAAAAAAACATGGACTACGCTTACGGGACTACTGGCCTCAGTGGTTGACGCACCCGGAATCACTAACAATCAATCATCTAAATATTAATAACATGTAGGTAGGATTATGGGCGTCCAAAGAAAAGCTGGGGCCTGGGGCAGTTGTTCCACGGGGGCCTCTCATTTCAATCATAAAATTTAATCTTCCCCTAATTCATAAACATAATTAGTTTCTCCGTGCGTCAGAAATAACTTACAGCGTTAAATTTGGATTAGAGGTAAATACATTTTTTTTAAATTTCTTTAGAATGAATCGGGGCCTAATTAAGTCGGAGAGAGTCAGAGAGAGATTGCTTAATTAAGTGGGTAAGAGAAAGAGGGGAATAGAGAGAGAAGGTAAGGAAGAGAGAGGATGAAATGCTTGAAAGTCAAAACATCAATGTGAGATGGAATAATCTGAAACGTGTCGTCTTGCAAGCAACAGAAGCAGCTTTGGGGAAAAACCAAGACGAGTGAAATAACCGTGGCATAAGAACATGGAATGAAGGCCTTGCGGATCTCATAAGATAAAAGAAGAACGCCAATCTCCAATGTATTTCCTTTCGATCTCTTCACGATTTACAAGAATATAAAAGATCATCAGCAATAGTTAAGAAAGTGCGGTATATGAATCGCTAGAGCTGAGAAACGTTTCTTAGTGAAATGGAACACGACCTTCATGGACGACAGACAAAATGCTACCAAATATTAAAATAACTTAATAAGAATGAGTAAGAGAATGTAAATCTTAAGTAATTAGATTCCGGAACACAAGTGGCTTCATTTACTTGCAAATCTATGGACTATTGAGGACCAGCAAGAAGGGTAAATAGCTTTCAAGGAAGGAATAGTTGACCCGATAACAATGGACGAGTTGAAGAGGGCTCTTAAAACACATTAAAAATAGAAAAGCGCCTGGATCAGACAACATCAACAATGAATTCTTTAAGCACGCATCTGAAAGATTTTCCCTAGAGCTGCTGTACTTTCTGAATACTTCCTGGATATATGGTCACATTCGAGAGGAATGGAGGACTGCCGTGGTCGTCCCCTTATATAGAAAGGGCAATAAAAACAGCTCTAATTACAGAAGGATAAGCCTTTTGAATTCAGGATAAAAAAATCGCCGAAATTATAAATCAGAGGTTAGCACCTATTGCAGAGGTGTTCTTATTAGACGAACAAAATGGGTTTAGGAAAGGCAGGTCTTTTATGAACTGCGTATTTACAGTCTCGCTGATAATACAAAAGCATAGAAAGTATAATGTTCCCAAGTTCTTAGCATTTGTAGATTTAGAAAAGACATTCGACACTGTTAATCGAACAAAATTGTGGGAGGTGTTGCTAAGAAGAGAGATTCCACATCATCTCGTAAGTCATTCGTAGTATGTGTGGATACTACGATAAAAGTAAATACAGGAGATGGACCAAGTAATGAATACAGAATAATAAATCAAGGCGTTAGACAGGGGTGTCTCATGTCACCCATTATTTTTAATTTATATTTTGATGACGTGATTAGGCGACGGGAAAGCGAACTGAAAACTAATTTTATTGGAAAAATTGCCTTGAATACATTACAATTTGCAGATGACCAGGTAATCCTAGCAGTCTCAAAGAAAAATCTACAAAGACCCCTCTTTAGTCTTTTTAACATCGCTAAAGATTTTAATTCAAAATTATCCACATCCAAAATGTCAAAGTCATGGGTTTTAAAGGAATCTTTCCTCTTTGAGCAAAGATTGAAATAAATAACAACGTAATTGTACAAGTTTCTAATTTTAATTACCTCGTACACAATACAGCCTTTGATCAATCTAAAGGCCTAGAACACAAACTCTCTAAATTGCTGCAACTACTTGGTACAATCAAGTAATATCTACTGAAGAAAGTAAGAAAAGACACTGTTCTTACATTCTATAAAACTATGGCTGTTCCAGTCCTCTTGTAGGGTGCAGAGGCATGGACTGTAACTCAACAGAGAAAAAAAAGACTGAAGCAGCAGAAAGGAAGTTGCTGAGATCACTAGCGGAATACTCTTTGAGGGATCACAAGAAAAATGAAGACATTAGGTCAGAACTTCAAGTTTGCAATATTGGCCCAATATCAGATTAATATAGATCACAATGGTAAGACCATCTTCAGAGAGTGGGTAGTTCGCACATTCCTCTTCAAAGTTTTGGGTAAGACCCCAACGCAGAAGGCATGTGTGACGTCCACGACTGCGATGGAATGATCAAATGAAACTCCTGGAGACGGAACAGGCCTAAAGGCCTAATAATCCAAGCTGTAAATGGTGATGATGAAAATTCATCTGAATAGACTGTGTCCTACAACTTTGAAATACCGTTAATAACAGTCCCATAACTTCAACATAATACTTGTGATTGCAAAAAACCATACACGTGTGTCTGTCAAATACACACTCGACTCTCTAAGTGCGTCTTTTGTTAATGAACATTTGCGGTTAACTGTCTGCTCCCGCCTTTGCTCATCAACTGTTAAGTAACAGATGGTAACAGATATTTGCTTCTGTGGCCGCAAGCCCACGATAGTGTTAACTCAAGAACTGTTCCTCTGCCGAAATCAGTTTAACTCGCTCAACATTTGAGACAGTTATGCAGAAGTGATATGAGGAACAATCGAGACGGTCCCAATTATTATCTTCACAATTAGTTTAGTTGCTGGAAGACTCTTGCAGAGGCAAGAACTGTGATTAAGCGTCTATACAACTCTACAGCTTGTCAAGTTTCATAAGTTCTGACTTTGGCCTAATATTCAAGCTGGAACAAAATGAATTGTTTTGAGTCGACCATATAATGTTTGACAATGTGTGGTGAACTTACACATATTTATAGACAAATTGAAGGATCCACAATGCGTGAAATATCAACTTTGCGCTTTTGATTTTAAAAGATTGACACGAATTCGTCACTAAAAAATATTGTTCAGTCACATATATGAACAAATAAATACAGTGCGCCAGAAAAGTCTCTTCGCGCCGAGCCGAATCAGGGCTTTCTATTAAAAATTTCATTTATATAGTTTGGAAGCGACCAGGTCATTGAAAAACAAGCGAAGGACACAACACTTCCATGCTACGATTGTGGAGACTATGCTATTTACGTTTTCTTTTTATTACAAGTTGCAGATCGTGCTACCAACATAATTTCTGTTGCAAGCACTCTCACCATCAAGGCGCCACTGCGGACAGACTTTCCTGACATACGTACATCGCAATCACAAAAGTCCATACATAGGAATGTGTTTTTATTCTGTTTAAAAACTAAAATAGTATTTACGATCTATTAAGTGTGGTCATTAAAATAGTGTTTGCTGCCTTTTATCAGCAATGATTGACTAAGATCTGGTCCGCGTGTGTGCAGCTAGGCCTGCAGGCGCCTGGTACGGCGCATACGAGCCTTCGATAAATTCCAATCCATGCAGCTCGTTCATTCATGTCGAGCCACACAGGAAATGGCAGCGCTTTTTGCAGATATTTCCGGTCATGAACGTCCCGCTTGTCTCCTCGTTGCTCAGTCCGCTGCCATTAAGATAATTGAATCATAAATCTCGTCATCATTCTCTCGTGCCTGGTCATAATCTGCGCCGTATCAATATCTTTCTTCGTATGGCAATGGCGCCAGAGGAGCGTCCAGCAATAACTTACTCCAACTGAACATCCCTGAATGACTTCCTCGTTATTCTGTCACATCATTCTATAATACTCAACCTGTTTTGATTTATCTTCATACAGGTTTCAAGACATACACATCTCTACCTTGTCTTCTACGGCACCTTCTTATAAAGAAACGTTGTTGGATGATAGAAATTTCTCAAAGAAAATTGCATTATTGGTTTCCATTTTTATTTTCCTCGGAGTTACTACTTGAACATGGCAATACTGCTTCAACATGGCATAGACTTTCTCGAACAATTTATAACAGTTAAGTACAATAATAATGTATTGTAAACTATACCTCTAATATTTCAGTAGGCGTGTGCAAATCTATCTTCATTGTACTGAATGGAACACAGTCTACCATGATATCTGAAACGCATTTTCTAAATGAAATTGTCCTTTTTATTGCATGTGTGGCGAGTGCATTGAGACACTGAATCTATTTAATTCATTGGAGTTCAACAGAACTTGCTATAACAACAATGCTTGTAACTTTCTTCATCTTTGAAATGTTCATCCTTACATACATTAATAAATAAATATATCAAAAGTTTCCAATTTTACAGAAAATATTAATGAAATTAAAATTTACAAGTCACTTCAAGTAGCAGAGCCGTTCAGTGTATTTTCCTACGATATAAATGCAAATAAGATATTGTATTATAAATTTTCGAGAAAAACTCAGGTGATATTGCTGTATCAACTTATTAGTTGATTCTTGAGCATCCTTCTACAGTTAATCGACGGGTAAAATAGCCGAAGAAATAATGTCTGTTTCTTCAATAAACAATCTATGGACTGCTGTTGGTATGTTGTACCAGGGGTATTCTTTTAAGTAGTGTCTGTCAGTTCCTACGGCGTAAAAATAACCAAAATATTCAGTTTAATATAATATGTGTGTTGTGTGAAGTGTATTTCTTTTGTGTTCTGGCATTAACTGAAGTCAACAAGGGCATCAATACTATTGTCTAGAAATGGTTGAGAACTAAAGTTGAAATAGTTCAGGATAGTCGACCTGATTTTTGATGTAATTTCTTTAAAAGAATATATCTAAGATTTTTCTTTATTTGAAATATTTAGACTTTTGCCTTTTATTGATGTGCATTAAAAAGACGTTTCCTCTCCTGATTATGATAGTGAACATCATTTTCAACAACTCCTAAAAGAAAACGTGATGTTTCTTATCCACGTCACGAATTCGAGTAACGTCGAGGGATTACTCGAGTTATTCGCTTTACGCTTTCCCATAAAAAACAGAGTCGAAGGTAGAGCGGGACAAACCATCTGATATAAACTTCATATCTCCGCCCCTAACAAGCAGATTTTTTTTCGTAACTGACTTTCCTGGCAGAGTAATGAGCATTTACAAATAAATGTACTTTAGGAATAATATTTTGACAATAATAGGAATCCGTGACTTTTGAAGTACGAGAGAGAACGTAGGCCTTTGGAAGAGAGAGACGACAGAGGACGTGGGAAAGCGCCCGGCACTATTACGAACGTCAAATAAGATCCGTATAGTTAGCGTAGCAGAGTTTTCGAATATACTAGAAATTAATCTAAATAAATGTCCCTTTTTTGTTTCTAATTTTTTCCGCAAAAAAATTTGTTGCCCTTCATCTAATATCAATATTCAATTTCTGCTAACTTTATATCAAGTTAGCCCGATAACTACAAAAAAACAGATACTACAGGGATAAATTAAAAAAGTAATTACTTGGGAAATTGTTTTTTGTTGCCCAAATATTCGCCGCTCTTAGACTATTACCGGAAATGCAAAATTTCTCCAATTTGAGGATTACAAACTAACCAAACAATTTCAGAAATAAAAAAGTAACTACATGGGTAATTGTCGTTTTTTGGGAACTACTTAGTAACAAAAAACGACAATTTCCTATGTAGTTTTTTTATTTATCTCTGCAGTATCTTGGTTTGATTGTAACCGTCGGGGATTCATAATACCAAATGGCGAAAATTTATATTTCCGGCAATACATTTAGAGCGGCGAATATTCTTTTTGGGCAACTAATTTGCACCATAAAAGCGACGACTTTGGAGATTAATTTCTAGTCCTTTTGAAAACTCTGCCATGCTAACTTTACGGATCCCGTCAAATAACGGCGAGGCAGGTCCCTGCGGTCTTGTTCAACCACCGCGGGGGCGTCACGGGCGGGCGGGGGCACGGGGAGGGCATCTGGGATTCCCTAATGCCAGCGCCCTCCCCCCGCCCCTTCCTCGCTGAGGCGCGGCCGGACCTGCAGTCTGCGGACGGTCAAAACTCTTTCCAGACAGGCCATGCTATACCAAGTTCACGTGTAATTTTCGTCTGTATCAAAATGAACGCATACTGCATTTCACAACCATTTTTAGGGGTCGTCCGTACATTACGTAACCCTAAAAATAGAGGGAAGGTGTTTGAGACAGCGTCACAGTGCGATACATAGAGGTAAGGGAGTGTTAGATGGTTGTTATGTAATGTTGATATATTTATAAATGTTCAACATTAGCTGAAATAATTGTTTTTATTCAGTCTCGTATTAAAACTTTGGAGATATTAACAAATTAAATCAAAAATATCAATAAAAGAAATATTGATGTAATTGTTACAATAAATGGGAATATTTTTTCATCAATGATATACTGATTGAATCTCTTAGATTACGAAGGTAATATTCAAAATTGATCTGTAATGTACTCTATAATCCACTTAACTTGGCACAATAATCTCTCGCTCATACATACATGACGGCGGATGCACGGCTTGTTAGAAATTGTCTCGCCCTGCATCCGTACCTCACTCAAACATTTTCGCCTACCTTATTGTTAGGTGCGGTCAGCATCACCGACTAATTTTAACTTTAGATATCACAATTTTTAATATATAACGCATATAAAATTAATACAAATGGTCTTTACAGTTATATACTTTTACGTACTGTTAAATGGTGTAACAAGCGCTACGTAATTAAATAATTGGAGGAAGGGGTGTTCAAGCGCGCGTTACAGATGCGCTAGAGGGGGTAATCAAAATACTCTAATTTGCGTTACGTAATTTATAAGACGGCTCCTGAGAAGAATCCTTATCGTTGTCCATGGCCATTGGTCCGCAAATTAAACAATCATTTCCGTTTGCCGAAGTTTCGGAATTTTATTTCACCATCTTCAGGGCTTGTATTAATCAACAACACATTACTACACGTAACAACAACAGAACTACACGTAGTTCTAACAGTGTTGTTGATGAATGCCTTGAAGACGGAGAAATAAATCTCCGAAACGACGGCGAACTCAAATAATTGTTTAATTCACGGCCCAAAAATCCATGAGCAACGATATGGATTCAAAATGAAAGTGGTTGTAAAAGCAAAATATGCTGCCATTAATATTTTAATGAGAACAACTCATTAGAACATCTGTTCACATTTATCAAAACGACAACTTTTTTGTTCACCGTTGCAACAATGAACGCGGAAATTGTATCATTTTATATATTTACATTTTCACGATATATTCTGAAAATGTATTTTCTAGCGTGAGTAAAAACATTACTGATTTGTACACATATTCAATGTTACGGCGCGAATTGAAATAGTCTAAACGTTATTAATAAAAATATTAAAACTGTAATTATTATTATTTAACAATTTTTATCAAAAAATAGTACTATTTTACAGGCCAGAATTTTTTGAGAAAACATTGTCATTAAATAATAGTGATAACGATGTGATTAGTCTTCCGCCCCTTTTGTAAATTTTCACTACAATGTTATGTTGTAAATGTTTCACGACAGTACTTTCTAAACGAGGGGACCCAAATCACGCAAGCCTTTTTAGGAAGACTTCCTAACTGGCGAAGTGCCAGAATATTTCCCCCATTATTCATTAGTACAGAAATAAACACCAGCGAAACGTTTCGGTCATGTGGTACAAAATTTCAAGTCGGTTGCCTGAAACGAAGTAACCTCTTGAAAAATCGTACAAGAATGAGAGGCGTAATTGCTGAAGTGGATTTTGAAAGTAGTCCCCGGTGCTCCCTGTGGGGTGGGGAGGGGGTGGAAAGGGAAGGAGAAGGGAAATCCCTAATCTCCCGGCGTGGAGCCAAGGGGTGAGGCGCGAGTGCTGGTCCAATGGGACGTTTAGAAAAAGAGGTTCGTAAAGTTAGCGAGTCAAAAAAACTCTCAAAATTTGTCGCTTTTTTGTTGTTAATTTGTTACGCAAATATAAAATTTGTCGCTCTCTATTTGACCCCGCTATAGAGATTCGGCTAAATGGACATCAAGTAATCGGAACATTGCATTTCCTTTAAACTAAATTTAAAGAGCAACAACATTTCTTTTTTGGTAAATACGTAGCAAAAATATAGCGACAATTTTCTACATAGTTATTTTTTTTTTTGTCTGGTTTTCCTGATATGAAATTTACGGTTTCTTCCGCAATCGTCGGTTTTCCTGATATGAATTTGGCGAAATTTCGCATTCCCGGTATTAGTTGAAGAGCAAAAAAATTTCTTTTTGGGGAACTATTGGGCAACAAAAAAGCCATGTAATTCCCATGTAATTATTTTTTTTATTTATCTCTATAATTTCTTGGATTTCTTTTAATTGTGGTGCTAACTTGATGTCAAGTTGGCCGAAAATGTTTAGTGGGGTCAAATGAAGAGCGACAAATTTTACTTTTGCGTGACAAATTAGTCACAAAAAGCGACAAATTTTGTGTTTAATTTCAATTTTTTAAATCTTTGCTGTGCTAACTTTACGAACCTTTGGAAAAGCGCAGCTAGGAGATACTTCTAGAAAGAAAACTATATAACTAAAGCTCTTGATAAAGAATGTGTACTAAACATATTCCTGATAAAGTGGCAATTATAATACAAAATATTATCAACCTTTTAGATTGAATGAGAGAGGGAATCAAACCACGTCAAAAATTATCTCTCACATTTATTCTCATATGACTTCCACGCGATTTCTACAGGCACCACTGAAAACATATCAACATTTCATTGAAATCAACGTTATTTTCTGATTCGCGGCGTTCACATGCAGAGAAAAAGAATATTTCAAAAAGAATCATGTTACGACTTCAAATACGCAAAAATACGTAAAACCTCGTTGCGGTGCGTCTAAATTACTGTAGCCCTACATAATGCACCGCGTGGAAACACAAATTAACAAGACAGCACCGTGCGTATAGGGGAATGGGGATAGAACTCAACTCAGCGTAAGAAAGTGACGTAATGGCGTACATGGATTTATGCTGAAGCTAATCAAAATGAAAATTTGCTAAAATATATGACACAAAAAACATGATACCCGACACACTTACCAAAACAACATTCACACAATCTATATGACGTTGTAAAATGTTCATTAAAGAAAAATTTGAGCAGTTTGGGAAGTTGGTGGCCTTTTCGGGAAATCGGCCCTTGAATGACTTCTCAAAACCATTTAACTTTTGTGTAAAAAAAATTACTACAATTCCTGAAGTTCCGGAAATATTTACTAGAGTCCATTATAAATAAGAGAATTAGGAAAAATTCATATTCGCATTAAAATACCGACCTCGTAAATGAGAGTGCCATAATTCCACTAGGGTGACAAGTTGACCCAAGCAATCTGGTGTCCTCTACGGAAATGCGAATATGTTGCAGACCGCACACCAGAAGTTCGCCGAAATGTGAGAAACATTCGACAGCCTCCTCCCCTGTCTGGGAATCGCGCAGCCAAGGTATAGGACTCAGATGTGGCGCGGGGCACTGGCTGGAGGGGCGCGAGAAGAAGCGGCAGCCCGGTCAACGGGGGAGAGAAGCGCCCGTGCCCCAGCCCCAGCCCAAGCCTCGTCCGACTGGGGTGCGCGGGAATTCCCTAATGCGGCGGGAGCCAGGACCTCCGCGCCCCACCCCATTCGCCCCTGACCGGCCTGGGCGAGGATCTTACCCACCTATCCCATCGGTGCCCCGCCCCCTCACCGAACCAACCACCCGTGCCGTTAGGGCTTTATAAATGGTCTATTAATTCTGTGTAGTTGACAAAAGACAATGGCAGATCGCTGATATATGCTTTAATGTTATAAGCTATTGCTGCGTTTTCAAAGTTTTCAGAACTCCACGTATAGGTGCTGAAAAATGAATTCCATGTACTAGACGCGCTTCGTTCCCTTGGATATTTTTGAGTTCCCGCGCTACACAATCAACCAAAATGGCGGCTTACTACACCCACATTTTATAGTGCCTAGTGCCGTCGACGATTGCTTGAGTACTGCCCCCTCTGCAGGACGCTGCGCGCCCGAAGGCGGCGAGCGGTGCGGGAAGGAGATGCGACTTCAGTCCTCATGTTCTCAGAACATTGAAGCTTTTACAGAAACATCATTTAGCCCTTATCTGCCTAGCGTGCCATGATGTACGAAGCTGTTGATAGTTCAAACTTTTACCATAAGAAATTGCGGAAATTAAAATAGATCTTCAAGTTGTTTTTCATCGCATCCTAAAATGTGTCGTCATGTGCGTTTCAAAATGTTGAGAAAAAAAATTAATATTTTTTTAGTATTATAACATGAATATTTAATAAT
This sequence comes from Teleogryllus occipitalis, assembly GCA_011170035.1. Taxonomy (NCBI): domain Eukaryota; kingdom Metazoa; phylum Arthropoda; class Insecta; order Orthoptera; family Gryllidae; genus Teleogryllus; species Teleogryllus occipitalis. The sequence continues at coordinate 132,640 of BLKR01002117.1, read as the reverse complement.
TTTTAGTATTGAACATTGTTTACAAAATAATTGAGACAGATAAGGGTTAATTGATATTTCGTCGTTTTAATCAATATTTCGTTGTTTTAATCGATGTATGAAAACCGAGGTTTTTTTATCATCGAAGTTTTGTGCTAGCTGTTTTGTTTGACAAGGAAAAATTACCATCATCGCAATTTTATAAAATTCCAAATATTGAATGTAACGGACGATAATACTCAGTTTAAGTGATCGAACCACACAAAACGCTACCTTTATCGAGCAGCCTATCTCTCGCCAGTGCCTTCCTAATATTTCCTAGGCCATTCCTTTCATTTCGCACAAAAATAGGCGAATTGCGTACGTGTCTTGAATATAAGGCCTTACACCCTTCTCCCCGTGTCATCTTCGGCAAACTGAATACTGACCCTTTTAGATGGCCCTTGGCGATCAGGCTTAGATTTTACTTTCTCGCCTACTGCTTACGCAGTATAAAGTATTGTAATGCTACTGGCAAAAAACGGCGAATTTTCGACAGAAAAACTCTTATTGTCGGGCCCTGGTAACGACAACGTAGATGAATTTCGTTCCTGTATGTAGTAAATTACTTACCCTAAGACGTGCTGTATTTAGAATGAATATTTTTTGGGTCATTGATTAGAAAAACTGATTGACATCCAAAACTTCTGTCTGTCTGCGATCAATGCTAGCGTTCGTTTTTCTGTTGATAAATTGTTTTTTCTTGCAGCATTATAATACTTTACGTATACAAACTATGCTGTGTAAGCAGTGTGCGGGAAAGTAAAAGAACTTGGTGTTTTCTTTTAAATACAGAGAATGAAAAGAGATAGGGGCGAATAACATAACATTTATTTGGATTTGAGAATTCAAATTCCCAAATTGTGGTTTGTTTTTGAAATTGTTCCAAAATGATAACCAAGAAGTAACCCAAAGGAACCATTTCAATAAATTACAAAAATAAAATGGAAATTTTGAAAATCAATGAATTCAGTGCGAAAAATAAATTTTAATGCGAACAATTCGACAAGTAAATATTTTTAGTTTCAACTTAGATGTTAGGTTCGTTATGAAATAAAATATAATTTGATTAAGAAGAGGTTATCTTAGAATTATTTGTGGAAGTAATGTGACGAGAAGAAACGAAACAACGCAAAGCGTTGGGTATCCACGAAAATAAAAACACTCAGGTAAAACTTTTTAAATATCTTTAGTTTGAAAACATATTCAATAAATAACCTAACAAAATTCCGACGAAGCCAGTGCATGCAATTTTTCATATTTACAATCTCTTTCCTCTCATCTCTTTACTCGTTTCACCGTGATTTTATTTTTTACTTTTACTAACGCCGCAGAAGGCACTCATGTTTGAATGTCAAAACACCAGCTGCGCTTTGATTTCTGTCGTATGTTAATTCACATCTTCACAAACCATAACATCAGATCACCCACATTACAGGATGGGATTAGGTTTAATAAGATCTGACTCGCAAGAGCCGCAATAATTGGCGCACAATGACGGCAGTATATTTCGTGCGGCGGAGCAGTACATCACCGAGAGAAAGGGAACGGACATCGTAAACGCGTTAAATTTCTAATTCATTCCGCGTCATTTGCATTTCAATTACTACCACCGGAACACGTTCAAAGGCACCGGAGCAATTCCTCATCGCGGCGGCAGAAATTAAGTCATCGAGCAGGAAATGAGACAGCACGCGAGGGCCCGTGGCCTTCTGCACGCAGATCCGGCTGCTGACCGCCCCGCCCCGCCCCGCCTCGCCCCGCCCCGCCCCGCCCCGCCCCGCCCCGCCGCGCCGCGCCGCGCGCCACTCAGCCTTCCTCTCCTCGTCTAATTCGAAACGATACAAATAACTTTAACGGCGAGAGAAAAATTCGGTAATGGTTCTCACGTTATTTTTCTGGCACGTAGCACAAAGGGGGCTCGGCTTCCATCGGCGCGTGCTGGCGGGGGGTGGGGGGTGGGGGGAGAGGAGGAAAGGCGCCTCGGGCGAAGTGGCGCCGCGCAAATTTAACTCTATCGAGCGCCGGCGCCGCTATCCACTCGCCTTGCGCTGGCGCCGGCGCCACCCGCCCGCTCTGGCGCCGCTGTATTTTTGGGCCGAGTCCTCCACGGCCGCCTCCACTCCATGCGGGGCGCCCACTGAACTGCTCGCCGCCCCGCCGTTTCGATAGCCGTTGGAGCACGAGTCAATAAAGAATCAAGGAAACCCTGAATTGGAGAGGGATATGTCCCAATTACTGATACGTTTCTGCTGTTTGAATCATCCAATGTTGCATCAGGAGTAACCTTTCAGATAATAAACTGTAATTTAATTCCTAATCTACTGAGGATGCTGTGTGAATTAGAACACTTGTGAATGAGTAATGAGTTTATTTCAAGACAAAATGTGATAATAAAAGAAGTAGTATTCTTTTTTTAGTTCCAAATTCGAACTAGATAATAATTCGTAACCGAAAAAACACAATATTATGCTACTCACGATTAAATAAAAAATATTGCTGACTTCCTCAGTTGTTTCACGATGTTTGTTCTTAAAGTATCGCTCGCTGAACAATCCTTCCTCGGAAATATCCTCAACGTCCTACAATAAATAATATTCCTTGATATTCTCATCCTGTACTAAATGGATTTTTTCACAGATACGAATATCAGTAAATAATGAATCTACCAGGAATAAACGAGAAATAATGTTATGTGTACTTTATTCATTAAAAAAGAAGAAAAATAGAAGTAAAAAGGATCTAGTTATTTCTTCTTAACGCATTTCGGTAGGAAAGTGAATTAACGTAAGTATAGTGCTCTCAATATGAACGATCTTCATCTTACCAAAAAAATTGCCCATGAAATTATTTTGTGGAGTTTGTTTCGTGTGATTGGCACACTGAAAGAACAGTCATATCGAAGTCCTTGGTTTTAATTTTAAAAAACTTATTTACTTGGATATTCGTGAGCTTGAATATTTCTTCCAGTCCAATTTAAATGATTTTGAGATGTAGATGAAATCAGGTTTTAGTGGGAAGAATCATTTACATTAGGCATCAGAGATACTCCAAACTGCAACATTAATATTTCAATACGGCAGCTCCCACGTGTTCATTTTATGGGTTTCGAAGGACAGAGGCGCACTCATTCGATTGCCCTACTTTCCTTGTTACGTATGGTCATTTGTGATTCACAAGTTCGAAGTCCCAATGTATCAGATTCCTACGTTATAGATCTGATGACAGGTCGACATAAGCAAGGGTACTGAAACTCAATGACCCACACATTTAACTTCAAAGGAACATGTTTCGAGCCCTGAAAGAAAACTAATGAAATTTACATGCTGAAACATACGAGAAGTTACTTGCACCAGGAAATACAGAAATTGAAATAAAAGTGTGTTTCATACTCTAAATAATGTCCTTCCCCCATTTCTTAATAAGTTACGCCAGATTACACTGTACATCGCCCGATGAACGAAAAACCATCACGTACGAAACTGCGCGGAAAGCGAGGTAGATCACAGAGGACATTATTGTACTTGTAGATTATCATTAAAATAATTTAGCATCTAGGCTAGTAAAAATGAGAAAGAAAACATCTCATAATTTTAAAACGATTCATTCAGAGCATGATTCAGTTAATTTTTTTTTGTAATTTGAATTGCCTACTTTACTGAAAGAGAACATTACAGAGAAAATTAAAATTTGGAATGATCATGTTAAGTCTAGAAAAACACAATGAATGATCGAATGACAGCATATTAATCTGATAGATGACACATTTTATATCTGTGACCGGCTGTAAAAGATCCTTCGTAATCGAAAGGTTATCTCTGACTGTTTTTTAAATGTCATGATTTTTCATTTCCAATAACAGTAAAATCTTGGTCATTAGAATTCTTTGTAAGTAGATTCTTCTGCACCTTTCATATAGATGCAAGAATTAATTCACTTCAAAACGTAAAATGTCATAGAATATTTATATCAATAACATGAGTGGCGCGTTGTTGTCCCATCATATCAAAAATTTAATCTGTTCCTTCCCCTGAACGACGCGCCACTCATGATATACGATGCACATGGTTACCACACAACGATATGTGATTAACATTAATAACGAAAACTAACACCAGTAGTTACTCATAATTCTCCCTCGTCCACCACATTTTACCACAATTTACCTTTCTCCTGACATTACTAATGACATTCAGCTGATTAACTGCGACATTCGAGCCATGCCATTCACTTGATCTACAATTTGAGCTTCTGAATCGCATTTGCCTAGTTTACGGCACTGGCGTTACCACGTGACAACGAACTGTCAACCACATTCAAGTTTTATCCGTAGTGTAGGTCAAACCACAAGATACGCGGTGACGTATGGTGTCTCTTTGTCGGCACAATGTTGAAGTTCACAGGAAACGGTGTCGAAGAACTCCACACCTCTGACTTAGCCCTTTCACAAAAGCTGTTATCAGGGAGCGTGATATTCGTCGAAATCCCACGCAATAGGAGTAGAGCCCGTGCCACTGCTAGTAACGGAGGCAAGGGCGAAGGCCAAGTCAAAGAATGCAAAAAACGAGCGCAGGACGGCAGGCTAAAACTTCACCGTGGCACGGCCAGGGTAGTTGTTATGCGGATAACAATGGAATTCGGGACATCGAAAATAATTTTCAGAGCACATTGTGTATTTTTAAACAACTAAACAATATATCAAGTAAATCATTTATCAAGGAAATGATATAGTAAGATAATAAGCAAACAGTAGAATATGATAAATTACACTGCACACTATCAAGAATAGTAGGGTGACCACTGTTTTTCGAGGACGAATTTCCCTGAATTTTCCGGGTTATCCAGGTAATTTCATTTAGTTTTCTAAGACAATCTTTGTGAAGTATTTCAGGATATATAAATAAAATATTATACAAAGAATATTGGTCGATATTAAAACATTGTATGGACTGAGCCCTTTTCTCCTTTCAATCCGCATTCCCTTGCACTAGCACATTGTGAGAGAAACAGAGGCGCTTCGAATCAAAAGAGAACCACTCTTTATCAATTTTTTAGCTCTCAGAGTGCATTGTAAATAGATGCTTAATAAATACAAATGGAGCCAAAAATAACAGAATATTGGAGTTATTTGAAGGAGAATCCTTAGCTTCATATTTTGTCTCAGAAATTTCTCTGACTTCCAAAGATTCTTTAAAAAATCCTTGAGTTTTGCAGATCAATGAAATTCCCTGACTTTACAGTGTTTTTCATCCTGAATAAATTAAAGTTTTACTGTTGAAGAAGATTTTATTTCTTGGTCAAAGAAGATGAACTTTCAAACCAATTGCCACTTGCGTTCTCTTAGGTATTGCGAAAGTCTCTGATGTAGTTCACAAGAAGTTCCAAAACGGAGTTATTTAGAACTATGTAAAACTATAACAGAGTATAAAAATTCAGGACATTTGGCAAAATCAAAGAAATATCTGGCGAGTCAGCAGGACACTTGTCGATATTCAGGACATATCCCGCTTTTTCAGGACGTATGGCAACTCAGGGGCATGGGGCTACGCCCCCCTCAAAAAAGGAAGCCTAGAGAAAAAACATTTGTTACCGTTTTTATTTGTCAAAATTTATTTAAACATTTATTTTTGTTAGAATTATGAAATTGTTTAAAAAATAATATCGTATACTATCATATGCACACTATACAAATATACAATACAATAACAAATATGTTTATTATTGAACAAAAATATATGATGCCCCCCTCCAAAAAGAGAACTATCAGTTTTATCCGTCCCTGCACCCTCGCCACCGACCCTTTGCCACCGCATTACAGTCGCCAGGTCTTGCGATTCGAGGTGTTCGTGTTCTCTGAAAGAGAATCTACAAAAAATTCTGCAACCAGCAAGAGTAGAAACTAGTGGTTTATCAAACATCACATGCTTTCTTGCATTATAAGGAACGGTTATGTAATATTATAATATTACAATTTCTGCCCAGATTGAGGCAAACGCTGGATAAACATGATGCGCTTGACTGAAACAGACCTCTAGGATAAACGATGCTCTCATTTCTGTGCACTTCGTCTTCCAAGAACTGAGCTTGCAGTCTTGCGTGTTGCGAGCTTCAATTGTCGCATCCATGTAAATCCGTGTGTCCACAGCACCCCTGTACGGTGGCTCCGGACCTAGGGACCCTGTTTTGGGTAGACCTGGGTTTCAATCATACTGTTTACACAGTCCTGCTCTGGGCTATATTTTAGTCTGTATATAACACTGGACACTGGCAAGTATGTTCATTTTTGTTCATCACTTTGTAGGTTAATTTTGTAGATACATTAACTCAAATTCACCAGTGTCTTGTAAATTTACTGTTTTAAAATCGGAACCGTACATCAGTAACGAGTTCTATTCGTAAATTTCAGCCTTCAGAACACGAAAATTCCCGATTATTCGTACAGAAATTTCTAACTGAACCTCAATCATCCTTACCTAGAAGAGTTTTCCCCTTTCGGGACGAGAGCGTCCTAGTGTGTCCCATGCGAGCTCCCTCCGGCGGAGACGGAAGTCGCGAGACGACGGGAGGGGAAGGGGGGGCAGGTCGCTTGGGGTCACTGTCCCCGCGCCCCTCACAGGAAGAGCGTCATTTCACCCTGCGGGTGGGGTGGGGGGTGGGGGGAGTGGCAACGCGGACGCGGCGCGCGCCTCATCCGGATTTATGGGGTTTTGATGGCGGCGATGGCGCGTGACAGCGACTCCTCCGCTGCCAGGTGGCGCGGCGGGGACGCTCCCCCACCCACCCCGCGCGGCGGCCGGCGCGTGGGCTACGCCGCCTTTCAAAACTTTCAGCTGACGTACAGTGCGCCATGAAGGCCTCTCCGCAGTCGCACCTTGCTATACTTCGATTTATTGAACGTGGCGCCTCAAGGCCACGAGCTGGTTGAAGAGGGGAACACCAATCGGGAGTTTTGTTATGATTTAAATTTTTTGTATTAGAGCAGGTGATTGGATGGAAATGTCTCCCTCTGCTTCCAGCTCGTGTCCTTGAGGCGCCACGTTAAATCAATGTATAGTGAGAGTCAGTAGCGTAACGAAATTAGTGTGGTCCTGCCCACAAAACTTTTAACCGGGCCCTCTTCAGAAAAGTGTATAGCAAACACAAGAAGTGTGTGTACCTTAAATAATAAAAGTATCCCTCAAAATAGGCCCTCTTTCCCCTAGCCCGCCCCCACTGCGGCCCGAACGTTACGCCAGTGGTGAGAGTGCTAGCAAACAGAAATAATATTGGTAGCGCCAACTGCAGTTTATATCAAGAGAAAACCTAAATTGCTTTCTCACCACAATCATAACAAATCCTCGAAGCATTGTCCTCTTCACTCGTTTCCCAATGATCTGGTTGCTACCAACAAAAATACAATTTTCAATAGGAGGCCTTGACTTCACTCAGCGCGGAGAGACTTTCCTGGTACACTGTACTTGATTGATTGGTATTTCTCGGGACGTCAACTGCTTCGGTCATTAGTCCCGTTTGTGGAGGAAAGGTTTTATCCCAGTTGATGGCGGTGTTCCACCTCCACTAATGGTACGCGTCGGTTTGCGAGGAATTTCCTCTTTCAAGTGTCTCCCAACGGGCCTCAGATTTTGCCGGGACAAGCACTAAACTCCCGAAATGTGTGGTAGTGAAGTGAACAAAAGGGTAAGAATATGTGTTGGGGACAGGCGCGAATCCAGCCGATCTTTTTTTGGGGGGAGATCGTATTTTTTTAAAATAATAAACATTATTGTTATTATTTTGTATATTATTTATGTTCTGTAGATTGATACTATACAATATTATTGTTTAAATAATTACATAATTCGAACATAAATAATAAAATGAATTTTGCCAAATAAAGGAAGGTACACGAAAACTCTAGGCCTTTTCGGGGGGCGGCATGCCCCCATTCCCTCCCCATGGATCTGCCAGTGGTAGGGAGGACGAACAGGACAAAATGAAAGAAAGATCACGCGCGGTCCATGGCATGTTTGCCCGGCATTCATCTGCTATTGATCTGAGGAAGTACGGGAAACTACCGATCAGAACAGAGAGTCGCTACAATTATCCTTATGACTGCGACTGAATTTGACCTAGCTACAAAGCAAGTCTCGCAACCAGCGGCAGGGCTCACTCTCAGTTGAACTGCGCCTTTAGCTACTCGTAACACAAGAAGCGCTTATAACAGAGCTAGAGCAGCGATGTTAAGGTTGCCTATTGGTGACTGTTGCATGCCTCGCGCCACGAGATTATCAGAGCAATTAGTGTGTGAAAGGAAGCGGGTAGGAAGTAGTCGGTGCGCTCAGTTTTCCTATAACGATGATGGTGTCGAAACCTGCTTCAGCGTGTTGGTGAAGGGGCACGAAATAATGCAATACTGGAAAAACGTGGATGAGGACAGAAAGATAAAATAAAAATGCGAAAGAATAATAACAACAAACATAATGTAATTTATTTTTACGATCTTCTTGTAATCCAGTCTCACTGCTGTCTTTTAACAAGGATGGCATTACTTTCTTATAATATTGTCTGTAACTCACTATAATTTACTTTTCATAATCAATAGTTTATTGCTGTCATTTGAATCGTCGAGAAAAAATTGGAGCGGATATTTTATTTGAATGCAAGAGGCATGGTCATTTTCGTAAGTTTTCTTTCCAAAAATGACACATGGAGTTTCATTTCACTTCACAAAACTAGGCTAAGAGTAGTTTATTAACGACATTAACCCGACAAAGAGCAAATACCGGGCGCGGATACTAATCATAACGAGAGGGTTGCCGAAGTGTGGAATCAATGAAGTTCGTCATTGTTATCAGCGTTGTGTCATTAAATTATTTTCAAAATTATACGTTCTTATAAGAAAAAATATCAAAATATGAAATACCTTTCCTGTGAGCATATCTTAACGCCAGTTAATTGACCAAAATCAATGGAAGTCCGAAGAGACACGCTTGGAAGTACCCTTAGGTATTTAGCTGGATGGTATGTACATTAACCAACATGAGGTGGCTAAGTGAAATACATTACTACAAGGAATAATAGATGTGTGATTAACAGGATTCAGAATGCTGGCGGGAAGTTTCTAAGGATAGTGAGAGACACGCGTAAAGGTTCGAGTTTCACAGTGTCACTTGTAAATTTCGGTTTTCACACTCCCGTCACTGAAGACTTCAGTTCACGTTTCGCTATGCATTTCTGGTTGGGCGACGAGGCTCTGGCCTCCCAGCTTCGATATACGTAAAAGAGGTTTGTAGAAAGCATACAACGCATTTTTATGCCAACATACTTCTTGCGTACATGCAAGACGTCTCAAACTCACTCACCTTGGTTTAGCCCACTTCCCATGACTAATTCCTGCATTAGGTGGAAGAGGTTCGAAATGATCCGTTCTTTGTTATACACTCAGCTTTATCCAAAACGTGAAATGTCACTAACAACTCTGGGCATGGAGGGGACGCCTAGTGTCCTATTTTATCCACGTGCACATGAAAAAAGATGAAGTAATCGCTAAGCAATTAGAAACCAAATCTCTTTATCACCGTAGGTCGTCTGTCTTTCTCCATTTTTTTCCTCTACCTCTGTCTCTCACTCACTCTCTCTTTCTTTCCCTTTTTCTCTCCCTCTAATTCTCTTTCGTAGTCTCTTGCCCTCCCCACCTCTCTCTCTCTCTCTCTCTCTCTCTCTCTCTCTCTCTCTCTCCCTTGCTGCCGGAGTCGGTGCTGAGGGAAGACGGGCAGCACGAGGAGCTCATGGAAGTGTGCTGTATTGGTCGCCGCTGTTTCGCGAATTTACGGTGCATGGGCGTCGTCTGTCTCCGCCGCCGCCATCGCCAGATGACGCATGGCAGCAGGCTCTTTTGCGACGCGAACTCCAACAGAATCATAACAAGGAAATATTTTGGAGAAATGGAAGACATGCGAGTTCCTGTAGTTGATATGAGAATTCGTAAAGTTTCCTAGTTAAGTAATTTTTCACCAAAATATAGTATTTTTAGGAGAAAGTAGACTTCATTTGCTCGTGCATTTCCAAATTGTCGGCGTGCTCTGGCTTCGGACTACCAATCGATTTAAATGTCATGTTAATGAAATGCATAGTTTCCAATCCATTTTTATACCACAAAACTTTTAGGGTAGAGCACACTTTTTTAGAGCACACTTTTTTAGCACACTCCCGGCGAGACTCGCCATAGGTCTATCTTTACCACCGGTCGGCAACGCCTCGCTGGTGAGCGATAGGTCCCTATTCATGCCAGTCCGTTGCTCACGGGCAAACATTAGAAACGGCGCTTTTTGGTTGTTTTAGTTGAGATTATAACTGCATGAAGGCAGCGCTACGGCTTGATAGATTAATTATTTCGTGTTTCTGGGGGTATCAAATGCTAATTTCATTAGTCCCGTAAGTGTAGGGCATGTTTTTCCTCGGGAGGTGGCGGTGATCTTCCCCCGCTGAATGGTGAGTTCCGGTGCCAACCTGCCTATTGGCTAGCGGGATTTTTCCCCAACCAGGTATCTCCCACCAGCGGAGCACCGCCCCCAGACGGGACAAGCTCTAAGCTTCCGCCCGGACTCCCGGCATATGTAGTAGTATAGTGCATGTAATTATGTTTGTAAGTAAGGCGTGAGAATAGGACAGGGAAGAGGAAGGAAATATTGCTGACGGTCCGTGGCCTGTTTGTTAGGGTACTGCTCCACCATTCGCATGGTATTGATCGGAGAAACCACGGAGAACTACCGATCTGAGCAGCCGGCCGCGAGAATTCTCCTGACCGCGGCTGAATTCGACCTAGCTTCCTAGTCAGTGATCGTACCACCGATGGGACTCGAAGCCTGGGACCTCCCGTCAGAGGCATTGCAGTGGCATCAGTTGATGCCTTGAGCCACCAAAGCCGGTCAGCGCATTGGAGAGCGAGAGGAGCGTTCCCTACTCACGTCACTTTAAGAAGATAAAGATATTTTCTTTATCATTATTAGCATTTTACGGCACGAATGATTGCATCATCACATATTCAGTCAATCGCAGCAAGAGAATCGTGGGGAGGTAGAGGCACATGAAACAGCCGACCATCGTTTTCTCGCACAATGTCGAATACCCGAGATATTACAGGAAAGTTTTTTGCAAAATAAAATTTGATTCTGTTATAAAAGTATAATGCTGGTAATAAAAAAATAGCGTATGCAATTCGTATATGATGTTGCTTTATTACATTCGTACAAATTTGAAAACTCGCTCCTAATGTGTCTCGTTTACAAAACATGTACTCATGCAAAAAAGCTTAACATTATATAAGCTTAAAATTATAAAGTATAACATCCTAACTTAATATTATTGCATAAACTACTATAATTTGGGCAGTGATGTACGAGAGCATTTGATTCGCCGTTCCCGAGCAGTGTGGAGCATTCTTTCGTGCGGTATTGTTTCGCAGACTGTTAGCTACAGTGAGTGGCGCTCGCGCGGCGAGGGGCGGGAGGCGCTCGCGGAATGCGGGGGCGCGCCCGGCAGGCAGGCGGTCACTGCGCCGGGGAATCCCGGGGGCGGCGGCGGCGGCGGCGCGCGGCAGGCAGTCTGGCGCGGCTGGCCGGAATCCTAATCGGCCGCGAGGAGGCCGCGCGGCCCCCGCCCCGCCCCGCCCCCAGCGCGAGCGCACGCGATCGCTATCGAGCGTTAACGCCGCCGCCGCCGTGATGTCATGCGCTCGCGGGACCGCGTTCCGCAGTTGGTAGGCTCCTCCCGTGTGACCGCGCCGCGTCGGGGGATGCAACCGCTGCCGCCGCTGGCCGAGCGAGTGAACGAGTGAACGAGCGAGCGAGCGGGAGCGTGCGTGCGGGTGAAACCCGGAACCCTATGCCATGCGGGATGGTGCGGGGTAGGGTGGAGTAGGGCGTGGTAGGTGGTTCCGAGCGGGGCGGGTCGGCGCGGTGGAGCGGGTCGGGTCGGGTCGGGTCGGGTCGGGTCGGGTCGGGTCGGGTCGGGTCGGGTCGGGTCAGAACGGGTCGGGTCGGGTCGGAGCGTGTCGTGTCGTGTCGGGTCGGGTCGGGTCGGAGCTGGGCGGGTCGGGTCGAGTCGGAGCGGGTCGGATCGGAGCGGGTCGGGTCGGGTCGGGTCGGAGCGGGTTGGAGCGGGTCGGAGCGGGTCCGAGCGGGTCGGGTCGTGTCGGGTTGGAGCGGGGCGGGGTAAAGCGAGGCGCGGCATGTCGCAGTGGTGGGAGGCTGGCTGAAGGCGCGGGGGGAGCCTGGCTCGTCGCCCTGTTCTCTGGGAAAGGGGAGGAGTTACAAAACTGTCACTCCTCAACGGGAAAATGCAGAGACAATCCAAGACTTGAGGTTTGCATATCTAAATCAGGGAGTGAGATGTTTTTGCTGCTCGTTTGCACTCATTTCTCATGCCTCGAACATGCTTTACGTGACTACTAACAATGTTAACTCCATGGGAAACTTTCTCAATCTTGTAATCAATATTGTTTTAAATATATTACCTTAAATATCTGATATTTATTCGCCTGTTTATTCGTCACTATTAGACCTAGCAGACACACGATTGTTTTCAGACAGGTACATATGTCGTCCATATGTACGTATGTCGCGTCATTCAGCACCAAATTCAGAATTTCTATAAGTTCGAAATGGAGGTCTTTTTTATCGTATTAGAGGTTATTTAAATTACTATCGGCACTAAATGTAATCAATATTTTAAAAATTGTTGGGAAATAAAGATTATCGAACATATACGTGTTCTTATAGCTATGGTTTCTCTGATGTCACTACAGTTCTCTCTAAAATAGAAGAACTCTTTCTGAATTCGATTCCTACAAAGTACAAATCATTCAGGTTCCTCACTTGAGACCGGAATGATTTGTGATTCCAAAACAGCGCATTCATAGTATTCAAATATCACATACAGTTAACAATTTAAAGGATTAAAAAAATGAATTTTATAAATCGTTTCGTTTTCTTAAAAATAGTTTTGTGAAAATATTTCTTTGTTCAGTATTTGTTGATTATAAAAAGATAAAATTATTGTGAAAATGGACTTGTCTGCAGAATTTCACATTTCCAAAATCTCCAAGTATGCTAATAATGTAAATGACACAAAAAGCGATTTTTCTGCATTGTCGACATTTTTAATGTCATCGTCTTGAGCAAAAACTTAGTACAAATTTAGGCTGCTATTTGAAACTGGGACACATTTTCAGCGAAAGGTAACTTTCACCTCCATGAAGGATTCTCTCATGAAAGGGAGTTAGGAGATGGGTTTTCCCAAAGAAACGGTTGCCCGTCTGGACTTGGTTGGCTCCAATGATCACTTTGTGCAGGTAAGAAACAGACAAAAAGAAAAATCACTTGCCGTAGTTTCACATTTCTTCTGAGAAAAATAGAGGAGGGTGAACACAATTCTGTCGCATACAATGCTTATAACGAAACTACGAAATAGAATATTACTGCAAGGGGATAGAATATGCTTTGGAATAGCCTACTTGCAAATATTCTAGTAGTTTCAAGTACACAATTCAGGCAAAAAGTCAAAATTGCACTAACTACTTTATTGTGATCTTTATGTGCATACTGCAATCCGTTTATTTCCTTCGGCTTCATTGGGAAATGCCACCATTTTTTCCTTGTAGGCGAAAAACTAGTCCGAAAGCCAATATTTGGATCTAATGATTTTAGAGTGTCCAAATATTCATTAAGGAAGAGTTCGTTGCGTGTAATATACCTAAGTGGAAAGAAGCGCTGGAAATTCTGTAAAAAAATATTATATGCGATAAGTAAAGCAATGAGAGCACTTCATCACAGCAACGTGTTTCGTTACAGAAGAGAGACGCATTGAAATAAATATGGAACGATTGTTAAATACAACAAAGGATTTGGAAAATGTGATAACTTATGTCAACTTACTCTGCTACTTAGAAGGTTGCAGACAAGTTTGTCCAAAAATAATTTTCGCATTTACGTTTTTTGAATGTATATCATAATATAATAATAGTTACTGTGATCCGAAGTAGAAATGCTAACTTTCATTTCACATTTCGCAAGGAATGCAACGTGATATAATATTACAGGAAATGAACTTCCATCAGCCACAACATACAAATTATTTCTCTCATTTCCTATCAGTTCTTGCAATCACTTGAAATGTAGGTGAAGATTAGTCATTGAGGGCTAATCATTTTAGATTGTTCAAATACTCATTCAGGAAGAGTTAGTGGCTTATAACGTGCATAAGTCGAAAGACGGGCTCGAAATTCCGCAAGACAATTGATTACATTCGATAGGCGAAACAATTAAGAGTTCATCATCACTAGGGGGAGGATTTTAATGAAATGTCTTTTTTTTCTTTTCACTTTAGAACAATCCCTTTCAGTATCCCTTTCATTAATTTCATGTTGTGACAAAAGGAAATGACCCATTTTTATATGACATTTTTTGAATTATTTGTGGATTTCAAATAACTATTTTTTTTCGTCATTTTCAAAGCTTTTTTCGCTGTTTTCATTGATTTTAATATAATTTTCAGGGTATTTTATTCAAGTAATATTTACAAGATGCAACAATGTTCTCCACAGAATTCCTGAGTAGCCTATTCGATTTCTTCGCTCAAAAATTGTTATGTCAGCCCTTGTAGGTAATCTAAGGCTCATGTGAAACCTATCTGCACCATTGTCGGTTCGTCCGATTTTTCGAAAACTAAAGACAGAGATTTCCTGGTAAAGAACCACGGAAACCAAAAGTTTGGAAGCTGAGTTCACTTGAACGAAAGCAAGAAGGCCTGATACATCAGTAATATATCTAACAGCTTGAGTTGTTCATCTGAACTGGTTTTGATCAATTTTTTTACGTTCTTTTTCTTTACTTTTGGGGCATTTAAAAAACATTTTAAGAGCATTTCATTGATCATTTTGGCTATGTTTTAGGTCATGAAAATCCGCCCCCAAACATCACAAATTTGCAACGGGATTCGTAATGCGATAAGTTATATCACGCCTCATTCCATGAAGACCATTCCAAGCATTTCGATTTCGCCATGATCCCCTTATTCACACCCGACCGCCGTATTTGTTTGGCGGAGGAGCCCCGCCCACACGCCCAGGAGATCCTGTTCCTCCGGGGAGCGGCGCTGCGCGGAGCCCGAGAGGCCCTGCCACAGCGGACGAAGAGCAGCTGGCCGCGTTCACGGCTCGTGTCTCATTTACGGCTGGCAATTATGACGGACTACGCAGAACTGTATCAATAGTTGCTATTGCGTATGAGTCACGCCTACATGATGTAGCTGCACTCGGCGAGGGCCACTTGAATGGACAGCCATGGACTCAAATGGGGCTTTGCATTCCTTTCCCCAGAATACATATTGAATTAGTAGTGTACTTGGCTTATTGGACTTGGTATTGTACATAGATTATTGTTCTACTTTGCATCAGTAATAATTGCTAGAAGTGGCTTCGTTGGAATGCCTAGCAACCAAGTGCATCGTAGGAAGAGAATGAAATTGTTAATGTGAAACTATAAACTGTGGCGTGTAAATGGGTACTGTGAACTAACTCGTAAAAAAGAATAAAACATTGCGCACAAACTACGTATTCACAAGATGACGAACGTAAATTGCTCCCATACGTTTCAAAAGCACTTCGCGGTTCTTTTTACGAAGTGTTTACATTATTAATCGAAATCCTCAGCTCATTTTAGTTTGCTTGAGCGCCCCTCGGTTAACTGTCTCGGCTCAAAACATCCGCCGGTTCAATTTCAGTCGCATTTCGAGAGTTCCAAGTGCAGAATACGAGTGCTGCTGGCACAGGATGCTCAGTTGGGTCAATGTTCGGCCAGATTAAATTATCTCATTTAATGATCTATTAAATTATAACTATTAAAATCCTGTATTAAATAGCCTAAAAAGTGAATAATTATTTCAGAGACTGTTTTGTCTGTCCCTGGCAATGGATGTGTGGATTCAACGCACTGGAACGCAGAGCTCCTTTGGCAGCACTATGATGCCAATGTCCCTGCGCTATCTACCGCATAAATCGAACGTCTCAGTGAGCGCTAACTTGGTCATTGCGAAGTGGCGGGGAATGCAGGCTCTGCCGAACGTAAGGCCATGGAACCCCCCTTCCCTTCGCAAGCGCTGGAGTCTTTGAGCTACGATTAGCTGTCTCAAATAAACACTGAAAGTTTCTATATACTACTATATTTGTTATTTGGCCAATGAATTATGGATAGACCAAGTGGTAAACTATAGAAGGTTATTTAATGTTCACAAATAAAACGGCATCATATAAATTTCTAATGTGAGTATTAACAGGTCTTGCTACAGTTTCAAGGAATATTTCTTTCTCACCATCACGCTAAAAACACAATGAAATACGAACATACAATGAAAAACTTAGACATAACTCGAAAGAAATTATTTACCTACCAGTTATGTGTTAAAGATAATAGGAATTAATTACAAATGAATATTAATATCATATATATAGAATACCTTATATAAGAAGTACGTAGGCTTGCCAATACAAAGAACACTCAAAACAAAATATAAAATATTCAAATCATATTACTACATGGCTGTTTCCATTGTCATTAATATGGCTGTTTCCATTGTCATGCTGTTTTTGCACATTTCATTACACATAGAGATACACAAGATATCACATTAAAAGAGGATTACTCCACAGTTCCGAAAGTCACCAGTAAAGACGTAGGCTAGCGAGGGTTTCCTCAACCAGGTCTCTCCCCCCAGCACCGCCCCACTCGGGACAAGCTCCATGATCCCGTCTGCTCAACCGACATATGTGGTAGTGTAGTGCAGTAAGCGTGTGTGTGTGTGTGTGTGTGTGTGTGTGTGTGTAAGTATGATAGGGCAAGGAAGAGGACGAAAATAACGCGCGCGGCCAGTGGTCCTTTTGTTAGGGAACTACTCCGGCATTCGTCTGGTGATGATCGGAGAAAGCACAGAAAACTATCGATCAGAGTAACCGGCCGCTAGAATTCTTCCCCCAGACAGCGTCTAAACTCGACCTAGCTATCTAGCTAGTGTCGAAAATCCTGTCACTATCGGGACTGGAACCCTAGAGTCCGGAACCATCGAGACTGGAACTGCGGCACTGCACTGCGGCGACATCAATTGAAGCCCCAAACCACTAAAGCCGATATGAGGTGGAAGAGACGAGCCAGAATTTCTGCTGCAAAACCGCTTTGTCCGCATATGGAGTAATCGAAATTACGACCACGGTGCCCAGAGGGGAGAAGGTAAGCCCAGCTTCTTCCAGCCTTCGCCCCTGCGCCGCCTGCCCTCCATTCGATTCATTGATTGATTAGTGATTCCGGGCGCGTCAACGGCTAAGGTCATTAGTCCCATAAGTGTAGTGCATGTTTTATCCCGGGAGGTGGTGGTAATCTCCCCCTGACGATGGTGTGTTCTGGCACCGACCTACCTGTCGGCTAGCGGGGTTTTCCCCATCCAGGTATCTCCCACATTCGGTGCACAAGCTCTAACACAACCTCCCGACCCCTCTCACCGGATGAAAGAATGTGTAAGGGGTGAGGAGACGACAAGGATGAGGAAGGAAAGATCGCGCGCGGTCCGTGGCCCGTTTTGAAGGGTACTTCTCCGGCATTCGTCTGGTGTTGAGCGCAGGCACCACGGAAAACCGCCGATGAGAGCAGTCGTCCGCTAGAATTATCTTCCAGGCAGTGCCTGATTTCGACCTAGCAACGTAGCTAGTGTCGAAAATCCTGCCGCCATCGGGACTCGAACCTAGGACCTCCCGATCAGAGACACAGCAGTGGCATCAGTTGACGTCCTGAGCCACCTCTGGCAGTCCCTGCATTCGAGCCCCGGCGCGGGCGCGGCGCCGGTCACGTGGGCCGGGGCGCGCTGACCCCGCGACCCCTGCGCCCCGCCCCGCCCCGCCTGACGTAAGCGGCGCGCGTTTCCGGCACTCAATGGAGATGCCTGGCGCCGCCCCCGCCCCGGCCCCGGCCCCGCCGCAGCCGCCGCACAGTGCCGAAGGCTCGCCGCGCCGCGCCGCGTGGCCAAAGCAATCACTGCGGCTGGCACGAAGCCTCCGCCTAAAAGACTAGTAAAAGTTTTAGAACCCTCACATCTCGAGCTCGTTTCCCAATAATCACCAATGTTGTTCAGGATTCGAGTCAATTAAAGATTCCAATGTCCCTTCTCAACTTAATACCATATTGAAATTCTTCAAAGTACAAGTGAATCTCATGAAGCAACTTCGGAGTAAGCTGACTTTAGTCCCCTGCGCTGCGCCCTATAAAGAGATATATAGACGAAACTGCCTGATAGATTTATAAGGAGGCCCGACCGCCAGCAGGTTGTTAAAGAAATCTTATTAATGCACTTTCAAATTGATCATTTGTTAAGTAAAACTTAAATATCACGTGAGTGATATGCCGAGTGCAACGCGGCATTTCAATAGAGAACGTCGATACCTGGCGATAACTGCTGAGGTACTATCTCACATTTTACAATATTTGTTCTGATGCTATTCCATTGCAGGTATTCCTTGATTCATGAATACTTGTCATATAAATAATTTTCAACAAACAGACAATTTTTCTCAAACCTATTTTGATATCAAATAGTGTAACGTCCCAAACCTAATACGCTCTTACTGTTTTAATTCTTACTTGGAGCCGGTGGAAATATGCAAAATATGTTCAAATCAATCCACAGCGATAACGTCTGTGGGATAGTATGAAAATATTTACTTTCTCAGATTCATAATGAACAAGTAAGAATAGTAGTGAATCAAACCTACATATAATTTGAAACAAAGCTACATGGTTAATTGCTCTTCACACCTCATTGCACATAGAAAACTGGTAGCCACCAAAGAGGCCACTGTGGTAATAATGATTTAGTTTTCCTTACTATGAATTAACTTATCCCTCACAATGTTGAACATCTGAAGAAGTAAAATATATTTGATGTTGTACATTTCAATTAAGTACTGCCTGAAACAACGTGTCAATATGGAAATGAATAATAATCTCTCTGTTGCCCTCAGCAATAAATGACGTGAGAAAGATAACGTATCGATTAAACTTACAATGACACAGCCACTTTATATTACGGAAATTAATTACTAGGTGATAGGAAAGTATTCTGATATCGGACACTATCGTTGAGGAGAGTTTAAAAACACGAAATCATTTCCATTTGAGATAAAGAAACGTTAGGGTCAGACGAAAGAATAAAATAGCAGGCAAAGGGGTTTAACTACCAATGTCATTCTGGTAACAGAACACCAATGTGTGTGTGTGTGTGTGTGTGTGTGTGTGTGTGTGTGTGTGTTTGGAGGGGGGAGTTGGTGTCAACGCCGGGATCCCAGAATATTTCTTCATATAATTGAAGATATTTTTTTATATTTAAGAATCAATAAAACATGCATTAAGCAATGTACTACAAGCTTTTCTGCACGTTTGCTTTATACATTTTCCATTTTTGAGATATGGCAAAGACATACATATTTTTTGAACATTTTCTGTACTTTTAAATCCTTTCCGCAGGGATACTGATACGAACTCTTCTCTTCAAGGACTTGTTCAATATTCATTAAGGTGCTGCGATTGGACAAATCTTCTCCGCACTGACAAAAACAAAAATATAATTTTAAGATGATTATGACCTCCTGGCTTTAAGAGAACGCCGAAATTTTCACGAAGCGATTCCACATTGCAATGGCTGCAATGGCGAAAATATCACAAAAGATTCAGAAATGCCCTCTTAATAAAGGTTCTTAGAGATAAAACAGGAACGTTTTACCAGTCACTGAAAAAAACAACAACTGCTGGAGTCTGTTGTTGATCCCCCTCCCCCATTACTGATTAGAGGCAGCGCATTCGGGGCCACTCATTTTCAGAAAAAAAATCCCCCGACCTTTCCCGGTTTTCGTGTACATTTTTAAAATTTTTCACTAGTTTGTTGAGTATTTCACTCTATTTTTTAATGTTAAAGCAAATCTGATATTAACTTGTTAGCTCTGATTTCACCGTGATAAGGTAAATTTCTTTTTGAACAATTCTCAACAAATAAAAATTGAGTCACTAGTTTCGCTGTACTTTTTTTTAAAAGGTAAAAATCCAGTAATATAGCCGTCTCAAAATATTCCCTAATTTTTCTACAAATTTCGTAATTTTACCTGGCTTTTCCAGAGCAATGAAATTCCATGATTTTCCCCGGTTCCATGTTTTCCAGAAAGTGGCGAGCCTGGCATCTTTTCGAGTTAGGCCGACCACTTCGCGACTCGTGCGCACTGCGAGCGTTGAGGAGGCGACACGACGAAGGATTGTTTTATGATTATCCCGAGGGATAATCTCCACCTTCAATGGAGACGTAGGTGTTAGATGGAAATTATCGCCATCATCGTCGCCATTATCTTTCGGTGGGTTCTCGATTTATTCATGTCTCGTCGTGATACTCGGGCCATATGGTCTGCCTTTCCGCATCATCACTTATTTTCAACTTTCGTAGTAAATGTGAATGGACGGAAAGATTCATTTCACTTGTGTTAATTCTCACAAGCTCAGTTTTACGATATGCGTTGCAAATTAAAATGTGACAGTAATGATAAATTTATTGCCTTGAAAGCCCTCAGTTCAATGAGGTTTCCGACCACTTTTCGTGAGCGGTTTCAAAGATTTCCTTTTTTTTAACGATGAACGTAAGGATTCTAAATGTCAAGAATGCTTTCGAGTCTGCTCCAACGAGCATAGTAACTTTTATTCTTCGGCTGAGAAACGTCTTTCAACTCCGAAATTCCCCGTATCAGAAGTGATGGTAAATTATAGCACTTTAAAATGTTAAAAATTGCATTTTGAAAACACGGCTATAGCATTTTATAGCATTAACAAAATTAAGATTTACCATTTTGTAGCATTCGTTGAGAAAAATATTATTAAGTGATGTCTCTTTGAGATAAAAAAATGTATGCCTTTTAGATTTTTCCATTAAAATTAGTAAACAAGGGAAACTAATAAAATATTTCGCCATTTGTGAAGTTCTGCAAATATTTGAAGAAGAAATTGTAAATCCATAGAATGATTCCGGACTTGTATGGAACTACAGGTTTCTGTATATAACACTATTTAAAGGAGAGGAAAAGAATTGTCTTAAGAAAATACTTATTAAAATAACACGAAATTCTTTTAAAAGGTCACGTATTTTGTTAAATGAAATCAATTTATGTAAATACCTTTTATCAATACGTAAACAATCAGTGGAAAATTAAATGAGAGTATATTTCAATGTTTCCTTTCAATGGTTCCTTCCTTTAACCTACTTCACCTGTGAGCAACAATTAAACTTCGAGTATATTCGCTGAAAAATCGTTCAGCTTCTACACTGTTGGCCTCTGTCAAATTAAATGATTTCAATCATCGATCTGTTGGTGGCGTCGTCGCATTCGTAGTTAGAGAGCGAACGCGAAGGAAACCATAAAATGCAATTTTGCAATTACATCTTAGATTCACGATCATTTCGCATTTTGTGATCAATTTCGCATTATATTACAGATTGAAAACTTCCAGAAATATACTGCATTGACCAATAAACATGCAATTACCAATTTTTTCAGCGTTTGATAAAATGTTGCATTTTTGGCAATTGCGAAAATCTACTATCTCTATCAATCAGGACCCCCAAATAAATTCACACAACGAAACAGCGAGGAATTCGTTTCGTATGGGCAAAAGGAAATAAAAAGTTAATATTTCGGAGGGAAAATTCACAGGGCTAGAAATATTTCCTCACTAACTTCCAAATGTTTAGTGAGACTAATCCTTGTTTACGATTGATTAGCATTCTGCTTCAAAATAGGCAACTATTGAGCTATTCGTTATGAACGGCACAGTAAATAAATGCAAAGTAACTGAAATTCCGTTTCTTCAAATGGGAATCCACCCTTCATTTGATTAAAACTTTATGCGATAAACGGTAGAAATATAAACAGCAACTAATGTTCGAAAAACTGCGCTAAAACTTTAGCGAAAAGTTGACGAGTGTAGCGTTTACCGTGCCAAGGGCTTTACGTAAATTACAACATTCTGTGGCAGGTCGCTATGCGACACAGCACATCACGTCGTCAGAGGACAGCTGCGAGTTCGAGGGATTCCCGAATGGAGTGACCGGGGCCGTGTCCCTACACCTAGCCAGTACTCTTCCCGGTCGCTTGGGGTTTCTCACTCAATGATAGTCGCATGCAGATATTTCGAGCACCCTGGGATCGCCCGGTCATGGGCAGTGCAAAGACATCAACTGATGCCCTGAGCCACCTCAACTGGTCCGAGTGCAGAGATTCCGCGCGCGAGCTCTAAAATAATTACGACGGACGCGATCTTAAATACCCTTTAACCCTCGCATGGACGAGCGGGGGACCTAAAGTCCCCCAGTTCTCTTTTTTCCCTTACAATTAACGGAAAAAAGGTAGCAGAATTTTTTCTCTCTTGTATGTAAATATTCATTTATTTCAAATATTTTAACACACATTTTTATGATAATACTGTTTTTGGATTACATAGGAATGGCTTTGGGAGGACTCAAGTTATCTCTTTCTCGTTGATATTTTGACTTCACATTCATATATCTGGTGTATTTGACAATTGTTTCATGACTAATATGTCACTCTTGTTAAGAGCACCTTGTCAGAACTGGTAGGTAGATTCAGAATCTCTCTTATGTTTACTCTCCAGGTAGTATTTTACAATACTGTCAGTATTATAGCAAAATTTACACAAATGTTCATGTACAATATTGTAGGATAATAAACAATAAACATAATAAAGAAACTACTATTCTAAACTCAATATAACAGCGTTTTTGTAACAACATTTTTATGGAGTCACTTGGGTCCCCCACACTGACGGCTATATTTCAATACCACGCTTGGCCATGCGAGGGTTCACCAACCCAGCTCGCGGAAATCCTTGCGATATTCGGGACTTGCGAACAGCGAACGGACAGCTGGAGTGGGCGTTCGGCCATGGGGCATGGGCGTGGACGGGGCGCGGGTGCAGGCGCGGGCGTGAGGGAGACGCGGGCGGGGGCATGGGTGCGGGCGTGGGGACTCGGGCGTGGGCGTGGGCGGGGCGCGGGTGAGAGCGTGGGCGGGGTGCGGACGCGGGGGCGGGTGTGGGGGTGCGGGCGCGGGCGTGGGGACGTGAGCGTGGGCGTGGGCGGGGCGCGGGCGCGGGCTCCGGGCCGGGAGCGCCGGAAGCGGAGCCGCCGCGCCGCCGCCGCAATTAGCGCGCCGCCCTGCGCCGAGACAATTGCTCCGTGCGCTCGGGTTACGTAATTGGCGCGCGTTGCCTCAGCGGGCGGCGCGGCTCATCGCGCAGCGGGCGCAAGCCACAAGGTGAGTGGAGGTCGCCCCGCCCAAGGGCACCCACATGCGCAATGCACGGGCTACGGGGGGAAAATTAAGAATGAATGCGAGAGTGAATGTAAAAAAGAACAAAAAGAAGAATTATAAGAAATTTATTACATTAAATCAATCAGAAACTTATTATTCTAAAAACAAATTGCCCAAAGTGGTTAGATGTTTAGTTTTTAAATTAGAGTGAAGTTAGTATTTTTAAGACAGACCCCTCCCCTAGCTCCTAAAACAGCAATGCTGGAGCCCAATTATGTATTCCGAGTAATTGAATAAATTCTCGCCTCGCCAGGGATACTGGCGGGGGGGGGGATTGAAAAAAGGAGGGGAAGGAGTTACTGCTTCAGGGGCGAGATTCTATCTTTTTAAATCTACGATGATTCCGTAATGTTTGATTAGCGCGCTCGTACGGATCTCACAACAAGTTTCATTATAGCACCAGTGCTATGATAATACACTATACCTCTATTAATAAAGCGGTACAAGGGTAAGAGTAATACGCAAAGGACCTCTACTCTTTCCCAGCATGGCCACCACTTGCGGCTATCATGTAAAAACATAGCTTTTATTTTATAAATATTATTGTATAAACTGGGAAACATGAAAGAAGGAACTTCGAGCGAGGGAATTCAACAGACTCGTTCCTCTGATACTTAAAGTGGTTCCCTACGACTAATTCCACGACTTGAGATTTAGCAGTACTCAAAAAATGAGACAAATCGCACGCGATATTTCCTTCCCCATCCTTAAGGCTAGGCGATCGGTTGATCCCTACAGTTACATGCTACATACCATAACATTAGAAAAAAATCTACGACGATGAAAGTGCGGCAGTGCCAGGTCTAGGCTCGAATTGTTCCAGATAAGCGGGAACTAGTGGTGCAACATAAAACCACAATCTTTCACGCGACTTCCACGTCTGTTGTTTAATCTCTTTACTCTGGGTTACTTTTTCGGTACCTATCGGCCCCTAAAAGACATTTTTCATATTTTCTAAATTTCTCTGTTTACTAGTAATAGAATTGAAATGTCTTTAAGAATAGTATAAATATTAAAATATCGTCCTATAAGCATATTTTCATTGAACATTTTGGAGCCATTCTTGAGAAAATCTCGTTAGAGCGTTTCTGAAAATATGTAATTTTTAGCTCATTTTCTCAGAAAACGTTTGAGTTTTCGAAAAACGTCATGAGAAATCATTTGAAGCACTTGTGATAACCAATTAAATAATTTACAAAAGTGGCCGTAAAGCAAATATCATCGTGAGGGATAAATAAAAAAAACATCAAAATGGCGTATAATGTCTTGATATTCAGTTGATTTTACACTTCCAGTACAGAAAGGTAAAAATAAAAAATATGTAGCCGTTTTAAAGAAAATCTTATTTTAATAATGGCCTTCATTTCAGGTGAAATTACGCGAAAACTACTTTTATTCTGAAAAAAAAAATGCTTATGACTTCAATTGAATATCTAAATTTAAAAAAAAAATAATTTCAAAGGAGAACCTCTATTTTCAATATCAAAGTTGTAGCAAGACATCGAAAGAATTTCAAACTTTTCCAAATCTAGAATATTCAGAGATTTGAACGAAACATTGGACCATTCCGACGAACTTTCTTTTATACTACGCATGTAGTATGCAAAAAAATAGAAAGAGTTTAATTTTATTAAAAATCTTTGAATATAGAATTTCGTAGCTTGGGTGGAGTTGCATATAAGTTCTGTATGTGGATTTTCTCTTGAGAGTGTGATATATCGCGTCACCCCACACTTCACATAGCTTTTTCGGTTTTGACTTTGAACAAATAAATAAAGTGACGGGTTCCTCCAGTAGCAAGAGTCATTCTGAGCAAACGATTGCGATGCCAAGCAAGTCTCCTGAGTAGTAACGCGAAGGTATTTCGCCGTGACTCGCGAGAGAGATATGAATATGAATCCCGCCTTCGGAAATTTCAGGTTACGCCATGTGTTCCGGTTGCCTCAGAGATGAACTGAGCCTCGTGAATGGGCGGTGGACGGCAGCGCGGCCACGTGCTGCGGGGATTCCCCCAAGGCGCATTCGCATGGGCGGAGCGCGCCCCGAAAATCCCCGCGCGGGAGGGGGCGGGGCGGCGCTTCCGCCATGCAGCACAGGGCGACACGTGGCAGATGGACAGGACCGCACATTAGCTGCTACTAAAAACTGGTGGTGGTAAAACAACACATAATTTCTCATATTATTTCTATTTTATAAATAGTAGTTTGAGTGATTCCGGGCACACCAGTAGTAGATTGGCAGTAGTAGATTGAGTGATTCCGGGCACACCAGCGGAAAATGACATTAGTCCCGTAAGTGTGGTGCATATTTTCATCGCGGGCGGTGGTGATGATCTTCCGCCGCTGGATGGCGAGATCCTGCGCCGACCTAAGTCAGCTTGCAGGTTTTGCCTCAAACAGGAATCTCCCACCAGAGGGGCGCTACTACTATTTATTTTACCGAATTAAAGAAAAAACCGAAATCATACTCTCTATCATACGATTGTTGACGGAACAGAAGTGACAATAATTCACAAGTTGGCATTAACCATGGTCGATTGCAAAATGTGCAATTCTTTGACAGACATCTTCCATTGAAAGATGCTACTTTGCCACTCTACCTCAAAACAATTTAACAATATAGATGCAATGCTTCAAAAACTAATGAAGGAAAAATATTTGCAGTTAGATATATCCCCTTTGCATACTTGTTTTCGTTTTTTCGAGTGCCTTTTGCACATTTCGTGTAAATTAGAAGTCAAGAAATTGCAAAAATGTGGTGAAGCCAAAGAGAAGATTGAAAATAGAAAAAACATATTCAGAAACAATTCCGTCAACAATTGGACTACTGGTAGATGGGTAGATATGGCTATTAGGACAATTGGTAGATATGGAAGTACGAACGAGGGCAACACAGCGCCATGCTTCTTTGAAAATTTTAAAATTTCTGCCAGAATTACGGGAATAAACGAAAATTTGTTGAAACAGTTTCACACAATTTTACAATTTATTTCTTTGGATTTTGAAATCGATTATCTAAGTATCAAGAATATTGTATAGAAATAGCTCGTATATTTGTCGGATTGTATCCGTTGTTTTTTTATATGCCCACAACTGTCCAAAAATTGTTGATCGCCAGTGAACAAAATATTGACTCATCGCTTTTTTTCAATTGGAAAAATGCCCAAGGAAGTCCAAGAGTCTTGCAACAAAGTAAAAAAAATTAAAAAAATAGGCGAGACTGCGCTCAAAACAGGTCGCACCGCAAAATATGCAAGATGTTTTTTACGACTTTTGGTATCGCCAGATACGCTAATATCCAGCGTACGTAAATTACTCCCAAGGAAATTCAAATCATTAGAACCTCAATCAATTGGATTACTGAAACAACCAAGCTTTAATTCAATAAATGGAAATACTAATAAATGAAAGCAGTGAGAATGAAACCGAACGCTGAGATGATGATTATTAAATTGTTTTTTGAATGACGCGTGTTTGTGCTACACATTTTTGTACTTCTTTTAATAAAAAAATGAGATTGAAATTTAAATTCTTTAGACTTTTCTTATTCTGCAATTTGTCCATCTATATTTCCGAAAAATAATATCAAATTTGAAATTAGGAACCTGGAAAACACACCCACACAGTTTTATCAAAATTTAATGCGTTTTTCCAAATTTGGTCCGCCATTCTGTTTTTCGACAAACAAATATCAAATTTGAAATCACTGACCTCCAAAACATTGATGTACTCATTTTAAAAATCATCTGAACATGTTTTCTAATTTTGGCCAGAAAATCGTGATTTGACATGAGTGTACGGCGGCAGGATTTATGACACCATACTTAGATGTATTTAGAGATGCTTCTGACGTAAATCAGCTGTTACGAAGTCATTCAATCGGGAGGTTGAACGTCACCATAGTGACATCACTGTAGTGACATGTAAGCTTCCGATAGGATGGCACCAAAACAGCTGATGACCTGTGACAAGCAGCTGCGAAATAATCGCAGTACAGCAGCATGGCTAGTCGAATTCAACTGTCTGGAGAATTCTATCGGCCAGCTGTTCTTATAAGTAGTTTTCCGCGGTTTCTCCGATCACGATCATTCTTCCCTTTTCCTTATCTAATCCTCACCTCTTGCTTACTCGCATGCACTAAACAACCACACGTGCCGGGAGACCAGTCGGGGGCTTAGAGTTTGTCCCGGCTCGAGCGGTGCCCGGCTGGAGGGAGATACATGATCGGGAAAGACCCCGTAAGTCGATGTGTAAGTCGGTGCCAGATCTCGCCATTAAGTGGGAGGGGGGAATCACCGCCACTTACCGCGATAAAACATGCAATAGACTTTCGGAATTAATAACCATAGCGGTTGACATGCCCGGAATCATTAATCAATCAATCCAAACGTGTGACAAGAATACAATGACAACTTTCCAGCATGTGACAAGTAAACGACGGCATAATTGAAATAAATGACGCGGCGACGGTCGAGGGAGCGGGCGTGGCGGCCGCGGCGAGCGCGGGCGGCGCGAGGCCAAGCGGCGCCAACCGCGCGACCCCAATGTTCCGGGCGGCCGCGGAGCCGCGACCTGCGACCGGCGCCGGCGGGCGGGAAGACAGCGACGCCACAACCGGAGCGAGCGCCTCGCTGAAGGGGCCTCAGGAGACGGGCACCCGCCGCTGCGTTGGAGTTGGTGCTGGTGGCGGTGGTCGCGGCGGCGACGGTGGCGGTGGCGGCGGCTCTGGCGGCGGTGGCAGCGGTGGCGGCAGTGGCGGCGGTGGCAGCGACGGTGGCAACGGGGGCGGCGGTGGCAGCGACGGTGGCGACAGGGGCGGCGGCGGTGGCGGCGGTGGCGGCGGCGGTGGCAGCGGTGACAGCGCTGGTGACGGCAGTGGTGGTGGTGGCGGCGGCAGTGGTGGCGGCGGTGGCGGCGACGGCAGCGACGCTGGCAACGGGGGCGGCGGTGGCAGCGACGGTGGCGACAGGGGCGGCGGCGGCGGCGGCGGTGGCAGCGGTGGTGGCGGTGGCTGCGGTGGCGGCGGTGACAGCGGCGGTGGCGGCGGTGTCAGCGGTGGTGACGGCAGTGGTGGTGGTGACGGTGGTGGCGGTGGTGTTGGTGGTGGCGGCAGTGGCGGCGGCGGCGGCGGCGGTGGCGGTGGCGGCGGCAG
Source organism: Teleogryllus occipitalis (assembly GCA_011170035.1). NCBI lineage: Eukaryota > Metazoa > Arthropoda > Insecta > Orthoptera > Gryllidae > Teleogryllus > Teleogryllus occipitalis. The sequence goes on along the minus strand of BLKR01002117.1, from coordinate 104,031 downwards.
TGGCGGCGGCGGCGGCGGCGGCGGTGGCGGGGGCGGCGGCAGTGGCGGCGGCGGCGGCGGCGGCGGGGGCGGCGGCAGTGGGGCGGTGGGGACGGTAGCGGTGGTGGCGGAGGCGTTGGGCAAGGGACTCCGCTCCGGTTGTCGTCTTCACTTGACTCCACGCGATATGCGTTGAGCCAGGGAGCTCGTCTGGCAAGCCTCGACGAAAACAACTTGTCCAAACGCTGAACGGATGGATGAACTTCAAAGGATCGCAATATTACACATTTCAGCACACACACTTTATACACTGCTCTTCATTCATTGGTTGAGTTGTCGGTCATTTACCCTTTCGGCTGGTATTATGATGAAGATGACTTCTGCTCAATTGTCAGTATTACTCTACGTTACTATAGGGCCTATCATATATGGCATACGTGGTAGTTTATCCTTGCTTTACACCATATTTATCAGAACAAATTCTATATCTCACATGGGATACAGACTCAGTGCGTATAGGCTGAAGTGTGTGCAAGGCGAGCGGAAGGAACAATGAAAAGTAAGGAAAGCTCGCGCGTGGTTCATGGCCCGTTGTTAAGGCTCCGACGTGCACATGGCACAGGCAACTGCCGATCAGAGTCTCGTCGCCAGGTATCTCCTCCAGACAGCGGCCGATTTCGCTATATAGGGAATGTCGAAAATCCGAAACAGCCGAGACCTCCCCGTCCGAGTTGCTGTGGAGGCAACAGATGTTTTGTCCTGAGTCATCTGACCCTGTACAGTGGTGGAAGTGGCTTTTCTGATTCACAGATATGTTCCCTTTTAGACTATACTAAACATTTTTTACGATGACACAATTCTAGAAACTCCGTGCATTATTTTAGAATGAATTGGAGCTAGCGTTATTGTGAGAACTCCGCTTCGGAAATTAGGCACTTCAAATCTTGAAAAATAGGTTTCAGTTTGTAAAATATCGTGGGTTTAAGAATGAAACTATCAATCAACGTTGAAGAATATCCAAACATAAGACAACAACTACGTAATTTTAATTTAAACGTTCTATCTGCAGACAATTCACTGTGCTATTGTCAATAAACGAAGTTTCAAAAAACTTTGTTTCTTCAATAGCATATGTCTAGCACCAGCTCCCGCGATAAAAAATTCACTACGCTTTCGGGACGGGACTACACTTAACGACTTTAGAAGTCGACGCGCCCGAAAACTCTAATCAATCATTACTAGGGCCCGCGAATAAGAGTCTTTCTGTCGAAAAATCGCCGTTTTCCGGCACACGATTACAATACTTTCTCTTCTTACGAAGTAAATTATTCAAAAAAAATTTTAACGCTCTTGTGACAAGCGTTAAACACCAGGTAGATAAATCCCTGTACATGAGGGAGGCATGTTTTACAGAGAACAGCGCAGGTTATTGCTGTCTGAAGGTGTCATTTAGGATAATATCCACTCTCGCGTTTACAGTGGCGGAGAACATTTACGACACTCCACAAGACGCTCCACTAAAATAGTAACCGACAGACTTAGCATTTACTTGACCTGACGCAAGTTTACAATATGCGTCGAGGTACCATGTGACCTACAAGGCGGGTGACAACATATCCTGTTCTTTTATTAGAGGGACAAATCCGTATGCACTACGAAAAACAACTATGTGTAAACAGTTCTTAAAAAACAGGAGGAAAACTACTAGATTATCGTAATATCTACACAATATTGCGTATAAAGCATCCAGTGAATGTTTTAACTCCGATTTTAAAACAGACACAGTGCATACAAATTATAACAAACTTTGTTCCTTACTGAAATCAATAATATTGTTCAATTAGGTTCTTAAGACTATTTAATGAAGGTTGCAACTTTCCATCTTCGACAAAAAATGTCTACATAAACTGAAAATCTTTAATGATCGGGCACTCAATTTTTTGTTTAGATGGTTCGTTGATACGGATTGAAATGGTATTTATGCACATGAAAAACAAGTATAATTTGTAAAAGAACACTTTAACATGGCGCCACAACGTAATATGTTGGTGAGACTGTACATAATATAAACATGCTAAAAACTGACGCAAAAAAGGGATGTGGTTTTAGGAAAAATATCTCTCAATTACATTGGTCAACAGTGAAAATCTTTCAGGCTTGATAATGGAAAAAACGAAAACGATGTTTAAAACTTCCTGTTTCTTTACTAACTTTCTGTTAGTTCGTGGTTTTCATAAATAGACCATGTAAGTTACATAATTTTTGTCGTGTGTGTGATGAGATAACACGACGGAGAAGCTTTTTAGGACCTTAGAGGTCTATTTCCACCGATCAGTGATGCTAGAATTAAAGAAGGTATCTTCATTGGCCCGCAGTTTCGTCACTTTCTTAAAGGTACACATTTCGATCAAGTTTGCCAGGGCCATACGAAATCAGCACGGGAAGCACTTAAAGATGTTGTGAATGGCTTTTTGGGAAATTGAAGAGCTAACAATTATTTTTGCGAAGACAGAAAAGGAGTTCAGGCGACGAGCAAGGAAAAGACGTTCATGCGAATAAATTATGTTCTTTGAAGATAGTGAAGCTAGAAAACCCGAGTTAAGATTTATTAAACAATATCCAATGTCACATTCATTTCTCTACATCTAAATTTAAGGTAAGTTAGCTATTTTCAGAAAACAAAGAATTCCGAAGAATATTTACAGTATTTCTTAGTGTATCCTAAAAAGTAGAGCTAACAAACTAAATCAGATATCATATTCGTTTTTCTCGCCCACAAATCACGGGAGTTTTGCTACTTTGAGAAAGGAAAGAATAGAGGGTATTTGCAACTCGTGGATTTGAAAGACGTAACTCGACAATTCTGGGGAGAATTTTACTGCGCTTGCGCCGGCATCAAATGACGGAATTTCGATTGTCGGGTCCCGTCATTCTCCCTGTTTTGCCGTCTACGACAAACTTACACTTTACGTAGTTTTCGCCGCCACCACTAAACACAAATTCAACACTAACACACAATGAGTATGGAAGTAATGAAAATACAATATCCATGCTACCAATATAATATGGCAAGAACTTAATGGTTAATTTTTTCTCAAGTTAATTCAAATATGCCAGGAATAAACTAACGTAACTGTTTAGAATTTGAAGTTTATGTATTTAGTGAGGCTACATTGATTGTCAACCAATATTTATTATTTATCCATATGACGTTATAATTGCCAAAAATATCCCATTCCTAATACAAACAATAAAAAATAGTATAGTAAAGTAGCGTGGTTATCTAGGAAGCGATAGTTTTCTTTGGAGAAAGACAAATATGAACGTATTCATATAATATGATGAGATTTCATGTATTATGTATTTACTATCTTGTAATCCTAATAAAAGCAATAACAGAGTCAGAGATACACAGATGTTCCATAAAATCTTTTAGATCCTGTTAGAAGTATTCAGTTGCAATTAGTTCTTAGTTTTAACGTACGTTTTCGATTGCACGACATGCAAAAACTCATTTTTCTGAAGATATTTCCTTTTGACGATAATATTTACGTACTACGACAATTGATTTCCCTTCTTGCAAAATCTCTCTTATTTCAAAGATCTTGTTGAACAGTGTTATTTTGCGCAAGGTTTGGAGCGGCGGATTTCGGGCGGAGACCGCAGCATCCAGAGCGGCGGGCCGCGTGGCGGCGGCTGCCAGGCGCAAGTATCACGCGTCCTTGCCCATGAACCACCGGCCGCGGGAGGCGCGCGCGAGGCTAATAGGCGTCCTGCATAATTAGGAGCGCGCCTAAAAAGGCCAGGGCAGCAACGGGTGGCCAGCGCCGCCGCACCCGCCGTCACGGACGCTGCCCCTCCCCCTCAAAGCCAACACCGTTCGTCATTTTATTCAGTAGATTCAAAACAATTATTACATTTTGATCGTATCTCTTCAAATGAAGTATTGCCAGTTTCATTACCCATTTTACATTTATTGCTAACGGAGGGGGGGAGGAATGTGTGACTGTGGGGGGAGGGTGTTTAAACTGAAATTATCCCCTCCACCCTCAAATACTTACTGAATGCGCACCTAATGACCACTACTGAAATCCCGTTCAGAACCTCCAGGGCCGTTGTCGCCACCTCTACCACAACCACCGCCACGGACTCAGCCAACTCTGCTGGAGCGCCAGTCGAAGCAACCTGTGAGTGACACGGTCGTTGCCCTGGCCACTTCTCCCCTTTGAGTCACCGCAAGAGCCATCCCCTTTTCAAGCAGCCTCGCCAACGTCACCGCCTCATCACATCCCTTCGCTAATAAATCTTCCTTTCGCAGCCTCTTCTAACACAATTGCAAGCACATACAGTTCAGATGTCGTACGTCTGTCCACACTACGCAGTAATCGGCACTGATAAAACAGCCATATCCAAAAGTCAACTCTACTAAATAACTCTCCAACACACACATGCCAACGCCCACTGTAGAATCTTGCCTCCATAAATATCCCTCACCAACAATTCTATTACCATATCAGCAAATTTCCCGCATCAATGTAGCACAAAAAATTTCCGAAACATAGTAAACGCCATCAAATAACTTAAAACGCCACAAAAAATGAAACGGAATTACTCGAGACAAAAGGGGGCCTGCAACGTCCATTGTATTCCGCCGCCAACGCAGATATACGTATTCACATATCGAAATGACCGAAAAAGATGTTGCAACATCGCAGCAAAACAGTAACGCAGAAATATAGTTGAGATGAAATTACTCTAAGAGGGGTCAGTTTGACAGGTCGGGAAACAAATGAACGTCATGTTGGACGGATTACATTGCAAGAGGTAGAAACGAAGCCTTTTGCAAGTGAGTCATCTGCAACGGAACGCATGACGAATTGAGCGCGTGCACATAAGGTGTATAGTTATGTCAGTTACGTTTTAAAGGTGGGTTACCCCAAGTATCTAAGCAGTAGCTGTTAAAGCGGACTCTTCGTATAGTAATCTCTCTCTAACATTGATGTAAGTACACATTTATTTTATAGCAGGTCAAGCACTTGCAGTTCGCGGAACTGTGTACTCTAATGGCGAAGTCACAATATTGTCGACTTCCTGTAGTGCAGCTACTACTCAGTGGTCATGTTAAGACTCTGGAGGGTGATAAAGTGCCTTGTGTGACTGTCCCAAGTCAAAGTACTTCTACACTATACCCCTACGATGGCACAACTGTAAATTTTAAAACAAAAATATGTTCATTTGAATGACTAGAATTCTGTGAAGAATATTATCTATTTTGTGATCCATAACAAAATCACCACATCCAAAACTCATTAACCTGTTTTACTCGTCAAAATATTATTCACTAAAACTTCCACTGATGTCATTTCTGTCAGGTGACGCATCAAGAACGAGGCGTGACGCGAACGCAAGTGGTTTCGCCGGACTGGCGGCCGAGCCACCAGGTCCAGCCCCGCACGCGGCGCGGCGCGGTGCGGGCCTCCTCAGTATGCCCGCCATCTTTCTTATCGGGCGCCGCATCTCATCTACGGCCTTCCCAGACCCCATCGGCGGTGACGTCAGCCCCACGCGCAGGCCTTGGGACGCCGCCCCGCGCCGCCTCCAAACATTCGTACTTTGCTCAGCGCGCTGCCGCGCCGGGAGGCGTCGCCCCGGCCCCGCGCGGCCGACGCGGCACGGCGCGCCGATGCGATCTGACGCGCGTCACGCGGCCCGCCAGACGACGTGTCGCCCCGCCCAGCCCTGCCCCGCCCCGCCCCGCCGGACGCGGGACCACCGGGCCAACTGCTCCTGTTGCGCCCCCCACGCGGAAAGGCCGGCCGCTGCGCCCGCTCCTCCACGGAGGAGGTCCGGTGCCCAGGCCTGCCCTTGGGCCACCGCTGTCAAGCATGCGGGGTAATTGTTCCTCCGGGATCACTTTTGCCTCCTTCCACAATTGGGCTGATTGATCGATTGATTATGTTGTGTTTCCGGAAGCGTCAACCGCTGTGGTTATTTGTTCTGTAAGTATGTTGTTCTGTAAGCATGTTGAAAGCGAAGGCTTCATCGGCCGGAGTCAGTATCTACTTGGCTGTCCGAGAAACACCGTGTCGCTGCATTCTATTTAGGGCATGTACTATTCCGAGAGGTGATGATTTTGCTTCTTTAGAACGGGTGATTCGGCATCGATCAACACGTCCGCTTAAGTTGTGTATATATATATATATATATATATATATATATATATATATATGTGTGTGTGTGTGTGTGTGTGTGTGTGTGTGTGTGTGTGTGCGTGCGTGTGTGTGTAAGGGACGAGAAAGGATCAAGGAGGAGAAAAGATCGCGCGAGCTCCCTAGCCCGTTTGTTAGTGTCTTCTGCAGCGTTCACATGTAACAGATAGAAAAAAACCGGGTAGCTACCGTTCAGAGCAGCCGGCCTCTAGAATTCTTCTCCAGACAGGACTAAATTCGACCTCGCTATCTATCATTGATCCGCTGCCGACTTGACAACTAGGACGTCCACGTGAGAGATTGCAGTTTATCCCCTTGAGCCACCTCAGCCTGCCCTACATCTCGAGCGAAACTGGTGGCGTTAGCGCACATAATTGGCAGATCGCAGCAGAAGATCATGGGTCCTCGTCTGGCGGAGTTTCGAACCAACAGTTGCCCCGTCAATACACCAAAGAAATGGCGTACACCCTTTTGTGATGAGTGTACACAATATTTTTTATTGGATTAATAACGGCACATTCTGTACAGTTAGATCGACGTCGTTCACAACCTCAAAGAGAATTCTATTGGCGTGCTGTGCTGGTCGATTGTTACCTCGATTCGCTTTGATAAATTCCCGGCAGATGCCATAATATAACCATGGAGCACATGAGATACTTCATCCCACAGCCCCATCTTGTCCCATGCCCATTACTAGGGCTCCCAACTGGGTGTGGTCCATTCCTCTTGTTCTCGAAAGACCCCGGAAGATGACAGGTCAAGTGTGAGATGAACTGCCGTAGGAAAAAGAAACACTGGGCGTAAAATAAAAGAATTTTCTTGTGCAATTGAGTCATCAACTTACTCATAATTCTGCAGTGTAAACATGTCGAGGGACACAGAACTCAATCTCGTAGCATAGGTATAGGTGCCATAAAATGTAAAGGCCACGCTTAGAAATGAAGTCGAGCGACAGTTGCGGGCTTCATTAAGCAGCAAAGAATCGCTTCTTCGTCACGACTCTACCAGTGTAATTACGCATCAACATACCCATGTTTCTGTTGCGATGTCGTTTCTTGCGCTAAAGATGTGTTCAATGATCAGAAAGGAAAGGGAAAGCAACATGGAGGACGAAAAGAGTTTTTATAGACGTTTCAGAAGATAATCTTCCAGAATTACGGAGAGTACAGGATTCCTAATTTTATCAGGATTAATAGAGACTATCTTTAAAGATCAACTTCAAACCGTTGGAGAAATAATATTTACTGCATGCAATCATTTTGCGAACCATCAGTACCTCTTTCTGGGTGGGTGACTCCTCCGTTTTCAGACTCAAGGTCTTGTTGTATCTGCTTGTTATCCTACCACCTACAAGAGACCTTTCGGCCTGACATTTGTGTGTTAGAGAATGAGTGGGATGGAGAATGCGCTGCTTTGCTGTTAGTCGTTAGTTACAAACCCATTATGGTAACGTGAACAATGACTTATCTTAAGTGTCATTTCATGCAATTATCATTGTGCACGAAATGACACTTTGCTGCAGTGCGGAGTTGCATTGGGTGATGCATATCAAATTCAGTGGCGGCTCGTAGTTAGGTTTGCACGGTTGCATAACCTCTGATAATCGAAGAAATTCTTATAATATATTAGGAATGCACATTTTCCACTTAATGACATTCAGTACTCACGATATAGCAGCAATATCGATGTATATGAAATCATATTCAAGTCAAAGAGTACCGGCAAGCGCTCTCTGCCCTGTCTCGTGCGGTCTCAGACACCCTGTCACGCTCTTGAGCTCATTTACTGATTTTACTCTTTGGTCACGCATCTCTTTGCGTCAACATAGGGCCCTCGTCTTCGCGCCGTAACGAGCCACCGGCTAACAGCGCAGGGGTCTGGCCGCGGAGCGCGACGTCCAAGGGGAATACACATTTTCTGTTTTCGTATGAAACTAGCTGCAACTAAATTTTATGAATTTAGTGTGTTATTTCACTATATTGTATAAGTTCAGTCGATTTTTGACGCTATTGAAAGCATTAATTACTATGTTTGAGGAACTTATTTTCATTTGATATTAGGCTTGTTGATTGTTGTACAGTCGACACTGGTTATAGTGAACTCGCATATAGTGAACCCTCGGTTATAGTGAACTTAAATCACTGGTCCCGTAGGGCTCATCAGTGGGTGAGGGGTTAGCTTACTGGCCTCTGAGCCCCCAGTGCGCGGGTTCGATCCCGGCCAAGGAACCCGGGTTTTCGAAGGGCGGAAAATCCACAGTAGCCATGTCACTCTTGTGGCATGTTAAAGAACCGTGGCAGGATGCCCGGCAAAATTAAATCCCTCCGACAACATCCCGCCCTAACGAGATCCCACTTTCTCCCAACCAGACAGTTCGGATATAGTTAACTGAGCGCGACATCTGGCGGAGAAAGTGAGAGTCAAATCCCAGGCGCAGACGGGACTGCCCACGGGGTGCGCCTGCTTAGATAAAAGTCCCCAGACCCGCGTTGGGGGGTAGGCTTCGAAGGAAGCCTGGGTCGAAACTCTGGTGCGGAACACTGCCTACGGGCAGTCTCCCCGCAAATTAACCCGTACGATAATAATATACTGGTCCCGTTTCACTTACAATACAAATAAACATAAGAAGATTCGGTTATAGTGAATAGCGGTTATAGGAAGTACAACATCCTGGAAATTAATTCCCTCCTGGAAAATAATACATCGCTTCAGTGTCATAAATTTCTACACTAGGCAGCTTCAAAAAAATATCGTCGGTCAAAGATCATAATTGAAGTCTCTCCTAAAGTAAAGGTAGTGGACCCGGGATGGGCACCTTACTGAACCTTATGCCACTCAGTTTCACCTGGAAAGAAAGGTCGTGTCTCGCGTGGGCTATGACTGGCGGCGACGCGCGACTGCTTGCTTCAATTTCAATCTTGGTGGGTTTTCCTAAGGACAAATAAATATATTGAAATTTTCAGTTCGTGCTGTGAATGTATTTTTCTGTATCTGTATATTTACAAAAATCAATCGTTATGGAGAAATTCTATGTAATTTTGACATCACTGGATATAGTGTACCTCGAATATAGTGAACCAAAAATGTTAGTCCCCAGAAGTTCACTATAACCGAAGTCTACTGTATATTTGATGAGTCCTCTTTAGTAAAGTTAGCCGTTCTGGAAGAAAGCCCCTCTTTCTGTCCCTATTTTGCATATGGTGTCTGGAATGATCTTCCCAGAAGTACCTACTGTTATTCTGCGTACGTCGTCGTTGTGAATACGAGTGTGTGTGGAAGATCTTTCATTATTGCAATTTATTCCAGGATAGTGAAATTATTGAAGTAAAATAAATTTATATCGTTATCATCACTAATAGCAGTCATAACAACTAAGATCATGAAATGAACTAGTGTGAAACGTGTCCAAACAATTGTGCTTCTTGCAAAGTGCTAAAATGCGATCGTTGTATTTTCGAAATCTCGTTCGGTTTTGTTTGTATGAATTCTATTACCGGCAATACTCAATGTATAACTAAAACAGAAACTCGACTGCCCGCTGGAAATCAAAGCCAAAACCTTGTGCGAGGGAGATTATTAACCGAGCGCTGACACGGACACTACGCGTAAGATTAGGTAATGTTTGAATATAGATTTTTATTAAACTTGCTTTTAATTAATTAACAAGAATTTTTTCGTTTTATTATATATTAGTCTTCTGAATTTTGGAAATTACACTTCCATCACTCAATGAAGCTACAACTCCCAGTTTGTTGGGATATGAGCCACCACTGATCAAATAATCTGGAACTGCTCTCTCATTGTTAACTGTGAATAGTACTAGCGCTTCATTAATTTTCTTGTCCTTAAACATATCATCGTCTAGAATGAGGTTAACACAGTCGAATCGGAAATGCCAGTAACCATTTCCATTTACGCGATATTGAGTACAAACGTAAAGTATCCAATACCCGTATATTCTTTTCATATTAGTACAATCGCTGTACTCGATACGTGGAGATTTTTAATGACATGTAAGACAAGTATACTCAAGGAATCAGGGAGTTAGGGAGAGTAGAGATTAAAACTTCAAGAAAAACTGATACTTTAAAAAGAAAATATATTTCAAGTGGTTGGAGCACTATTGTGTTAACCTACATATCTGTAATTTTTGTCAGCCAAAGAAACAATATACCTTTTGTCAATTCAGTCGTGAGTTTGTGTATAGTATGTCACGGCTAAGAGCGAAATACGGCTCTTAGACCTGGTCAGTTAAATTGTCCATTTGCCAGACAGTGTGGATAAAGCTATGTGAATGAAAATGAACGGATCATTTCCGACTTCAACCGGTTAATATTGGTATTAGCCAAAGGGTGCTGACTAAAGTAAGGTAAGTCCGTGTGTGCGGTCTTTTGTATGCACGCACAAAGAATTTTAGCATAAAAAACCCGTTGCAAATGAACCGTTGCGCCGACCAGGTTGATTTATGCCCATCGCCAAGGCTGAACGTCCGACTCTCGCGCCAACTCGCAAATGCGTAGCGAAGCGTCAGCTGACGTAGAGTGAGGTTAGGGTTAGGCCTAGTGGTATCATGTAAATAGATGACACGGTGAAAGTAGAAACTATATACAAGCCTTAGAAACTTCTCCCCAGAAGTCTGAAATCTGTTGATCGCATAACTGTCATTCCTCGTAACCACAACGAACTTCACCACCTCATATGAATATCTATTTCATACGGCATAATTTCGAAGTATGTTTGAAGCAGTTCTTACACTGGACTTAATGCACCCATTTTCGATGTATTTTGTATCCGAATAATATTTGACTTCTCCAGGTGGGCACTTTGTCCGTAATACAATCACTTCTTACTGCTTTCTATACCCACAATTGGCTTGCAGCCGCAAAACCACACAAAATGATTTTCCAAAAAGTAGCATGCACACGGCTCAAATATAAAAAATAAAATACTCTCTTGTAACACGGAAGAAATTAAAAATTTTAACAAAACTATCTTCACGAAAATTGCACACAACATAGTTTGGTATATATGCACACAAACAGTTCTGTACATACCATGAATATGAAAAACGTTCATTATCCATAACGCAACACTTGAATAGCAAATACTTAATGGCGAGCGAGCAGTTCCTTGGAACCTTGCTGACGCATGACGTCATATTTCCTAACCAGTGACGTAATGATTACGAGAATTCAATTGGTACACGCAGATTGAAAAGAGGCAGAATAAGACAACCAAATATTTTCATTTTTCAGTCAAAGTCGAAACTGATTCATTGTTTTAGACTTTTCTCGAGTTCCTCGGCTTCAAAGGAATCCAAAGATCCCTCTCACGTGGCCAGAAGCTGCATAGTTTTGTTTCAATTTCTGCGTGCATCGGCAATTTGTAATACAGACACTTTAGTAATATGAACACTTTATTACAGCGTTTGGATGATAACATTTTTTTTCCAGAAATTTCGAGATTATATTTTGGATAAATGAAATGAGCGATTACAGTATGTTGCGTAATCATATTAAAGATGTGACTCACCCAACCACGAATGCTTAAAGATTCGCTGTCACTTGAAGCCCCTGCACAAACTCACCTGGAACAAACCGAAAATCATCTTTGTAAGGAACAACAAACACACAAATTACATTGAGTGTATGAGAAAATTCACAACATTAACAGATGGAATTCAGATTATACTGTGAAATCGTTAGTACGTAAAATCTGTCTAAAACGGAACCTGTCCAAGCCGGGAACCTGCTTTAACCGGAACATTTCCCCGGCCCGTTAAGTTGAATGGCATTTTACACAGCATAAAACGGAATGGTTTTTCATGTCCAGAAGAAGGAAAACAGCTTTATAAAACGAAATGTCTGTGAATTTAATGAAATTGGCAGAGAGACGCGAAATGTTTTTAATGAAATGAATGCATCAAGCAAGCCAGTTTTAAATTCTCTTTCCCTCTGGCACGCGGTTTAGTCGTGGTAGCCGGACATTGAAGGACAGGGGCTTTAGCTATCAGCGTGGAATTCGACCTTACGATCGCTTCTCTTGTAAAGCGTAGGCCGTAGGGGAATTAACTCTCACCCGACTCAGCATGGGAAGGTGTAGGGGCATGGCTTCTATTTACGCGCCTCCCTGCCCAGGGTTGAAAATCATAATTCCCCGACGCAAAGCTCAGGGCTATGCGAGTGTATCAGAAAGTCATAGTATTGGATTGTGATGAATTGCCCGTTGAGAGTCAACATTTTTCAGTCAGTATTTTCCATCTTGGATGCTGTCAACGAAGAGTGTTTATTATTCATTTATTGGCGATTTATTACATAAAAAAGCTGTGTGTTATTGTCTTTGGTAAATATACTGAAGCCATGTAATTTAGGCCTATTACTTTGAGGGCAGAAATATCAATATCAAAATAGTCATAAAATGAACAACCTTGCATAAAACGGAAACCTCCCTAAACCGGAATTTTTTGTGTCCCGATTGATTCCGACTTAGACAGATTTTACTGTACTATAAATATAACCCCCCACGCAGGAGTATTTTCGCCTTGCGCGAAAATTATCTTATTTTAACGTGGGAAACCCCGCAGCCCCACAGTGCCCCGAATGGGGCAGTTAGGACGCCTGAAAGGCGTTTCATGGATCGACGGAATGCGGGAGTATTCGCCATCGAACAAAGGGCTGTGGCCCCCCGAAGGTGCAAGCCGCATGTTGCGAGCACGCAGCGTCGCCGAGACACCATCTTCACCCGGAGACCGACCTGAAACCCAAATTTTAGCTAGAAGGATCCTGATTGCTGGGTTACCGTCCCCACCAGTGACTCACAACCTATCAGGATGAACCACGTTTACGCTTCACACGACCTCGGGAGCCTGCGAGCGTTTCGCCGCATCTTCTGAACTGGACGAGAGCGGACGGTATGGGACATCGCCCGCTCCGCCACGATTCTAGGGATGCGACATCGATGTCAATGTTTTCAAACTAACGGTGCTTTTAGGAAATCATCGATGTATTTAACATCGTTTTCTTGATGCCGATGATTTTTAACATCCATATTTTATGTTCGATGTTGTTCCGAGGTCGATATTTTTTATTGAAAAAAATTCAAAAACAAAATCCTATTATAATTTTCAGATACAAACGGAATATTCTTCAGACGAATGTGAGAATGAGGTTTTGCACATTTAGGTCGAAATGGAAGAAGTGTGACGACAGAATGCGTGTGCTAAATTCCCTAAGCCTCTCCATTCGCATCCACATCCTCTTGATTCGCATTTGTTTGACAAAACTGCCCAGGAAAAACGATCTGTATATATGAGTATATTATTATGTAATTAAATAAATACATCTAATACCTGATATATAGATAACCCATAAAGAATCATGCCTTCGGCTTCACGCTGCATCACGGGAATACACAGTTCGCTCGGCCGCCACGGTTGGGAACAAATTCGAAATAGTATGACCGAGAGATCAATTACCATGAGATATAAGTTGCCTATTACATATGGCGGGTCACTTCGCTACCTATCCACTATCACTTCGAGTTCGATTTTGACTTGGCGCATGCACAGAGGCTCGAAACTGCAGTCGATCGCTGACCGCTACGCTGTGCAAAAACCCTACAGTAATTGGTACCGAGAAGGAACCACAAGTGTGCGCGCCTATGCCTGCGTATCAATAGGGAGTTGTTGCACCTTCGAACGTCAGCACTATCGATCTTCTGCGCATGCGCAGTTCAAGTTTCGCATCACTTTTGTGCATCTGCGCATGCACACTAGATCGATATTGCAGTCGATTGATGCTCCGCTGCAAAAAAATCCCTAATCTTGCATTGACGGCGCTCTGTCGCCATTTCCTCCAGCGACGTTCTGCCCTGAGGTCACTGCGCCAGCGACCACCTGTAAATTCATCATCTACTTGAATGCATCGTGTCACCATATTCCATTTTTACACTAAATTATTTAGTTTATATAAGAGAAATGTAATATTTTCATCATATCACATAGTACGCCTTGCCGCCTCAGTCATCCATAATGTCAAAGTAGCCGGGCAACCGCATCAAAATCGTTGAGGTAAGTTGGATAGTTGGAGGTGTTGCATTGCCACACAGATGAGTGGCTCGATAGCGGCGGTGTCGGGTTAATGACAATACCAAGAGTCAACATCTTTACCGCTACATAATAATAATAATAATAATAATAATAATAATAATAATAATAATAATAATAATAATAATAATATAAGTACGTAAAAGGGACCTGGCAGACCAGATGTTTAGAGACATTGTTTCCAGTTTTGGGAGATTCCAAAATTTTGCAAATTTTACATTTTAGTCCATTTTCACAATGTTTTTCAATATTTTCCGCAACAAATCTACTTTTGTCATTTTTACCGAGTTTAGCAATTTTCAGCCGTTGAAATCTGTTGAGGTCCATTGAATCTTATTGACCAGATTTTCAGGGTCTAAAAGAAAGCAACATTCAATTTTATTAATTTTTTAGTACTTTTATAAGGATAGGTCCCCCATACTTACAATACTTCGATACTCGTATTGTATCGATAGCGATCGAAACTTTTAGAAAACGACTCAATACATTTTCAACACTTAATTTTTTAAGTATTCCCTGCACTCGTCTATTTTGCAGAATAATTTTATTCTTCGCATTTCTTTATCTTTTTTTTCTGCCAGCAACAACGAAGTGTCCCTCTATCGGCATTTGCCTTGGCCCCTCTTTATCGCATTCGTGCCTGTCAACATCTTTTGAGATAGCATAGGCGAGCCCTGCAGTTCTGAGAAAGCCATCCTTGTGATCTCCCAAGCCATCTAGTGACAACTGGCACGTTTAGGAAAGCTCATTGACGACAAAGCGCTAGGATGGACGATTATTAAATAATAATCTATTAATATCTAATCTAAATATGTAAAAATATGTAATAATACCAAAATACATCAAATAAAAATGGTTCTTCATTTAGAATATCGTGTAATCACTAAAAAGTACAATTGATCGCAGATATCTAGTTCCCGTAAAATCATGTATTTACTTGAAAATCCGTTTCCTAGTTATTAACTTCATATCATATCTCTCTTCGCTACCATTGAGTTGTTCGTACAACTAATATGTGATAAGTAGGTATGCTGTTCTCGACATGTCTGTAACCATTCCTATCGTTTGCCACACGGTTTTGATTCCATTTCATGTCCATCACAAGTCTGAACATTATCATTATATTCTTCTTATTGTCCATTTTTTATTGTTTTCCTTGGCCGATATCTGCGACCAAATTGAGATGGTTTGTCTTTCGACTCACAGCCGCAATGTGAAAAACGTACGAGCCTTCCGCTGGACACAACCCCTTGGCAGAGCGCTTGCCGGCGAGATGGCATACTGCGAATGGAAACATAATGAGCTGGTCCCCTGCTTGCTCCGCCCCGCCGCCGCTGACGTCCCCGCCTCACCTGCCGGAGCTAAGGCAGCCAGAGCGCCATCGAGTGGCGACGCCTATCCGCCTACGTCACCTCCTCTATGCGCCCCAAGGACCCCGCCCTCCCCTCGTCGACAACCCCACCGCCCCGGCTCTGGCCCCACCCGCTCGCTGCTTTATGGACCCGCGCGGCGCACGCTAATGCCACGAGCACTTCCGTGACCCATTATGCGCTGCGCCCGCCGCTCCCCGCCAGCCCATGCCGCAGATGGCGTCGCGTCGCCTGTGTTAGCACGCGCTCAGCCGCGAGACGGGAAGAGGTGAAAGGGGCAAGGCGGGACGGGACGAGGCGAAAGGGGCGAGGCAGGATGAGACGAGAAGAGGCGAAAGGGGCAAGGCAGGATGAGACGAGAAGAGGTGAAAGGGGCGAGGCAGGATGAGACGCGAAGAGGCGAAAGGGGCAAGGCAGGATGAGACAAGAAGAGGTGAAAGGGGCGAGGTGGGAGGAGACAAGGCGAAAGGGGCTAGGCAGGATGAGACGAGAAGAAGCGAGACGGGGCGAGGAGGGACAAGACGAGAAGAGGCGGACTCTGGGCAGGCACGTAGCGGAGGCTGTGCAGTGATGCGCCGAGGCTGGGGGGTGAGGGGGCGGGACGGGGGCGTACAAGTGTCCCGCGCAGGGGTTGGTGACTTATGCGGTGAGAGAAATAGGGAGATTTTGCATGTGCATCTGCGCTGCACAAAAATTGAGATTGCAGTCACACAGCTGAACGCTCGAGTGTGGAATAACTCGCTAGACTGCGAGACAGGACGGGATAAGGTGAGAAGGGCGGAGAGAGGGGAAGGGCGGTGCGCGAATTCGGCGGCGGTGCAATGCGGAACGATTTCCGGCGAGGAGGGTGGAAATGCGGCAAAAAGTATTGAAGTATTGGAAACTGCTTGTCCCAGTGCATTTGGACAAGTGAATGCTGTACAGGGGTCCGGTAGGAAACAAGAAAGGAGAAGAGAGGGTGGGTGTTCCGGGGAAGATTGCGTCAGGAACCCGGAAGAGTGCCTAAGAGCTCGTTCACGCCGATGCTTTATGAAAGAATGCCCGAGCAAGGCGGGGCGGAAAAGCGAAGTGGTTCGCGACGTTGTGGACCCAGGCTGATCAGGACGACAAGCTAAACGGTCCATGTGCTTGGTAATGCGGCTGAATAGTAATTAAGGTAGTTTCACTCATACAAACAGCTTCATCGCGATTGCACAGCCGGGCAGTTCCACAACCACAGGGTGTAAGTGCCAGTGGAGGCCGCGCCTGCGCCCAAAGGTCGTCCGTCGCCGACCGCACCGCGCCGCGCGCCTGGGCGCTCGCACTGCGTCTCGCGGGCTGCCTACCTGCCAGGCGCACTAGCTTGCCGACGCGACCCGCCGCGCCGTGGAACTGAGTTGTTTGTTCTAGAGATGCGACTTCGCCAACACAACACCCATGTTTTTAAACATAGATGTTGAAAATGAAAACATCAATATTAATAAAATACCGCCTCAATATAATCGATGTTTTTAAAAGTGCATTAGTAACCATTAACATGGCACAAAAGCACAGTTGTCCACACGCACAATCCCAAAAGTCCCGATATGAATAACGTACAAGGTAGTGGTCAATGGACTGGTTCATTTGTTTCCAATATGAAGCTATTTGCATTTTTAGAACAATCATTTACAAAGGATAGATTATGAAGGATAGATCTCGAACATTTACATTTAATGTCTCGCTTTCTCACGGAGAAATTGCCAGGGACTGAAGACAGGAGCGTGACCTTCACTTTTGAACGTCGGGAGATGCGTCGTTAGGCGCTGTCAAGCCAAAACACTTGCCACCAGGCCCACACAGCGTGAGAACAAACTAGGAATGCGATATGTTTGTCAATGTTTTTGTAAGTCATCACTGGATTTAACATCGATTTTTGAGTCTATATATTTTAACATCGCTGTTTTGTGCTCAATGATTTTACATGGTTGATATTTTATGTTTTAATAAAAAAAACATGATAAATAAAAACCTGTAATGATTTTCAGATATCCATAAATTGAACATTCTTCACACCAATCAGACGAAAAGTGAGAATAAAAAAGAGTTTTCATTTTTGTTAAGTAAAGTCTATATAAATTTTTAATTATCCAATCAGATGTTAAAGTTAAACGTTTTTTGAAGTTGCCAGATTTTTTTCTATTATGTTTTGTCAATAATTGAGAAAATATTCCGGGGCCGTGCAAAAACTCCTTAAAAACACTATGGAAAGTAAAGTCAGAGGTCCCATGTAGCAGACACTAAGTAACCGCCACACCGATTATACTGTCGACGGCAAAGTTTTGTAGTGTCTCACGCGTTTCCACTTCGGTGGTCCGCGGGTCTCTTGTCGGGGGAGGGGGTGGGCGGAAGCGGAAGCCGCGAAGCGCGCCCGTGACGTCAGCGGCCGCCGGCGGTGCGTCAGTGGCGCCGCCGCTTTGGGCGCGCGGGTGTGTCCGGAAGGGCGGGTGGGCGGCGAGCGCCGCTGCGATAAGGGCTTCCTGCCGCCTGCGCAAGACGCTCACAAAGGGCACGGGGCGGCGTGACCCCAGCGCAACATACAAAACTGTTTCCCTGTACTTGTATATGCGGGTATTGACTACACAGCAACATTGGTGAATTTTCTCAAATTTTACATGAACACTTTGGAAGAGATTAGAATAAATATACAGTTTACCATTTTTTGGGCCATTGTTGCCGGTTGGCGGCAATCCTGCTGGGAGGTGACGAGCAAAGGAGTGGGGCCAGCCAGAGCGAAGCATAAACAAACAGCCCGGCCACGCTGCAATACTTCAGCATTTATGATAAAAGCAAAATGAATCATTTCCTACAGCAGTAAAGCCTAGGTTTTCCTTCAGGAGACACATGGGGGGAGTTTCAATGATATAAAGATTTTGAACTTGGCAGGTATTCCACTTTGATTTCACCCTATTATTGTAATATCAATATACTCATTCACCTGCTGATCTTAATCTTCCATCTACTAACTGTAATTTATTTCTGTAAATTAAAATAAAAAAGTAACTATACTACAATAGTACATACTTTCACCATTATTTGTAAATTTGAAATTTTCAAATATTCGCTGAGTTAAGCGAGATATATACCTGCGCAATTCTTTTAAGCGTTCCTGGTTCTATTCGTGAAAAAAATCAAGAACAAATTTGGAGCGCTACTTTTAGAGAATGTTTTTTAATAATTTTCATTAACGTCAGGCATAACATTCGTGAAAACTACATGTTTTTTCCAAAAAAATTGTATGAGACCTCTTTTGAAGATCTGATTTTTAGAACAGTTTTTGTTAGAGAAAAAAATCTCTACCATCAAATTTACAATTTTGTAATGTTACTTATTTTGCAATTTTCGAAAAAACAAGGAAATTGTCGGCATTGGGACTAGCGCCACATTTTTACCGTTCTTTGATACAAAAGAGAAAATTTAAAGAAAAAATTTGAAGCTGTTTTTCAGAAAATAATTCTTTAAAAATTGCCTATTTCACACATAATTACGCGAAAACTACTCACATCTTCGAAACATTGTGTATGACGATATTTCAAGATCTGTTTTTAAAGAACAGATTTCATGAAAGAAAAAATGTCTATTTTCAATATTGTAGTTGCAGGAAGACCCGATAAAAATTGAATTTATGAAATTTCCCCCGAAAAATTAGGGATTCCAATTAAAATGAGACCAGCGCCGTTGTTTTAAGCGTTTTTACACTGCCCGAGAACAAAGTTTAATTAAATAATTTAGAACCATGTTTGAGACAATTTTTAAAATGTAATTGATGTGACTGCTTCATGTAAAGTACCATTGGTTGCGTTCCGAGGCAGCTGCCTCGCTTGGCTAGGCGGAAGTACGCCCTCGGACTGAGAGACATTTTCCTTGCAACCATAACTAACAACGATTGTGTAGGCCTGAGAAAATACATATCCCCTACACACGGTGAATTGTGGGCGACCCGTCCATTGAATCCCTAGCACCAGTAGATTTCAGAAGAATAATGGAGTTCCTGATGACTAGGTACAGGCCAATGACGTCTGTAACACGTTACTTGAACGAACTTAATAACACTAGAATGTTTAAAACAGACATTCAGCGGGCAGAGAAATTAGCGGTAAGTGCTCGTAAGACGAAATGAAAATTAAATTGCACGGGAACGAGGCAGGCACACCTGGGCGCATTAGGCGACAAAATGAGAGGTGTGGCCGGCGGAGGTGGCGGCCGGGCCGCCCGAGCCGGGACGGCGCGGTGAGGCGGGGCGCGGAGGGGCGGCGGCGTCGCCGCAGAGACAGATGGCGGCGGCGGCGAGTCCGCGGTGAGGAACGGCGGCGTCCAGACAACCAACGGCCACCAAGTAGCGACGCGACGCGACGCGGCACACACAACGACGTCGTTTGGGTTGACTGGCATCGCAGGGGAGAAGCCAGTGGTGCCACAGAGGCCACTCAATATGAACTATTATTATTATTATTATTATTATTATTATTATTATTATTATTATTATTATTATTATTATTATTATTATTCAGATATACATTCCATTAAGGACAAGGTACTCTTACAGACGTCCTCTAACGACTGAAATGCCTTAATTTTCTTACATCCTTTCTCTCTTTTCTTTTTGAGATTTTCTATGAGAATGTCATTCAAATTATAGATATTGAATATTTTGAACATGTAATAATTGGCTTGAATTTAATTTGAGTAACCTATTCTTCAGTTTTAATGTTTATTTAATATCACTGTAGATGTAAGAGATTTTGTTTATAAACTCGTATTACCTTTGAGAACGTTGAGAACCGTGTCTGCAAGATCACATTATCAAATTTGCAAGTAAAACATATTCATTGCAAGCTCATATTTCAGTAGCAATGTGTATTAAGTCAAGGGTCATGAGTAGAGATTTGTTTACTTTGATTTATGGTTTTATGTAATTATTCCCTGTACAAGCACGAAATATAGAATATGTGATGTAAATATTACGGACCTGTGGGATATTTTAGAAAACGCTGTAATTTTTGCTAAATCATATGGTTTGATCAAACGGGGCAGATGTTATGAGATTTAGCACGTTGTGCTCTATCCTCATCAAACGTTTAAAGAAAAACTAATATTCATAGTCGTTTTTATCATTTTTGAGAAAAAGTACGCCCGTATTTTTCTTTTAATTGTAACTATTTCATTCAAAATTCCTTCTCATATTTTGAAAAGATTCTATAAGTCATAATTTAATGATCTAATTTTCAAAAATAGATTGAAGAAAAAATCTCAATCATCAATAGTGCAGGTGTAAGAGTGTGTCAGAAACAAAACAAGAAAAATTGAATTTTCGCAATTTTCATAAATAAAATGTATTGTATTTCGCCACGTTTTATGAATATTACAAATCTTTTTGAAAACAACGAACCAGCATTACTACGGAACTTTACAGACCCAGTTTCCGTCATTAATCGTCTTTTATTAAGGTAGTAGGGGATAGGAAGTCTGACGTAGGGCAAGATTGTCGTGGGAGACAGGAAAAGAGATATGTGCCGCCGGCACTAGGGCATGCACGGCATAGTGCAGCAATCGTCTGCAATCTCGATCTTCCATGCATGCTCAGATGCACAAAAGTAGAGTTATTGAAGAGTTTGTGCACGGCATTGCGGACAGCACTATCGATCTTCTGCACATGCGCAGTTCAAGTTTCGCATCACTTTTGTGCATCTGCGCATGCGCAGAAGATCGAGATTGAAGTCGATCGCTGTACGCTATGCCGTGCACAAACTCTCTAACCTGGAAGGTGGAGCGGGATAAGGCAAGAAGTGCAGGGTCAATTGGCGAGATGGGAAGTGAGGAAAA
Source organism: Teleogryllus occipitalis (assembly GCA_011170035.1). Lineage (NCBI taxonomy): Eukaryota > Metazoa > Arthropoda > Insecta > Orthoptera > Gryllidae > Teleogryllus > Teleogryllus occipitalis. The sequence goes on along the minus strand of BLKR01002117.1, from coordinate 82,528 downwards.
ATGAGATGCCGTGGGGCAAGGGCGAGAGGTATGTGGCGGCGAGCGCTTGGAGTGGGGAGGGCTGAGTGCAGGGGGCGGCCTGTGACAGGCGACCCACACTAAACCGCAGCGCACGCGCCGCGTGAGACGGCTAGCAGGGTGGAGCGGGGCGGGGCGGGGCGGGGCGGGGGGGGGAGGGGTGGGACGCGGCGGACGGGGCGTGTGGGGAGGGGCGGGGCGCGGCGGGATGGGGCGAGGAGCGGCGGGGTGGGACGGTGCGGGGCGGTGCGGGGCGGGACGGGGCGGGGCCCGGCGGGGGCGAATAAATCAACGCGGGAGGCGACAGGCTTTGGGCCAAGGCCGGCGCGGCGGGCGAGCGCGCTTTATTCATTACTAATTCCCAGATGGCGTCCCGGCGCAGTCGCTATTTGGGCGATCAGCGCGGGCGAAAGACCATCAAAATACACTAAACTCTCCCTGATCCGGCGTCAGCAGTCCGTCCCAGTGGGATGACGTTCGGGCCCGCAATGCGAGCGAGTCAGGGTAAAAGAGGTCCTAGATTTAGTCTTATGATTGTAAGAAATATTAATTTCTGATATTTTCTCTGATACTTTGCGATAGTTCATTCAATAAAATATTAATAAAAGTATCTTCCAGAACAATTTTTTCCCGCTTTGGTAGCTTACACAACCATGTTTATAAATCAATAAAGGTAAGTAATTCATTTGGGTTTTGTAACAGTCTTAATTTCATAGAATTAAATAATAAAGGCATTTTTCCACTATTGGTTATTAATCATATACTGAATATGAATTTCTGTTAAACTTATATGTTTTTTATTATTACACAACTTGTGCTTGCTGTACTATTTAATGAAGAAGGCCCAGATAAAAGGTTTGCGGGCAGGCTCGCACTCATTTCGTTACACTACTCTCTAGACGTTCATGGTGAAATGACGAACAAAATAATTAATTTTCTGGTGCAACAATGCGTCGTTAATGAAAAATGAGTAAACGATGCTATACGCATTTGAAATTGTGACTTCCTTACAGTACAATTCAGTACTATGGCTTCTAAACGGAAACGGGTAACGCTAAATCTCAAGCGCAAACATGAAATTTTAAAATGTTCAAACGAGATTCTTCGAAAGCCATTGCTGGTGAGTACAATGTTGGATGAGAAACAAATGTACTATTTAAATGAGTTCATAGTATCTTTGGATTTAATGAAGTACTGAATAATTTCTCTGTGCTTAAAGTAATGCACAGCGTAATGTTTGGAGGCAATACCAGTGAATGGGAACGGAGTTTCATGTGATTACATGTTTTTACAAGAACACGATACCCGCACTCAATAATAATTTTTAGAGTTCACAATACATTCTGAAAGAATTATAATAATTTTTATTTTGTATATTTTCGTATTTCATTATTTTTTTCGTAATTACTTATTTTTATACATTCTATTTCTACATATTTTGTTACATTTATTTATTCATCGAAACGAAACACTTCAGATAAAAGTTTGCAATATATGTTACGGAGTAATGTAATGAATGCTTTAACGTTTTCTTACAAAGAAATGCAATGCTACTACGCTACTATGATCGCCATCTCTTCGCCATGAATTGTCAAACTTACCCAGCCTCCTGCTTCTTGGAAACTACCTACTAAGAGACAAGAATGAGCGAATGTCTGTGTAGCAGACGAAATTTTACCCATATGCTTTTTCACTTTTCAAACAGCACATACATAACTCGATTGAAAACTAACAGATATCTCTTACAGTTCATTATCCATGTCTCTTCAGCACCCCTCACCTTCGGGGATCCATTATAGGCTACAAGGTACACCCGCTGACTTGAGCATCGGCTCCAAATAACGTTGAATATACGTACGTATTTAATATTTCGAAAAAAAAACACTCGTGTATGATAAAGACCAGAGCAATTAATTCTGCAGATGTAGAACTTTCTTTCACCCTCTCCGAAAAAATGTTACGATCTGATTTGCAACGTTTGTGCTCGAAAAATGCTTGTATTAGAGCAATTTTAAACACTGCAATGAATTTTTATTTTACATATTTTCTATTTTTCTTATATAGTTTGGAAACAATAAAAACATATATAAGACCATGTTTTGTTTTTATTACAATACATTCTTTACCGTACCAGTGAGAAAGTAATTTCAATAGAAACACGTACGTTTACTTATTAATTATGATTAAAAATATATTTACGGAATTCCTCACACCAAATATTTAGAATGAAACTTATAATTCTTATTTCTCCCTGAGTCGCAAGAATCCTCGTTTGGGCCGAACGTTCCCCCAACGCCACCCACTGTGCTGCGAGCGACCGCGCGGAATAGGACGCCCAGTGGATAAGAGGAGTTTCGTTAATTACCGGAAAAGTGGGCGAGGAAACAAGCGGGGAAAATTAGCATGGCGCGGTGGGCGTGGAGGAGGCACGGGCGTAGGGGGGAACCGGTCCTCCCGCGAGGAAGCGAGGACGCGTCCTGCCGCCGCGCCGCGCCAGCCAGCGCTCTGCCGTCGGCTCTAGACCGGCAAAGGTGGCTCAGGGCATCTCGTGATGTCACTGCAGTGCCTCTGACTGCGGGGGGTTCACTCCCGTCGGCGGCAGGATTTTCGACACGCTACACAGCTGGGTTGATTTCAGCCGCTGTCTGGATGAATATTTTAGTGGCCGGCTGTTCGGATCGATAGTTTAACATTGTTTCTGCGATCAACACCAGACAAGCGGATGCCGGAGCAGTCCCTAACAAAAGACCATGGACCGCGGGCGATCTTTCCTTCCTCTTCCTTGTCATATCCTCACCCCTACTTACGCACCCACTAACATGCACCATACTACCACACATGCCCGAAGCTTAAAAACTTGTTCCGACAGTTGGAGCCATGCTAGTCGGAGATACCTGGTTTGGTTAAATCTTGGCAACCCGACGCAGGTCAGCGCAGGTTCTCGCCCTCCAGCGGGGGAAGATCACCGCCACGACCCACGGTAAACATGCACCACATTTACGGGACTAATGACCGCAGCAGTTGACTAGTCCTCAATCACTAATCAATCAAACCAACGATGCTCCAGAGCTCCTCAGAGCAGCGCCAGACGCCTCTGGAAGCATGGGGCTAATTTTCAAATGAATGCTTATCACGACCTGTAGCTGATAGAAATGTATAGTTATTGTTTCTTAGTTGTTATTTTTCATGTTTTGCCATTTTCCAATTTTTAAGTCATTTTTCTGAACCTTCACGTCGTTTTTGTCATTTTTACGCTGTTTGCCTTTCACGTTTTTTTGTTAGTGAATGTTTCATGAATTTACAATGACACGTTGAAACGAAGCTTTTATTGTATAATTAATTCATGACGAAATTCACTACTGCGTTAGACACTGTTCTTCGAACTCACAAAATTACACAGATCTTCGGTAACGTCATTGACTTTTCAAAATTGCCAGTTGGAGAATCGGAGCTAAGGATTACATTTTCTAAAATAAAAACTTTATACTAAAAATAATTTTATATAAAAACATATTATCATTGTAAAATTCATTGAATAATAAACATTCATAAAAGATGTCAAGAAAAAATTTAAAAAAAACAACCTCTAAGCATTTTAAATAATTTATTTTCAACTGACAGGGATGTGTGCAAGCAATTTAATGTTGTGTTGGTCGCTTGAGAGAGGCTGCCATCGTCTAGGTTTCCACCGGCATGTCTTGGTACGGTCTACCTCCGAAGAGCACTGGTAGCGGCTATGTTCGGGTCAGAGTGCTCCTGCCACTAATGCTTATTTGAAAAGGATTACACTGAGACGTAAGAAACTAGAGAACGTTTCTAAACTCACTCGCCGGAGGGCGGGAGGGTTGGTGGCAAGATGCAACCCAAGTCCTCGATTAATCAGAGATAAGACTTGGTTTCTCGTAAATTAGCGCTTCTAGGATTTCACGTAGATTTAAAAAATAACAAATGATTCTGAACCTGTATTTAAATCGTAAAGGAATGGTAGAAGGCGGACGATTTTAATACTTCATGCTACGAGAAGATTGGTTGACAATTTTGATTGACCAGCGGACCAGCGCCCAGTCGGGACAAGCTCCAAGCTCCGACTAGTATCCGAAATATATAGTAGGGTACTGATTTTGTGTGTGTGTGTAAGTAATGGAGCAGAGCAGCCCGCCTTATGAATTCTCCCTTCAGACAGTGGCTGCATCTAGTTGTCTAGCTATTGTCGAAAATCCTGCCACCTCGAACCCCAGGACCTCCCGCCCAGAGGCACTGTAGTGACATCACTTGATGTCCTGAATCACCTACATCGGTCAAATTCGTCTACACAGTTGTGCGAAATATTTCTGTTTCTTCAGACTACGATTTCCTTACAACAATGACGGATCTCGTCTTCCCAATGAATGCAGACCTCGCCCGAGGATCACCATTATCCCCCATTCTCTTCAATATCTGTGTGGAAAACTTACATTCAATAAAAATCGCCTAATTTGCGGACGATACGACGTTATTGTTCTCAAGATCTGATGTAAACAACATAAGAAATACAATGCAACTATGTTTTTCTTATTCTAATCGACAGCTGAGCCGTGAAACTAAGTTTTACTTAAGTCATCAGAAGCCGCTGCCAAAATACATCGGATCTTACACTTCTCTCACTTCCTTAACATTTAACAACGAACCAATACATTGGATTTCACAGAACAGAAGAATTAAATATCTTGGGTTCAACGTAGATACAAACTTAACTGGAAAAAACGTGTACAAACTAAAGTTGATCAAGTAAAAATAAAATGACACCTAAAACCTATCATCTACAGAGAAGTCACACTAACTTACAACACAGCTTCAATAATGTACAAAACTCTCAAGACCTTCCCCCTTTTTTTACGCGTTCCCCGCCTGTAGTAAAGGAGCAAAAATAAATATTGACAAATTACACATTTTCCAAAACCAGTATCTAAGGATAATCACCAACGCCCCTTGGTTTGTTACCAAAGAACATCTCCACAAAAAGCTACTCATGAAACCCACACCACCATATCAATTGCTTTCTATTTCTCCATATCACAAATCTCCACATAATATGCACTCATCCTCGGCCGAAATCCTATACAACCAACCCGAATTCAAAACAAATTTCCCTTCTATGTATTTAAAAAAAACGCCGAAATTCTCACTTTAATATAGGTGTCTATTTGCATTCCTAACTCTTCTTTTAGATTTAAGTATAGTATGTAAGTCTGTAGTAAGCAACCAAAAAATATGTACAATATAACGTTTTACTGATCTATGTATTCACCTACAATTAAATAAAATTAAACAAAAACTGTATTTTATTGCACATTATGAAGCTAAAACATTACTTTTCGGGAGAGGCTTTAGCCTCTCAGCTATAATGATGAGCCTAACATATTAGTATTTCCTACTTCCGAAATTTGTAGGAATCTGAGACTTATAAACCTAAAGGATAAAAAAATACGAAAAAATAATAATACGAAATTACAATAGTAAGTTCATGGACTATTGTATATTATAATTTCTAACTTAATAAAAACATACCTAATATATGTAGCACTAATTTCGCCATTTATAAAAACATAAGCATTGAAAAGTGTATCATTTTGAATAATGACTTGACAAAAGCTACTTTTCGCGAAGAGAAACGTGACTCCGTTTTACAAAATTGTCAGTGCTAACTAGTACTTCAAAATAATATTAGTTACTAAAGAAAACAAATTTTGTGGTTGTTTTTGAATATCAAAAAGAAATTGTTCGCAGCAACGAACATAGTGATACTCTACTTTTAAAGCGATATAATTAAATGGTTGCTGATGTTTCAAAGAACATTTTCACGCCCACATACTTTATACTTACACGTTATAAACCTTTTAAACAAGCCTTTGAAACAGAAATTCTCTATTCATTGTTTAATTGTAATGAATCACTTATTCCTGTTTCAAAGTTTCCAAATTTAGCCTATATCAGGTTATCAGAGAGTAGAAATTTAAATGATAATCTCAGACTCGTTAGTGGTAAATGATGAAGTCATTTTCATTCATCAGAAGAATGGAAACGGAAACATGAATATATTTACGAATGACAGTTGATTTGATTGGTGAGTGAGCATGCTTATCAGTGAATGTTTCAATTAAAAATATGAAAAAAAAATCATACATGTCAAAGAGTATCAGACCAAAGACAACAGTTCAAGCAATAAGAATAAGTTAATGAACAGGGCAATTGTTGTTGATCCAATGATCTAACCAATCAGCAACGTATTGTGTAAGTGAGGAAATACGATAACATATTGAAAAGTACGCTTTCAGAGAAAATTTGAGATTTCTAGTTCCCACTAATTAATTTATTACGCAAGACCAATAGAAATGATATGTTTGTGATATCGATAACCATTCATTCGAATATCACGGTCATTACACAATGTAAGCTGAACCAATTAAACGTACCCGAGCGTAGGCACACATATGTAATCTATTACAGGATGAAACTCCAATTAAAAACAAGTGGCCCATACATAGTTGGAAACATATTAAGTCTAAGCGTCGACTAGTCGGCAACGTGCTTCTGAACCGACAAATTAATGAATTCCTCTTCAAATATAACCAAAGGTACGTCGTATCACAAACTATGCCATTTACATTCTAATTTGCACAATGGTAAATTGTGCAGTTAACAAACTGTGGACGTCGTTACAAAAGAGCGTTCGAGAGGATCGGTGGGCTCAGACAGAAAACGCGGAACTCCTCGCGCGAGGGTTGCTTTTGAACGCTCTAATGATGAAGCACCAGTTGTCAGGGCGCGTGCGTGTTGTTTGGTAGAGTCCAAGATTTATTGGACAGCGCATTCTCGTATTTACACAGCGAGAAGCTCAGTTCACGAGTTACATCATCTCAGCCAAACGACCGCTGGCGCCAACGAATGGCTATCGAAAAGTTCGATCTAACAGATCGTTCAATTGGAGAAGCGGTTCTAAAGCAACAGTTAATACGACGAAACGTCGATCCAGGAAGTATTATTTTTATGGCTTTACGAGCCCAACGCCCAGTGGATGAGTCGGAGCAGCGAGCTGTGCGCGAACTTCCCCGAGCAAGCCACGAGCGGCGGAAATTGGCCGGGCGGCTCCGAAATCAGCCTCTGGCCTCACGCACCCTCGCTCGCGTCGCGCCATCCGCAGCAGCTCTGCTTTGAAACCGGGCCCAATAATCCGCAGGAGGAGAAGCAAATGCGGTGGTGCGAACGAAGCTGGCAAACGACCCAGATCGCGCGCGCCCGCGCAGTAATAAATAGGAAAAGGATACACAAACGTGGACGGCGTCCAGGACGGCGACGCACCGACGCGACGGCGTTTTCGAATAAAACTGGCGACGCGAGGGAATCGCACCACTTCGGTATTGCCAGGCCTCCACCCCCACCCCCACCCGCCAGCTCTCCTCAATGTGTTTTCACTGTTCTCGCGGTGTTTTTCAGTTCCCTCCTTCCTCGAGAGTGTTCACTACCGCCATAAAAATGGTTTTAAATTAAACGAACATTACATAAACGCTTTATCACTTTGACAACAGTCAGGCTTATTTCGGAATATTTATAGGCAATCCGTATTAACTGACAGCACTGATTTGTGTACATTACAGAAACAAATACACAAAGCATTGACTTCAATCTACATCTGACTTATCGGCGCATTTAATTCACATAACAATAACACTCATTTCTCGTTATGCTTGGGAACAGCCTCAAGTGCAATGCACATTGTTTAACGTGATGAGCCATATCCCTGTTTTCCCACAATATACTTTCACTCATCCTTCTACACTTTCACTTTCCTGCGTTTTTCAGGATTTCCCTTTTTTCCAGAAATAGGCCACTCTGTTCGCGACTTCCCGTATCGTCGCAACCGCTTCTTTAGGCCGAAAGAAGCAGAAACAGCTTACCTTAAAAACCGACTAGAACAAATATCCCTTTCCCGAATAAGATCCGGTTAAGGTGACTCAGGATATCACCTGATGTCACTGCAATGCCTCGGGAGCTCCTAGAGTGACCAGACTGTGGCAGGATTTTCCACACTAACTGCACAGCTGGGTTGAGTCCAGCAGCTGTCTAGAGGAGAATTCTCGCGGCCGACTGCTCTGATCGGTAGTCCGCTCGGCCCAGAAGCGTAGTTGCCTCTTCTTTCACGCTGCGCACGCCGCAGTCTTTGCTGCTCCCGCGTAGGGGGGGGGGGATCAAATGGTTTGTACGTGTGGAGCTCCAACAGTTTGAGGTTTCTAGGTCATTTACAAACTTTGTGATATAGACCAGGCATAGCCAGGAAAAGAGCGCTTCCAATAGAAGATGTGTTCATATTTTTTTCCTTTGTCGGACAGCAGTCGTTTGTGTTTAAACTAATTACATTTGACTTGCCCGTTAATTTGAAAACTCAACACTAACAAATCGGTACCCATGGATCATCCTTTTTTTGTATTCTCAACCCATCACTTGTGCATCGGCCAAATGCAATAAAGCACCCAAGAAATATAAACTAAACGTTTGTTCTACTTTCCATACGTTGGAACAGTTATTTCAGCTCCTGGTTTAAGGCGGGGAGTTGTGCATTCATTATATTAACTGTCAGTCAATCAATTAGTAATCGGTGAGCATGAATAAGAATATTACATAATGGACTCAAATACGTTATCAATAATCATTCCTCGCATGTAAACTACGACAAGTTCACTTCTGCGGAAGGCAAGAAGGCACAATTAAGTTTTTCGTAGCCTCGATAATTATGAGGTCAATTTCTTGAACAGCACTATTCAATTCTTATGAATGTATGACTCTGCCACGAGAGAAATAAGGCGATAATCAGTTGCACTTGACCTTTGAATGGTTCAGGGCGTAGCAAACAGCGATATAAATACTCGTGAATGGAATTATGAATTTGTATCGCAGTAGGACAACATTCCACATTCAATCAATAAAGAATTTTATCAGCGAAATTGGATGTTTATGTAACTGCTGATTGTGCACTACCAGTCATTTGATAAACTATGAGTTCGACATTTAATGCAAGCCAGCGTTTTGATTTCCGGTTCAGAAAGCTGATGGAATTCGCTAACCTAGTCATTACGAAGCTGAGGAGATTCGCGATTTCTTCTCCTTAAAAATAATTATTTGCGTAGAGAACACATTCATTTCGTGTTGTGCGTAAGTACGTACTGCCACACTGAAAAATCCCTTACTTTCCGAAATTATCCGTTATGTGCAGACTGGTTGGCTACCTGAAAAGTGCAAGGATTTTGCCTTACAATATTCGCCGACACGAACTTATAATTGCTGGAAATTGCTTACGGTGGAAACTACGTCTAGAAATTCCCACACCTCTACGTCCACAAGTTCTCAAAACCTTACACAAGTGTCATTTAGGAATCGCCCGAATGAAGTCAATAGCCTTATCCTACGTTTGGTGGCTAGGCATCGATTCTACAGTGGAGGAGGCGGCAAAGGGCTACGTGGTTTTTCAAGTGGTCTGCGTAAGTGAAAGTAGCAGCGACCAGGGCACCTTTGCACCCGTGGTCGTTTTTGGAACGACCTTGGCAATGACTTCACCTAGATTTCTGTAGACCAGTGTTCAATCAAACATGATTATAGATAATCGATGAAAATTCGTTATGGCCGGAGGTCATACCGTTCAATAGTCTACCATCGCCTGCAACAATCATCACTGCTTTGCATACTATTCCCACTCGGTTCAGTTTGGCAATGGGGATTATGTGTGAGAATGGTCTTTCTTCAATTTACGGCATATTAATTTCGCTCATTCTGCGAGAATTGCGAGGTATTCCAACGTTTTACTGTGCTGAATCAGTCCTCAACCATGGCGATGCGAGCCGTTCGCTCTCTCGTTCAGAAAGGGCATGAAAGGATTTGGTCCTCAGAATTGGCAGGCAAACGTTCAACGTTTCCTCCTCGCCTGCCTTACGACGCAGCATGCTACAACAGGTCGTACACTGTCTGAATTACTGCTCAGAGGCACAGTTGATACTCAATGGGATTTGCTGCGACCATCAGTGCGGAAGAAGTTTCGAAGAATCAGCAGCGTACACGGATTGCAGTTGAGGTCGAAGTCGCTTGTTCAAATTTCATGTTGGCGTCCTAGTCTGGATTCGAGATTTTCAGCATCCATCGAACAAATGGGGGTCGAAACCGATATTCAAGTGTTGAGTATACGTAATTACATGGAGCTAGTTCAAACGGAGATTGGCATTTGAAAACGACATCTGGATAAGGTTCACTTGCGGATTACGGTCACAGAAGATATTTTCATTGCACCTCCAGCACCTGCAAATTTGGGAGATAAACCTACAGCCGTCTGGCGTTCATAGCGAGAAATCCGGCCTCCGCAAAGATACGGCTTCGAAACTGAGGGGAAAAAACTGTAGTATACTGAGCGCCAAGTGCTCATGTTTTGTTTCTTTGTAATTCCGTTTCTAGATTTCACTATAGTTTGTTTACGAATAAACATGCTGCTCTGTTTTCCAGATATAAAAGATTCAACTGGATAACTCTATCTCAAATACACTACAAAACTGTACGACTATACTTTACGGTACTGCTGTATTACGCTACTACACTACACTGCACTGTACTGTACTACCTCTACCAACCCATCGACAATGAGTGGTCTAAAAGAGTTGGTAGTTTCAGAATTTTAAAAGAAGTTCTGACTTTAAACATAATTTCAATAGGTATATAATGTAGTTATATAACAATAAAACATAATTATGTTTCTTATTCCACGTTCATAGTGCAGTTCAGAAGCAATAGAAATTATACGATACACGTTTCTAATACACGTTTTGTGAAATATACATTCTTTACAATGTAGATTGAAAAATCATATTTTTCTCGCTTGTGTTATTGAACATTAACCTAACGGTCAGACAAACAGCGTGAAACACGCTTTAAAACTTTCGGGAAAATTCGCTAACTGCTGAGAAGTCGACAATGTTTTGCCAAACGCATTGACAGAACGAATACAGATCCTATATGTAGGAGACAAAAAAATCACTTGCGTCTGAAAGTTACTTACGGATGAATTTACTTACCGGACTTCTGTGTCTCCTCATATGTTTCACTCAGTGCTCAGTAGAGACATCTCTCCCAACCGCCACGGTTAATGAATTGTTGGCAACATAAATCTCCAGAGAATGTTCTAGCCATTAATATAGCAGCTTCACCACTGAAGTAACACCCACGGTGCAATAAAGTTCTGCTTTTCCCGACGGTTACGCATCACAAACGACCTTCCCAGAACCTCATTTCACTCACTATTCTTCATCTTACCGTAGGACCCAACTCTTTCACTTTGTTACAAAGTTAAGTATTTAATTAAATATACACTTTACCTTGAAACACAATTTATCTTTAGTATATTAGAAGAACATGATTTAAAATAAATTTTATATTATGATATTAAATCAACTGTATTAATACTTTTTGAGACAGCGGGATGCAAGTAAGAAAAAAAAGTTGATTTATAAGAATACTTACATATTATTTTTACTTAAACTTTGACCTTTGAAACATATCATTGCGAAGTAAACGAGATTTGTTTCCAAAATACTTATTCCTCTACTTCAAAATTGAATTGATATATCTTTTAAAACTGGCTGTTGTTTTTTTATTTTAAATTATTCAATCATTCGATCCTCCTCTGGCCAACGTTTTGGCTATACATTTAGTCTTCATCGAACAATAAAAAAGACAAAAGAATGTTTTCACTACCTTAAACATTTCCTTATACAATAAACTGTCTTTTAAGGGCGCAAAAAGCTCATATTTCGCGTTATCTCGATGTTAATGTGTCTTACAATACCTGTCTATGTGATTCCTTGTAGCTTCATCTACATAATTTTACATTTTTCGTTTTAAATGGATTTGATACAGACTTGGAGGGGGAGGGGTATTTTCCTATGAAGTAATAGTAAACTTACGTGGTTTTGTGTTGATTGCGCAAAAGTGTCATAACTCCTTCGTGTTGTATCGGACAAAAAATATATTTTCCAAGTACACTGGCTTAGGTGACTCACGCCAACAACTGATGTCACAGTACTGCCTGCGACTAGGTGGCAGGATTAGCTACATAACTATATAACCATATAGCTACAGTAGCTACAACAAATTTAGCCGCTGTGTGGAGAATTCTAGCGGCCGTCTGCTTTGATCGGTAGTTTTCCGTCGTTTCCCCGTTCTTCACCTGGTGAAGTACCCAAACCCAAACCCGCCACGAGCAGTACCCAAACGAGCCACGGACTGAGCGCGTTCCTCCCACTTCCTTGTCCTACCTTCACCCCTTAGTTACACAGACATTTACATGCATTGCACTACCACACATACCGGGCGATCCGTTGGAAGCTTATGTAAGAGCTTGTCCCGGCTGGGGCGGTGTCCCACTCGTGGGAGACACCTAGTTGAGGAAAATCCCGCAAGCCGACTTGTAGGTCGGCGACGATTCCTGCCATCCAGCAGGGGAAAATCACCGCCACCTCCAGCGATAAGAACATGTTCTACTTTTACGGGACTAATGATCTTAGTCGTTGGCGCACCTGGAATCACTACTCTTCTTCTTCTCTCCGGGGGAGGGACTGTAATGAACCTGTTCTGGTGTCCATTTTGCTTTGGTCTTCCAATATCTCTCCTTCCCTTTGCTCTATAATCCGTTGCGATTGCCGGTAGTCTCGTGTTCGGCATTCGCTCCAAATGTTCGCACCATCTTTGTCTGTTTCTTCTCAGAGTATCCAGCAATGGTTCAAACCTCAATTTCTGTTTTATATCCGTGTTTCTTTTTTATCTAAAGTTTTAAAAGCAAGAGTGCTCCTCATGAACTTCATTTCTATTATCTGGATTCTCAATTTGTCCTTCTCTGACATTGCTCTTATTTCATCTCCATACATTAATACTGGAATAGCAACAGTATTGAAAAATTTTACCGGTCACTAATCAATCCATAAAAATCCAAGTATTTTTGTTGAGTGTGCGGGCACCAGTGTTTCCACCGCCCCTCCCCATCCTGCGGGGGCGCGGGCGCGGTGCGGGGAAGTCGCCGCTTGGCTGCGCCTGGCGCGGTGCCCGGGCGCAGGTTCTCGGAGAGGGGGATGGGGGGGCAGACGGTCGCAAGACCTGAGGCTCTAAGTGGAGTTGAAGATGAACACCCGGTCCCCAGTCTTTCGGCGGCACTCACGTCGTTAGCTTCAAGGTGGAGGTAATAAGAAGTGAGAAGGTGTTTCGCCATCGACCTTTCGGCAGGAGTGGATTGAATTCGTTAGCTGACATCTTCTGTGCAGCTGGCTGCGGATCTCAAACCCACATATAAAAGTCCAGACAGGGAGCATGAATCTCCCCCTGTCCGATTTTTCTAGGTTCCGGTGTTACTCACGTCTATAGCTTCAAGGTGGAGAAAGTGAGGAGACAGGTTGGGGGTCTCGAGCTCCGCGGACCTTAGACCGGGTAGGCCACAGTTGAGTACTTGGCTTAAGACATGGCAGTGGCCTGATTCTCTGAGCTAAGAGGAGGGACTTGTCCCGGTGCATTGTGAATGACTTTTAATTCACCTCCGGAACTGGAAAACTAGCAATTATGAGCTGGCAGGACGGCCCGACCCAGACATTGAATGGGAAGGTTCCGGAGAGGGGTAACTGCGTTCTGTTGGGATCCAGATACCAGCCTGTCCGCGTACTTGTGCACCGGCGGGGTTTGCGGCTAAAGGCGTAAATTAAGGTGCTCATCCCGAGGAGCAATCCTCCTTGAAGAACAGGACTGATGTGTGGAGTGGTACACCACAAACGGGTATATACTGCCCGGGCACAGGCATGGTGGCGATGGACGCGGAGGCGGAAGAGGAGAAAGCAGGGGCGAGGGTAGATGCTCCTATTAACTGGCTATTATCCATCCTTACGCTGATTAGTGATTTGATTACATTCCTCACATTTCCATCGCCATCATCTTCACGTTTCAACATAACGACGAGGTCGTTGAGATTTCTGGCTTCGGATCTGTGGCTATTTAACTTTATTCTCCAAACTCCATGCCAAACGATAAATAAATATCCAATGCGACTAGCTCGAAGATTATGAAGGCAAGATGTAATAATGTTTATAATAAATTTATTGTTAATAAAAACCGTGATAAACTATTAAATTAACAACAAATTGTTCCAAAATTAATGAATTATTAAAATATAACAATACATTATTGAGGTTTTTCATTAATGTTTTTGATCGAGACAGCCAATTCAGATTTTGGGGACAAAATCCCCTGTGATGACAGTCTAGTGAATTAACAAAAATAATGAATAATAATAAAAAATATTATTGTTGTTATAAAAATGGAAATAATAATAATAATTATTATTGTTGTTTTTTCGGCACATGTGAGCTGATTTATACTGGCTTTACCACTTTTTACTTCTCAGAGGCGTGAAAGTGTATTTTTTTTCTATTAAAGTTGTTAAAAATTAGTACAGCAGTCACTTATAGATTCTTCCTGGCTGCACCAGCAGAACTGGAGGTGGACATGCGTTTATTGGTAACTGCAGCTGTTTCAGATAAGTTCTCTCACTAAATTGAACTTTTTCAAATTGTGTTTTGCCATTACTAATTTCAGTTTGTCTTTAAGCTATTTTTATGCTTTATTTGTCAATTATTAATGTTAAAGAACTAGCTTCCGACGAGTGTTCTTCAAAGTTATTTTCTTCTGGGTATGATAGTTTTTGCTTATTTTCAATTTCACTACTTCCTCACTTTTAAGCAATTGTTATTTTAGCATATCAAGTACTACAACAAAAATCAAACATGAGCCATTCTTTTAAGACTTCTATACGTTATCTGAGGGCAAAGTTTAATGAAAAAATATGGAGCCATTTTGGAGAAGTCTTAATGTAAAGTACCCTTAATGTAAAGTTATTTGAGTCTTAATGAAAAACCCCTTAATGTAAAGTTATTTGAGTCTTAATGTAAAGTACCCTCAAAATCTAAAATATCCGTTTCAAACTCGCAGAGTTTCTAGTTCCTTTCAATCGACCGACGAATATTAATTTTGGAGAAAAGTGGCTGAACGGCTTAGGAGCTAGCGTTGACTACAGACGGACGGCGGGGGGGGGGGGGGCGGACAGACGCCGTCAATTGATTTTTCGTTATCAAGGACCCATAAAACTTGGATTCTGATTACACAACGTGTTAGAGTAAGTTATTCGCTATATATAAGAACAAAATTTATCCACTTTTTCCTTAACAGGGATCGGCAGTAAGAGGTTTTTGTTGACAATTCGCCGTTTTCCGTCGACCGATTACAACACTCTCTCTTCTTACAAAGTATGGACGGTAATGTAAAAATCAGTCTAATATTAAAGTGCGGCCCACGTTCATGCTTAAAGTTTCTAAAGTGGCTATCGAGCCCTTAGACGTTGGAAATACTTGGCTTAGAGCCCTCACTCTCCTCATTAAGGCAACCATTGCAGCGGTTACGGACCCTCGCTCACCTTCGCATCACATGTGCCTTCCGATTAAGGATTCCTCCTTAATCGGGAACTACGGCGCAACATATCTCCTGAAATTGCCTTTTGCCTTTGATTCAGTCAAGCTGTCTCATTGCGACAGGTGGTCTACGATTTGTCAGATAAGGAGAAAGGAAAGTGATAGCGGTCTGACTATAAGGATTTTTTTAAAACAAAGAATGCAAAGTCCATAATGAAGCAACGCAATACCTATATGTAATATCGGTATCATTTGATGCCATTGCAGTGCCTCTGACGGAAGGTTCTAGGATTCAAATCACTGACGGTGGCAGGATTTTCGTCAATAGGTCGAATTCAGCCGCTGACTAAACAATTCTAAAGGCCAGCTGTTCTGATCGGTAGTTTTCCGTGGTGTCTCCGGTCAACAGATTAATGCCGGAGTAATACGCTAACAAACGGACCACGGACAGCGCGCGGTCTTTCCTTCCCCTTTCTTGTCGTATCCACCCCTTACACACATTCATGCAGTACACTACCACATACTCCCGGAAATCAGTCGGAAGCTTAGAGCTTGTCCCGGTGCCCTTGATAGAGAAAACCCCACAAGCAGGCGGATAGGTCAGAGCCGGATCTCGCCATCCAGCGGGAGATATCACCACCACCACCTGCGATAAAAAAAAACAACATACACAACACTTATAGAACAAATGACTTTAGCAGTTGACGCGCCCGGAATCACCAATCAATCACCCCCCCCCTGTGCTAGACATTGAGAATATTATTAATATAAATTTGCAATACATGTAGTATATCTTTTTTTATGTTAACCGTCCTTCCCAGGGTCACGACGCGTCGTTTCCGCCGTAACGGCGACGGCGGCGGCGGCGGCGGAGTTGGCGTCCCACGTCTCGCCTTTTCCCTTGTCATATCGCGGCTGCGTGGCGCCCGCTCGCCGCCACCGTGTCCACTCGCCTCGTGTCCATTCATCAGGCTGCTGATAAGGCGCGCGACACGCCGCCGCCGCCACTGCCGCCCCTCTATCAGATCCGTGCTGACAACTCCACGCGCAATTTGCCTCCGTTTAACGGCCGCTCCGCCCCGGCAGCCTTCGCGCGCGACGCCCGAACGCCACGAGCGGAATTCAGTTTTATTTGCTCCGCGCGGCGGCGGATTAATAGTATACATTCTAGGGCCTTAGTGGCCCTTTTTAGTTAAAATACTAGAATGTTAAGTTGTTATTTTTTAAAACGCTTCGTAGGTAACGTCCCAGGTCTTCAGGGACCGGGCAGGGGTGAATATCACAAAACTCAAAATCCGTATTATGAAATAATCTCATACAGGGCAAAGGAAATATCACAATTCGTACCCAAATGACACTTAATAAAATACAAGGCACATTTTAAGAAATAACACAGACGTTGGCAATACAAAATCAACCAGGTCAAGCATGGAGAAATAATTTCAAGGCTGACATAATTATTATTAGTGATTTTTCGAGATTGTATCGAGGGCGCGCTTGTTGTAAAAGACGAGCCTTGAATGGCGGCGATTGGCCACCGGTTGCAAGTCGTTTCGAGGCGGCGTGTGCACTGTGCAGCGCGCGGGAACCCGGGGAACTGGGGCGCGGTGCTTTTATGACGCCTGAACAGGCGCCAATCGCAGCAGAAATCCCTATGACATCACTCCCAATTGGAGACGGACGGCGCGGCGCGGCGCGGCCAGCGAGCGAGTGGCCGGGGCGGGGCGGGGCCGAGCGGCGCGGGGAAGGAGGCAGAGGCGGAGGCTGGGTGGAGGCGAGCGCGGGGGCGGAGGCGGAGGCCGAGCCAGGGGCGGAGGTGGTGGCGACGGCGAAGGCGGAGGCGGGGGAGGAGGCGGAGGCGGGGGCAGAGGCGGTGGCGAGGGCAGAGGTGGGGGAGGCAGTGGCGGAGGGGGCGAGCGGCAGGGTCGGTGGCGCGGGCGTAGGCGGGGGCGAGGTCGGAGGCGGGGACGAGGTCGGAGGCGGGGGCGGAAACGAGCGGAGGTGGGGGTGGGGGCGGAGGCCGAGGGAGGAGTGGAACCGGGGGCGTAGGCGCGGGCAGAGGCGGTGGCGGAGGCAGTGACGGAGCGGAGGCAGAGGCGGAGGCGTTGGCGAAGGAGGAGGCGGGGGCGGAAGCGAGGGAGGATGCAGAGGCGAAGGCGGACGAGGCGGGGGCGGAGGCGAGGGAGGAGACAGATCCGAGGACGGAAGCGGAGGTGAGGGCGGGGGAGGAGGCGAAGGCGGAGGCGGGGCGGAGGAGGAGTCGGAGGCAGGGGCAGCGACGTGGGCGGATACGAGCATATGTGCAAGCGGGGGCGGATACGAGCGGAGTTAGGAGCGGGGAGCAGGAGTGGAGAGGTCGCGGGGGCGGGGCGGCACACGCCCACAGATGGTCATTGCGCGGTGCAGGGCGGGGGATGGATCGGAACCGAACGGGCGACATGAGACGAGACCGGACGTGACAGCAATGGGCGGGGATGGTGTTGGGAGGGGAGAGGGATGGACGGGGGGCAGTGTCGGGGGTGGGGCGGGGAGAGGAAGGGGAGGACAGGGGAAACGGAAGAGATGGCGTGGAGATGCAGCGGAGGGGATGGGCAGGGATGGCGTGGCGGACACGGGAGTGCAGGGATTGTGGAGCGGTGTAGCGGGGCTGCCACCGATTGTGAGAGCGCCCCGGGACATTACGTTGTGGACGAGTGACAGCGCGCTGTTCCGCTTGTTTCCTCCTGTACTTGCCGTGAACTTGTCCTATTTATTGTGAGCTTTGCGACTCCGATGAGATAAAACAGCAGACAAACAAAAAATTGCAAGAACAATTCCGTTCTGCAGGGAAAAATAGGTCACAAGCAGTCGTATTATTCAGAAAGAAAAAGTAGCATGAAAGATTATTTTCTAGAGCGGTGCATTCAATTGTTATTCATCAATAGTGGGGTGCCTTTCCACGGCCTAGAGTGTTGAGGCCTTTTAGTGGTGATCTAAAGAGGAGATAGCAATAATAATAGAAAAATGACAAGCTGTGGAAACGGGATAATGCTGAGAAAATCTGCCGAGAGCTCGATATGTCCATCGCAAGCAATGAGGTTCCCTCCGCCCCACCCTGGGGCCTTTAGTTTTCAATTCACTTTGAATAGTCAATACGATACATTCGGTGAAAATACAGTGGTTGGATTTTCGATAATAAAGTTCATTGAAGTTTTTTAATACTATGGGAGCGAACTGCTATACTGATGAAACACTGAACAGGTTTATGGCATCTGGCTTTCGTTCACCGAGCGACTTCCCGCCAGAATCACTGATTAACAGTGCTTAGCTGATTTTCCCTCATTTAAAAAAATAGTTTTTATTATCCTTGTTCGACAATATTATGTCTTTCTAGGGATTTTATGTTATATAGTATACACAACCAAGGACGCCCAGGAAGGGTACTTCAGAAAAGTACATACAATATTTGGATTAAAATATAAATAAATATTGAATTTAATTTAATTTAGGAATGTTTGAACCTGTGGTTTTTCCCCATTATGCTATCAGTGCACTATGCATATGCAATCAGTATTCATACTCCAAGAGAATTCTGTTTGCATATTCACGACTTTTTGGGGGGAAATGTGTTGTAAGCTTGGGAATGTTTTGTGAAGTTTTAGTTTAAAAATAAGAAGACCACTGTTCTACAAGAATCCTGTGCACTGGATGCCAAATAATTAACGATTAAAAGAAGATAAGAAAGGGAAACAACTCAAGAATTACCCGAGTCCGATGATAATTCCATGGAAATTGAAGACCCATATTTAGAAGTGAGTAAACGGAAAGGTAATGTTAGCAGTTGAACAAGTAGCACATTGTACACAAGATGAATGGATTCAACACGGTTTGGGCGCCTACCCAGGCCTTCCTAATCAATTTGGTGAATAGATCCCACATCCTTTTGAATACAAGGGCACAATAGTAACCACATACCCACACGACCGACAAGCCTGATGGAAGCACATAATGGTAAATCACAATGTACTGCTCAGCAAATTGAAACCGCCCTTCTTATAATTCGTCTCAGGCATGGTAAACATATGCCTATCGGCCAACGTATAAAGAAAATTTCATGGTATTGTTTTCAGCAGCACTATTCACGCAGCGTTCATCAAACATATTCAAGACGTGCGGAGAGACTTGATGGTAGCAAATGTAACTGGCTTTCAAAACGATTTAGTATACATTCTCTTTTAAAGTTTATATGGTCCTCAAACTAATAAAACTATACTTTCATTGTACCCCCCACAAATTAACATCCTTTATTATCCGCGACACTAAAATGAACTCATACATGAAGTTAATAACAGCCAGTACCATTACAGGTAATTCTCGTGTCAATGGGATGTTTTTCTGCCACTGACTTTCGATATGTTATCTTTGCGTTATTCGAAAAACTAAAATAGTTTTAAGATCGCCAGCCTATGCATAACGAAGACGAAACAAAACATTCACAATTGAGAACCGTTTCAATAATTTTACAGTAATAATAAATACCCTACTCAACGACACGAGTTCACTCCTCGCTCACTAATATTTATTTCATGACTCGGTCCGTAAATTGTTTGTACTGATTAGTGATGCGACATCGATAACAAAACATCGATGTTGAAAATTAAACCATCGTTGTTAATAAAACATCGACCAAAAACCATTGATGTTTTTAATAATCGGTGGTCTAATACCTCAAAAATTACATTCGAGCGCAACAAAATTTAAATTCACAGTGGCCGTAATTGAATATAATGATAATTCATAATTGATTAATAATGAAGATTTTAGTGAAAACAAAATTATAAAACAATAACGAGAAAAGACGCTGAAGACGTACAAACAGCGTTCTTTTGGTTCATACATAAATTGACATTGGTACCATTAGTTATTATTTCATAATTTAACTTTTACACAGTTGCCATAATGGACATTTTTCGTTTACAATCAAAATATGGACAATGTAAAACATTGTGCACCAAACATCGATGTTTAGAAAACATCCTGCACAAAATCTCGATGCTTGAAAAACATCGGCATTAATATATCGATGTTTAAAACATCGTCGATGTTTAAAACATCACGGATGTTTAAAACATCGATATTTCCATGAAAAAATCGCTGTCGCATCCGCAGTACCGATTTAAGCGTGACACCCTCACCTCCAGGAGCCGCCAACACACACAGGCCGGGGCGCGTCCGGCCGTCGCCTCCCTCGCCGGCAATCCATCTAATTGGACGCCGCGTGGCGCCGCTTTGGAAGAGATTCAAGGCTCCCTCGCGGGCCCTTTGCTGCCAGATATCGCCGCCACCTTGACGGCAGGCCGCAGAAAGGCGCTGCCCCGGGTTATTATTGGAATACGCGAACGCGCTGCGTGGCTTTCAAACACGACTTCAGACGAAATCGGTTCAACAAGCGCTCCATCTTTTCATGTAACGCTCCGTAGGCCAGACTTACCAACAACGGGCCTCATCGTAGGGGACAATGGATTTCAGGGGAATTTAAACAAAATAAACAATGTTAATTTCGGGAAAAAATACGACTAAACACAGGTTTCTCTTAATGGTACTTGTAAAATCACTAGACGTTCCGTGCAAAGTTTTTCATTGACTGTTAATTGGCTGATTAAGTATTTTGTGTTTCCGCGCGCGTCAACTGCACAGGTTGTAAGCCCAGTGCATGTTATACTCCGGAGCGTTGGTCTCCCACTAGAACGTGAGAGTGGCGCCGACGAAATCATCGACATGCGGGTCTGTCCCTCCTCCAGGTGTCTCCAACAGCGGGGCAGCGTCCCATCCGCGACAAACGTTTAAGTTCCTTGGTGGTGATTGGTCTCCCGACATGTGGTACCGTGGTTCCTGTAAGTATGTTTAATGTGCATGTAAGGGAAGAGGAGACCACGATAATGAAGGAATGATAGCGCACTGTCCATGGTCGATTTGTATATGGTATATATTGTATATACCATTATTGTTGATGGTCGAGGTTGCTAAGAGCGAGTACCGACTCAGCGCTTCGGTCCGAAGGGTCGCGGGTATGAGTCCCGCCTTGGGCATGGTTATTTGTCCCTTGACTTTGTATGTGTTGTCGCGGAGTGTCTCGCGTTCTTGTGACCCCAGATCAAGGGAGCCCGCAAGTGTGTTGGTCTAGTGTATGGTCGAATATGCGTCCCATCGAGACGTAAAGGGTAACCGGCTGTTGGCTGGATAAAAGCCCTAGAAGAAATACATTGTGTAGTAGTGTTCCGGCTTTTGCCGGGTGTTGATCGGAGAAACCACGTACAACTATTGATTAGAGCATCCGGTCGCTAGGATTCTCTTCTAGACGGCGCAGTGGCTGGATTTTCCATTGTCATTGCTCGATTTGACTTGACTTCTTTATAACTTCCGAACGCTCCATTCAAAGAGTGCGAAGCGCAAGGCATGCACCGCAGATGCGCTCGTGAAGTGTTGAACAAGAGAGGTGGCACAATTTCCCTACTTTTATAGTGCGATTTTTACATAGCTGCCCCTCAAGGCCTGTCTTCACAGTGGCATTGTGTCACTGCATTTCGCGTCTTTCTCGATTGAGCCGCTAGATGTCGCATGATCGCGACCGTAGCAAGCACTACTTAATCATGCGACATCTAGTGGCACGACCGAGAAAGACGTGAAATGCAGTCACATAATTCCACCGTGAAGACAGGCCTTGAGGGGTAGCTATATAAAAATCGCACTTAAGCCGCGTAGTTTCGCTCCCTCCCCCAGGCGTGCGCACAGGAGGGGGGGTAGAGGAGTGGGCTCCCCAGAAAATTTTGAAAGGGGTCCCATAGCTATTTCTTTAAATATGTCCAATCCTTTATTTTCGCCTTTTTAATCTGATAATTTGGGAAATTGTAATACATTTGAGGGAGAGGCTCTCTGAGGCATCTGGTGAGCCCGTGAACAGAATAACGAACTAAAATTAATATTGGATTTACAAATGGTAAGATTAAACATAAATAACAAGGATAGTTTTATTGAAAATATTATAACAATTGTGTAATATTTGTTGATCTTATAACAATTGTATGTCGTTTATTCTCGCTGACTGGGTTCTTAACCTGACATCTTCGTTCTTGCAGAACTGCCTGTTTCTCTCTAGGTTAAGGGGGAAGGGCCCTAACAAACCTAACCTTGACCTAAGAATGTGTACACATTGGGGAAGGAAGGCTCGTGTGAGGCCCTTGGCTTGATGGCTAAGATAATGCTCCATCATCCGTCAGAAGCTGATAAGATGAATCTGAGAAAGATCGGTTAAAGCAACTGGCCTCTACCATTCTCATCTCGATAATTGTCGTCATCCACATAGTTGGTTTTCGGAAATTGCTACTGTCGGGACTCGAACCTAGGACATCGCGTTTTTTTCTAAATATCAACTGTGGTCGCGCAATACCATTTATTTTGGCACACGGTAAAGCACCTCAGTGCGTTGTGCAGATATGAGGTACACATTGTTTTCGCTTAAAGAACTTTAGCGTTTTTTATCTCAATCACACGTTATCTAGAACAAATCTACATTTAAAGATGTACGTGCAAAACAAATGAAAAATACGAAGAATGACAGAAAATTCGAATAATTTCACTCCTTTTTGCATTTAGATTATTCATATAGAATTACATAATATTAATCTTAATAAAAGTAAGAGAAAACGGAAGAGCAAAAGTAAACAAAGAGAGGGAATGCATAATACGGAAACCAAAAGAAGTCACAATATCATCCTAGAATATCTGTTTGTTGAACGGCCTACATAAATTGGAAGGATCAATAAGTATCCAACGGACTTACAACCCTGTGCTTGAAGAAAAATACGCAGAAGAATAAAAATCATATTCTTAAAAAGCATCACAATAAAAACCATTAGGAAAGTCACCAGGTCAGTGAGCGCCGTCTTGCCTCCAGCTTCAAGGGCACTCCTGACCACTATACTACGCGAATCCCACCTGTGCTTTCGTCGGTATCGCGAGGCCACTCGAAAATGAGACATACTTGTAAAAGCACACTCTAAAGGAAATCGGTGCTTTGGACACCGTCCAAGTGCCAAGGCTTCACTTGAGAAATCAATCTTCGGTGTCGCCGATTGAAGTCACTCACAGGAATATCGAGAGCTCATTAGCAATTTCTGCCCGGCCAAGCTACAAAGAAACTTAATATTCAATGATTGCATATCGTCAAGGCGAGATATTTAATTCATTCGAACGCCGGTGTTCCACAAGGTCTCTTAATGTGTCCTTTACTACCTAGAGCGACAATAAGCATGTCGGGGCTGTAGAATGGAAAGCAACGTCACGCTCTCACCGTGTATCCGTCGTGTAGCGGAGGCGAAGATCACGCACGACAGAGCTGTCTCCGTGGAGGTGAATTCCTATTAGGTCGGGATGCGACCGCAGATGGTCAGGGCAGATTGTGCAAATAGCTGGGTGCGCGCTGAACACGCGGACCGCCAAGTGACGATCACCGTACAGTGGGTTTGGTGTCAACGCGCATAGGAACAAAACATAATTCTTCCTAATGGAAAAAACTATTTGAATTTTTGAACTTTTCATACGTATTCTTAATCCACTTGACATTTCACATCACATTTTGATGGCGTTTTTATGTGAAAAGATCACGCCCAACAAATTATATTTATTTAAAAAAATGAACTACATGTCATTTCATTGGAAAGGAAGCTTATCTTAAAATGTTGAAAATCTTTAAATTTCGTATTTTGTTGAACATGTTCGTGTAAAGAGTTACATTTCGCGCTTCATTGAATCTGTATCCATTTGTGATCATGTACAAATGACGGCATTTAGGAAAAAATTTAAACGCCAGAAAAATCAGTTTTTACGAACCAGGATTGAAAGCATTCTCATACGAACTGACCATTACAATGTTTTGCTTATAAAATGTCTGATCACACTGTTGTAGTACATCTCTAAATAATACTTTTCATGTAGCTTTGATGGCATCTGCTAATTCTCAAAACTTTAAAATGTTACATAATTCAACTGCGACCCAACAACTCTCAGACTGAGACGATGGTACACATGTTTACTCATTGTTAGAATGTTAGATGAATAAATGTACTTAAACAAGTGCCACCCAAACTATTAATATATAACAAAAAATTACATATAAAAATAGTATTTGTTAATTAAAAATTCAAAACAGCCGTTGAATTCAGCACGGTTTTTAATTATATTTAAGATAATAAATTCATATAATTAAAGGTAATAAATATCATATCTTTCGTGTTCTTTAATTTGCAATTTGTTGACAAAATTTCGTTAATTTAGATCTTGAAATAAATATGTGAGAACCTCAGGAACATTATTATATTATTTACTCTACCTCTATTCTTGCATAAATACACGTGCAAATCCAAGAGCAAACGCTCTCGCCAGGGTCCCTCAGAGAAAACCAGGGGCCTGAGGCAGTTGATCCATGGGGACCTCTTATTTTAAAAAAAACTCCCCTCCTTCCCCAATTCATAAACAGAATTAATTTCTCCATTAATAGGAAATAATATAGCGTTAAATTTGGATGATTAATACATTTTTTATTTCTTTTAAATGAAGAGAAATTCGGGGCCTCAATTAAGTCGGAACCTGGGGCAAGTTACCCCAACTGGCCCCACGCCGACCTTTCTGGTCGCGCCAGAATCTTGGTCTCTTGTGGCCCACTGTGCGCTCTCTTCGCGAAACCCTTCACTCGGGGGAACCGCAAATGGGCGCCTGCGCTCAGCTCATGATATGCCCCTTCGCACAGCAACTAAATCCCAACCTTTGATTCTGAGGATCGGAAGATGGCTATGGGTGTGTAATGAGACGTTAATTCTTACGAGGAAAATGCTTTGCCATTAAACTCAACCCTCCGACAGGAAAACGAAACGTTTCATCATATCATGTTTAATCAAATGGAATACTGATATCGATCTTCAATAATAAGAAATTTATCTGTAATCATTCTTTCAATAAAACGCGGAAATTGTCTGTTACTTAATCACGAATAATCATTTAGAGCTCTTTGAGTTATTAAGGAACAAAGTTAAGAATGTTTTGCAGCACTTATTCTTTCTTAATAAAAGTGTGTAGATTGTAGACAGTGGAACATAACGAAGTCTTAACACATTTTTTATCCTCATTCGAAAGTAATTTCAATAATTTGCATTTGAATAAAATCAGGATATACGGCCATTAACGCACGTCATTTTCATTTACCTCTCTTACTACATTCAATACTTCAATTTCGAAACACCACGCGACATTCTACGTTGTTTATGACACTACGCTTGTGCAAATGAAAGCGAAATAACACAAACAAACAGAATGACGAAATCAGGTGCATTACATCATATTTAAAAATTATGGACAAAATCCGCCGATGAATCAAGCGACCGCGTAACCCAGCCTTCCTGGATGGGCGCCTGAACGAGGACACTTCCCTAATTTTGAGCAAGAGGGACATAAGTCTTGGAGGTCGCGGGCCAGGGCCAAGGAGGTGCGGCGGGGGCGGGGGCCGGGGGGCGGGGGCGGGGACGGAGCGGTGTTTTCCACGCGCGACGGGGCACGGTGCCAGTCCCCCACCGCCTCCGCCATCGCACCCGTCGCTGCAGGCGGGCAACGCATTGAAATACCTTCCACGACAGCAAAATAATTATATAACATGCCACAATAAGATATATAGCAGTTTATCATAAACCAGATGAGGTCATCCATTTGCATGCGGGCGGGCGGCCGGCCGGCCGGGCT
Organism: Teleogryllus occipitalis; assembly: GCA_011170035.1. Taxonomy (NCBI): domain Eukaryota; kingdom Metazoa; phylum Arthropoda; class Insecta; order Orthoptera; family Gryllidae; genus Teleogryllus; species Teleogryllus occipitalis. The sequence continues at coordinate 56,231 of BLKR01002117.1, read as the reverse complement.
CGTCAGCGGCGGGTGAGCCGGTCGCCCCGCCCGCCGCCCCCCTCCACCCCCCGCAGGCGGTCCCATTCACGTTTCCTCCAGCGGCACCGCGGCCGGAAGGCGGCGGAGTCGAGTTCGCGGTGGCGCAGTGGGTGGACCATAGGGAGTTTTTGCGCGGTACCATGGTGGAAAGTGATGGGTGGGTTCTTCTTAGAGAGCAAGGAGTTCGTGCACGCCATATCGGACAGCACTATTGATCTTCTGCGCATGCGCAGATGCACTAAAGTGATGCGAAACTTGAACTGCGCAAGTCCGGTAGATGATAGTGCTGTCGACCGCTGTAAAGCTTCGCCGTACAAAAACTCCATAGTGTGGAGGAAGCATGCGAGGACGGTATAACTTTCTATATACGCTGTATCACATACTACGTATGCGCATTGAGTAGGTTAAGTGAAAATTTCTCACTTTTGAGGAAATGAGCTTTAAAATATGCATAGTTATGTAAAATAGGGATTTTGCAATAAATCAATAAAATTTTATCTAATGTATCCCAATGTCAGTAACTGCTCACCATTACAAAGCCGAAATAATTATGAGTGGATAATCAGCCATGAGATCAGCCAAGTTGAGTCAAAAAATCAAATAATTTAACTACAAATATTACTTACATACAAACTAGCATTCAAATCTTACTTTCAATTGGTAATTTGCTTATTTGAGTTCTGACACTCAACGCACACCAAACAGGTTACTCGAATTCCCAAGAAATTTCGCCAGCCGGTAGGACAAAGCCAACATATTCAAAGTTTCAAGTGCTACGGAGTATTAGAAAGTAATTAAACTTGTTCAAAGAATTGTCACCCCGAAAGGGATTCGAACTCGAGCCTCCTGATTAGCTCAGTTGCTGTAACCACTAAGCTACAGAGACGAACAATTCTTTGAACAAGTTCTTAGTCCTGATGTATTGTCCGTTGTTATATGTGTTATTTTCACCACCTTGTCACCGTTTTGGACGCGTTTATGCTCGGAAACATGTTCCACAGACGTAAAGAAAACCAAGGGGTGACAAGTCTTACATCAAATATAATTATTAAAAACACATTTGTTACTCAGTAACAAGGTCACAACTTGGTTCTCTTTACATATTCTGTCCGTGGAACATATTTTCGAGAGTAAACGCGTCCAAAACGGTGCAAGGTGGTGACAATTACGTTAAAAATAGTGTTTTAGAAACGTTTTACGTCAAGACCTTTCGTAACCTCAGCGACCTCCGCGTCTCCCTCAACGGGCAAGCCGTTGCATCCTCAGCGCCACGAGCGTTACGCGACGTCAATCAATCGGTGTCAAGATTTCGAAGAACGTTACTTGTTTCACGATAGATGGCAAAGGCCATGTTCGCTGGACTCTTTAATTTGATGCGCGCAGTGATACGCGTTCTTAATACTTCTACCGAAATCAGTTGTATAAGAATACCGTAAACCAATGCTTTTGTGACGAAATCTGAAAAAAAAAAAAAAAAAAAAATCTTGCAAGCGGTGGGCTTGATAATTTGTGTTCTACACTATGTTTAAGATTTTTTTTTCAGCCCCCTAAAACAGAACAATTTGCTTCTGACGCAAGTGTGAAATAATAAATTGCTTTATATCGAGCAGTGGCGGCTCGTGGTTAGGTTGCACGGTTGCACAACCTCCACAGAACCGCAAAAGACCTCATAATATCTTAGAAATATACATTTTACTTTTAATGACATTCAATATTCAAGATATTACAACAATATCGATGTATATGAAATAATTTTGAAACCAAAGAGTGTCCAACTGGCGCTCTATCCGGTGTCTGGTGCTTGGCCAGGAATTGCACCACGCTCTTCGCTGTATTACTGGGTTTACTACTTTACTCTTTGGCACTTCGATATAACACGGGGAACGTAGCGCAACTGGACGAGTAGCACTGTCGGGCGCTGCGGGGCGACGAAGGGAATACCAATATTTTGTCTTCGTCTGTCTCGCTGCAACGTAATTTTATTAATTTCGCTTGATATGGAAAGTTCAGTCAATTATTGATGATACTTAATGCATTATGTATGATATTTGGAGAATTTGTTTTCATTTGATATTAGGTTCGTTGATTCAAAACGTACATTTGAAGAGGTCTTTGTGTAAAGCTGACCGTTCTGGATGGAAGTCCCTTGGTGTCTCGCGGAAGCTAGTCTGCTTGCAACTGGCTAGCAGTTTGCGAGCATTCTTGTGAATACGAGTGTGTGTTGAAGATCTTGGTACTCTCTAGACCAGGGTAATGAAGTTTTCGAAATAAAATCATTTTATTTGTGTGAAACGTGTCGAAGCTATAGTGCTTCTTACAATGTGCTGGAGTCGAACTTAAATGCCCAGTGGAAATCAAAGCCAGAACCACGTGCGCGGGAGGTGTATATACCTTACACGGACACGACGCAAAAATGTACGTAAATAATGTTTCAATATAGACTTTTATTTCACTTAGTTTTCATTCATTTGAATTTCTTACGTTTTTATTATATATTCGTATTTCGAATTTTGAAAATTACGTTTCCGTCATTCGATGGAAGTGCAACCTCCAGTCTGTGTCCAGTCAGGGCACTAGCCGCCACTGATATCGAGAAAATGTGCTCTGGTCCCAAATCTTTCCAATATCCCATCATCATCCAAAATTGTTTTTGGATTATTCTCCTTCTCGCCTTTCCAAACTTGCCATGTAACAACCGTTTTTTTTCACCCTCCATGCCCTCCGAGGTAACTGAGACACTGCCGTCAGGCGCAAGCCGATAGGCTGATAGCGGTACCTCGGCGTACGAGAAACGACCTCAGGACCGGCGGCGGGCAGTGATTTCTGCGCTTCGATAGGCAGTAAGGTCATGAAAGATCTGAATACTAATTGTCGCAAAAGCACTACTTACAATGCTTATAGCATTTAAATATTTACATTTATGAGTTTTGAAAGGTGCGGAACAAGCTAGTAAAATTTCATGTTAATCCGTTAAAACAATTTGATTTTGTGTTATATTACAAAATTTATGATAATTATAGTCAGAATTAGTTGGTGAAGTTAAATGTGTACCTAGCAGTAACATTGTAGGCAATTTTTAAGTGAAGGAAGGGCGCAAAGGCGAAAAAACGTCTGCTGAGCAGTGCACATGCCATCGCGGATAACGATAGGCAAGAGTAGACTTCGCCAATTTAATTGGATTCTAGAATATATAGTACTACCAATGAGTTTTCAATATTTTCTTCGTAATCTAATAGATTAAATGAATATACCATTGAAGAAAAATATTTTCATTTATTGTAAACATTTATACACCGTAACTTTTTAATTTATTTATATATTTTATTTAATTCGCAAATATTTTAATGTTTTACTATCAGACCAAACACAAAAATATTGCAAATGCTAAAAAAATTTAAAAAATATAATCGTTACTTAACATTATACTAACACTCCCTACCCCTATATCACGCACAGTAACGCTGCCTCAAATCTCCTCCCCTTTCTTTTGCGTTACGTAATTGATGATCTACCTCTTACACCATTAAATACTTTGCATATCTTTTTCACACTGCTTTTGACGGTCAGTTGATTAGATTGTTAGTTCACATCACGCAATACAATCAATGAAATATTTGTATCCTTCCTCCTAAATTCAATAACTATGAGTTCCAATGCTGAAATCCTGAATTCCTCCCACTCCACAAGTCATTTCAATTGCGAAGTTTCAATCTGAGTTCTCTTCAGATCCGTCGTTTCCCGTTATTTCTTTCTGACGAAATAATGCAATCCCACATTCCAAGTTCTGAACTACGAAGCTGCCATTAAATTTCAATGCAGACATCGTAAAGAGATTTGTATGTTCTATTATGGACACGTGTGGGGACGATTAACCGAGTTTTCTGCAACAAACGTCTCGACAAATGTCCAGTTTTTTTTCCCGACCGGAAATCGCGTGTCTGTTTGTGCCTACGAGGTCAGAGGATAACGGACTTGACCCGACTCCCCCCCCCCCCCACAACACTTCCACGGATTGCGCAAAGCGCTATTCCTCTTTTCAGGTCGGCGCGAAAACAGAAGGAACCTTGACATTTGCGCATCGCGCCACAAATTACGGGGCGGTGGCGGCGGCGGTGGCGGCGGCGGCGAAGGCGGAGGCGTCGCGACGAGCGACGGCAGGCGGCGCCTGTCTGCGCGATCGGCGACGTCTCGGCGCCCTCTCCCCTCCTCTCCGCCCCCCCCCGCCCCCGTGGGCGTCGCATTCCAATGCGAGCGCGACGAAATCTCCTCAAAGGGCACTTCGCGGTGGAACAATGCAATGAAACTGGATTACAAATTTGAAGTAAAGAAAGGAAGAAATAATTCATTTTAGCCGCTTTCTTCTTTTTAGTATAAACATTTCCAAGGTTTACAAAGTTCAGTTTGCACTCTCTGTTTGTATTGTTGACTTAATATAAACTTAATGCTCATAACTTAATTCTAATATTACATGCTAAAAATTTTATCTGCTTTTCAATTTTACAAAATTACATCCGTCTTTTAAAGTGTAATTGCGAAATCGAGATCAATTTCGTAATAAGGATTAATAAACTCATGATCTCCCATAAACTACTATTAGGTAAACATCACCCGTTCACAGGACGCATGCTCCAAATTAAACGAAAATTATACATCGGAATTATTACTGAGGGGATAAGACATTATACGATATTCAATTATAATAGTATCATCTTATACTTTTTTCGCGATTAACTATTTTTTAATACAAGCATTATAAACGACCTTTTCCGATAAAAGAAATTGTTCATAAATGACATTTTATGGCATTGGCCATCCTGCCCCCCACTCTTGTCCTTCCTGCCCGTCCTCTCGCCCCTCGTCCTTACCCGTGCTCCCCAGTCGTCCTCCCTTCGAGATGTCCTAATACCAATAATATCAGTGATGCCAACGGTAAAACTGCTTCTGAAATTTGATTTCGAAAGTAATTTTGTTATTTTATAAATTTAAAAGGCTGTTACAGAAAAAATAGCGTATGCAACTCGTTTGTAATGTTGCTTTATTACACTTGAAAACGAGCGACATATTAGAAGTTTTCAAGACATTCCGCAATTAAGCGTAACATTATAAAATAGTTGCATTACATACTGTTATAAAAGGATATAAAAATCCTTGACCGAGACAAAAATGCAACTTTACGATATTTATTTAAATTACCAAAAATCTAGGAATAATAGTAATCGTTATACTAGGTACTACAAAGTGAATGGTTATATAAATGAAAAGTCCAAATGAATCGCATTAGAAGAGGTAATTTTCAAGTGGCAGGTGTATGGATTTGTTTCGGGATGTGCGTATATCGTTGTCAACATACTACTGTAGTAAATGAATAGTCATTGTAATCCACATCACTAAGGGCGGATTTTAATTTTTTTCACTTGACCCTTTTTATTACGTTTTTTTTACATTTTTTGTCGATTTTGACAAATAATTCATTTTTTACCATTTTCCGTCATTTAATGCATTTTTTGCTGATTTAATCGATTCTAATATTTTAATGGTATTTGCTTCAAATAATATTTACGAGATGCAACAAATGTTCTCCAAAGAATTCATGAGTAGTCTATTCAATGTCTTCGCTCAGAAATTGTAATGACAACCGTTGTGAGTATGTAATTAAGATTCCTGTGGCGCCTATAAGCCCTATTGCCAGTTCGGCCGATTTCGGGATAGCTGAAGACAGACATTTTCCGGTAAAGAACAGTCCAAACCAAAAGTTTGCAAGCTGAGTTCACTTGTACGAACGTAAGAAGCCTCGATTACATCAGTAAGGAATCCAACAGCTCGAGTTGTTCATCTGAAATGGATATTATAATTTTTACGCCATTTTTTGTTTGTTTTAGGGCATTTAAAAAAAAATTTAAGAGCATTTTATTGATCATTTTAGGTCATCAAAATCCGCCCCCTACCCATCACATTTGCGACCTCGCTTCTCTCGTCTCACGAGCGTCGCCGTGAATCCCATGAACAGAAAATGAATGGAAAAGGGACATTCGTTTCTACGTATTATTATTTCGGTATTGAAATTGGATGAACGAGATCAAGCGTTTTACACAGTATTTTGTTTTCGTATTCCTGATATTTCCTCTAGATGACGCAGAAATCGTTGATGATCAAACAGTTGAACATAGCGTTCGTGGAAAAAATTTAGGCTATTTTGGAACTAAGCACGGAACGAGACATTAGAATGCAGTACATGGTATGCCTACACTAATCATTTTACATTACTATTCAACATATCAGAACTCTTTCAAAACAGCACAAACAGAATAAATCTCACCACACATATTCTACTGCAATTTATTCATAGCTGCCTTTGAAGTAAATCAGCTGTTACGGTGTCATCCAATCAGAAGGTTGAACGCCACCATAGTAATGTGTAAGGTCCCCTATTGGATGGCACTGTAATAGCTGATGAAATGTCAAAGGCAGTACTGAAAAAATTGTAGTATATAGCTTACGAGAAAATTTTCCGGAAAGTGACGCCAGGAGCATAGTATTGAAACTGGGTACCGAAAAATGAAACATGCATCATTTTTTCAGTCCAATACTGCTTCAGTCCAATACTACTTCAATCCAGTTCTGCGTAATTTATGATTGATATTAATGCAATTTATGTATAAAACATTTTCTCACAAACAGCTCCAATTTTTTTTCTTTTAATTTTTTAACGGATACATCTCATCTGTTCCGTCGCTTATCTCTACCGATGAAAAATAATGAAAAAAGTTCCGTGTAAAATGGGCTTAACACTCACACTAAGATCAGGAGAGGTGGTTCAGGGCATCAACTAATGTCAGTGCAGTGGCTCTGACCAGGAGGTCCTAGGTTCGAGGCCCAACGGTGGCAGGATTTTCAACACTAGCTAGATAGCGAGGTCGAGTTCAGTTGCTATCTGGAGGCGAATTCCGGCGAACGGCTGCTCTGACCCGTATTTTTCCGTGTATTTTTTTCGATCAATATCAGGCGAATGCCCGAACAGTGCCCTAACAAACGGGCCACGAATATCACGCGATCTTCTTTTCTTTTCTTCCTTGTCCCATCCTGGCCCCTTACTAACACACACTTACATTTACCTGCACTACATTACCACATATTCCGGGTGACTGGTCGGGAGTTTAGAGCTTGTCCCGGCTGAGGCGGTGCCCCGCTGGTGGGATATATCTGATTGGAGTAAACCCCGTTTGCCGACGGTAGGTCGGTGCCGGATCTCGCTATTCAACGGGGTAAGATCACCGCCACCTCCCGATGAAAAAACACATGCATTACACGTACGGGACTAATGACCTTAGCCGTTGACGCGGCCGGAAACAATAATCAAACAAACTCTAAGTTTGTCTAAATGCGCGATTTTCTCGGGCTCTATCTTCTTGCTCTATGCAACATGGCGGCCTGCATGGCTTTTCAAACGAAGGCCCACGTTGTGGTCACGTGCTTTGTGACGCAAACTGGTGCTGCGCAAAACGCACAAAAATCGGCCCAGAGTAGCCCATTCATATCTTTCCATCAATATTCCGACCGAGTATTCTTGGGTTTTCATACCGTGACGCGCGAGGGACTTGTCTTCACGATGGAATAAGGTACGGCTTTGCGTCTTTCTCGGTCGTGCCACTAGATGACGCTAGATCTGCAGCACGGCTTGATACGGTCACGATAATGTGACAACTGGCGGCACGACCGAGAAAGACACAAAATACCGTGCAGTGGCGTAGGTAGGGGAGCACGGGGGGTGCGCCCCGAGTGACACCATTCTAGGGGTGACACCAATTAAAATATTTTATAATTGGAATTATATAATTTAAATTATTTACTTAAAAATTATATATTAAGAGTTTTGTTAGTTTTAGTAATTTCAAAATTGTATTGCTGGAATTATATAATTTTTATGGTTCAGTTAAAAATATTTTTATTAATTTAATAAATATACATTTAATTCATAAATACTAAGAAAGCAAAGAAAATAAATAATATAAACTAAAATGCGAAACTATAAGCGGTAAACACCTATTTTTCAATGTTCAGAGAGTTTCGATTTCAACGATATTTTTATATTTAATTTGTGGGGGGAGGTGATGGGGTTAGGTGTCACTCGGACATAAGTTTTGCCCTGGACACCATATGAAGCTACGCCACTGATGCCGTGCCATATTCCATCGTGAAGACAAGATCCTCATGCGCCTCGTTATGAAAACCCAAGTATATACTGCGGTTTTCACACAGTTGAACCTGACGTTTCGTCAGCTGTGAGTGTTCTCCAATCGGGAGCTAACACGTCACTACATATAGTGACGGGTAAGCTCCCGATTGGAGAACTGTCACAGCTGGCCGTCAAGTCCAAGTCTAGGAAAACTGCAGTATAAGTCGCAGATAGCGTGTGACAGTGTGCACGTGGTGCGCAGCCCAGCGCATCCTTCCTCTGCGCACGAGAGCGCAAATCAGTCGGCGCGGGACGTCACCCGGGCGATCACCCGCCCCCGCACAGCACAAGGACGCACACCGCGACCCCAAGGAAGCGACCCAGCGAAAGATCTTAGCCACATCGCGGGTGCACGTTTTCATCCTTCGTTGTCTTCTTTTTCTTCATTTTAATCATCTTCTCCCTTCGTCTGGTACGTAGCCACATTATTTATTTTTTATTTTTTATTTATTTATTTATTTATTTATTTATTTATTTATTTATTTATTTATTTATTTATTTATTTATTTATTTATTTATTTATTTATTTAACGTCAAAAGCAGTTAAAAACTGTGTGTGACGTGCTATGGGGAGAAATGAATTCTGGGCACGTTTTCAAAAATTCTGTGAACCCATCTACTTCATCTTATTCATGCATTGCCATTTTCTTTTCCCGTCGTCACCTTCTTGCGACATCTTGGCGTCCTCTTCTTCTGCATTATCTATGTTTCTCTTCTTTTTCTACGTCATCATTATCTTCGTCGTATGCCATTTCAGCCCAATTCCAGCATTAGCCTGACATTCTTCTTTCTTGATCTAGAACATGAGTGATGAGTGAACTTGACATTATTCATCTAACGCTATATTATTTTACATGAGTAATGTGTAGGGAGCGTATTTCTACGATTTTGCATATTTTTGCTTCAGGGCATAGTTAAGTGAAATTTCTTTAAAATAGAGACTTATCTCCACAACGTTTCATTTTTTCACAGAATCTACTCGTATTTATATGTGAGCGTTCATTGATTACAATGAACTCGTCGCAGATAGCATTTTTTTCTTTTCTATAGATGAAAACAATGCTTGTGAAAATGTACGATATTTCTTAATATCATAATTTTTAAACCAGACAGAAGAAATGCCAAGAACCGGATCCTAAGTATGGGAATGAGTTAGGGATGGCTACGGATTGGCTTGCGCAGTCCGTTAATGAACTGCCTGTGCATCCGTTTGGAACTGCACGGCGGTGACCACGAACGATCTAACTCGGCGTCTGCAATTTTTCATCCAGAGACAGGCATGTGCATACCCAGCTGTTGTACGTAACTGGTAGCAAACAGCATGAAGCATTTCTTCTTCAAATACGTAGTACGTGTAACTACAAGGACGTTGTCGACCAAAAATGAGGAGGTGGTAGAATGTGACCGTTACAAACATGAAGAACCTCTTCCCAGAATTCCATTTCATATCTTCTTCGGTTCAAATTTTATTAGCAATAATTCATGTAAAGATAAAATATGCGAAAAATAATAACTCTGATTACAGTGAATTAATAAGTACTAGTGGAATGAGAGACAAGGGAAAAGACAAATTCATGACGAGATTTTCATCACCATTTTCAATCAGCACACTATTTAACACGTTGGTAAACTGAACTACCGATCAAATGTCATTAAAACATGCACGAATATAAATCGTTTCAAATTAGTTTCTTAACGTGATCTTCAACTTGTGTTTGTAGTTGAGTAATTTCGCTTACTGAATCACTTATTTTAAAATACCTTTCTTTTTTCTCGAATCTAGAGAGCCTTGAAATTTTGTGAATTTGAAACGTGATTCGCGCGAGTTGAAAGACGCCCGTGCTACTTGAAGCATATGCTCTACGCTCTCCACTGTACCTCCTTGCAGTTCATTACGCCTGAGGCCTCTTTATAGTAAGACTTCACTTATAATCAAACGAAAGAGCAACAATAAAAAAAATATATGCGTGAAAGAAAATTTTAAAGCATCTAGGTCCGTGGAAACATTATTTTCCTCTGAATTATAATCCTATTCTGAGTCTAACCGACAACAGTGTTGAATACTGAATTCATTTTGGAACAGTTCAAAACCTCAGACTAGTTATCTTCAATAAATTACGAGTTGGTATTTGTCTCATGAAAAGAACAGAACAAAAAGTGAAGAGGACCTTGTGACATGGAAGGGATAAAACAAAAAGTGGAACTTTCCACAAGACTGAGACAAATATTCCAACGGAAATCTGCTTCCAAAAGAACTTACATACGGTGCGCACAAATTGCTGTTTGGAGAAAACAGACGGTAAAGAAACTACTCGGGGAATTCCCAACTCTGTGGCAAGTCGCGCTGTTTTCTTTTCAAAAAAAGAACGCGTGGTCAAAACTATTGCGCTATTGCATGTACATAGGCTACAGTTAAACAAAAATCTGTTTGTATGTGTATGTAGTCCCTGACTTCTGAGAGAACCTAAAGGTTTATATATTACTTTAAAAAATTACGGGACACAATTTTTCGCCTGGAAGTACTGTAAAATTTAAGAAGACACGTCTATCTATTAGTTGTTCTTTTTAGTTTATAATTTTATTATAAGACAGGTCAACAGGAATCGTGTCTTTAGGATTTGTTCTTTTCTGCTGCGAAGTAAAGGAAAAAGTGTCCAACGACTGGGAAACTAAAAAGTAAAGATTATAAAAAAAGTGTGTTAATTGATCGTTTTTGAAAAAAAAAATCAATTTTCGCCAGCAAATTATTCGAAAGCTTTGGCGAATAAAGTAATGGGCAGAAACAAAGTCGTAAGCAATTTTATCATCTTTCATTTTGAATATAATAACGTTTTCGCTATATTGCAGTTTTTTGATGAATAAGACATAAAACAATATTGCTTCGGAGCTGTGTTTTGGTGGTAAAGCTTTCATAAATACGTTTAGAAGGCCCCACAACTATGCGATATGCGGGTAACAGAAGGACTCAATGAAAGTCTCTATTTTGTCATTCCGCGTGATTACACATAGAAAACAATAATTATAATTTTTTCCGCAGCACTCAATAGCGCAAAGACGGGACGGGTAATAGAACAATTTCAACGTCCGGAGACAACGAGACAGAACCCAGAAAAACGGGACGTTCCCGTATTTCAGGGGAGGCAATACCTCCGAGGAATAGGAGCCCTACCTAACCTGATCCGGGGCCGCGTGGGGGTGGTGGCGCCGAGCGCTTGTCGGGGTATGTCGGCGCTTCGCCGCAGCTGCCGCCCCGCCCCCCTTTCCCGGCGCCGCGGCGCGCGTACGCGGGCGGTGGCGCCAGCCCCGGGGTCAGGGCCAGCTGCCGGCGCCGGCGCCGCGCTGTCAGCGCCGGGGGGCGCCGGCGTTTGTCAGCGGCGCGCGGGGGGCGCCAGCCCAGGCGGCAGATGGCGAGGTGAGCGCCGAGCCGAGCAGAGCCCGGCGGATGGAGGAAGATGCGCCCCCGCGGCGTCGAAAGGGAGGTGAGGGGGTTCCCACGAACAGACGGCGCCAACGGTAACAAGCGGCCGGGGGATCCATGCGTTCTCAGGGCCAGGGGGTATAGAGTTTCTCGAAGAAGGGACCGCTTTGACAGGTCGGGAAACGAATGAACGTCATGAAGGGCGATAACATTGCAATAGACAGTGATACAGCCATTTGCACACGGGCCAACTGTAAACGAACGCATTGATAAAATAACTGCATAGACATAACTTGCAGCTACAGTATATTCCCAGCAGTGGCCAAGCAGTAATATTCAAAACGACCCCTTCTTGTTGTTGTTAGAATAGTCTCTCTACAACCCTGGCGGGAGAGATGCAAGCATTCGTATTGGAAAGCTGGAGTTTAAAATGCATGATAAAACGTAAAAAACAATATGTATGAAATTATATCAAGAAATTTATATCACATCTCGAGTCATCTGGCAGAATTATAGTAATTAAATACGAAGCAACGAAACCGCTATGTTCTAACTATGAAGGCGTGGTTGGCATTTTGACCTGCTATCCAAATCCAGTAGCATGTGAGCGGGAGGTGAACATACTACCGAATTCGAACACGACGCATAAACTTAGAACGTAATGTTTGAATTTAGACTTTTATTAAACTTAGTTTCAATTAATTTACATGAATTGTTTACGTTTAATTATAAATTATTGACTGAATTTTGGGAATTCCATTTCCGTCATTCGATGCACTCGCAACCCTCTATTTATTGGGTCACTAGTCGTCACTGGTCAAAAATGTGTTAATTATTATCAAAATGTCGACACACACACGTACCTTACACGCATTACACTAAAACTAGAGACCGTAAAAATATGTTATATGAAAGATCAAAAGATATACATAAATATGTAGGGCCTAATGAAAACAGTAAGAATATGTAATAAATATGTAAAATAGGATATGACATGTAATATTAAAATACACTAATTATATAATCAAACATAGTGGGAAATCATAATTATAAAAATGCTCCTCAACAAATTTTAAAAACAATACAAAATTTTTAAATATTATTTCAAACATAAGGTTAAATATCACGAAACGCGGGATCAGTGATACTTTTCACACCTAAAGGTGAAACTGATATCAGTCACTGACGCCTCGCTATTGAGTTAACTGAAGGCGGCGCGACGGACGGAGTGTTCTCCCGACCGCGTCTTCATGTAGCGTATTTCCGATTGACAGCATGCAGTAAAAATGTAGAAAAAAAGTGCTAGCTGTTTTGAAAATACTTTTCATAAAAAATACGTAATAAAATTGGAGAAAATTGATGGAATAAAAATAATATTTTTGTGAAAATAGCAAAATAAGTAATAACGTACTAAATGTTTAAAAAAATGTAACGAAAAATTTTGATATTGTGTTAGAAAAGCGACGATACAGAAAGATTACAATTTTTAGAGCAGTAAGTAGAAAGAGAAAAAAAATGTAATTACTTAAAACTCCGGTCTCGACCTTCAACACGTGCCGGAATACCAGACGGGAGCTTTAAGAGCACGTCCCGGCGGGGGCGATGCCCAGCTGGGAGAGAGACCTTGAGGGGAAATACACTGGCAGCCGTAATGGAGGTCGGCGCCAGATCTCAACGTCCAACAGGGGGGACACATCGCTACAAAATACGCAAGAGTGAGGAAACGGAGTCGTATTTCAATTCAAGGCTTTGATATGAAAGCGACTCGCGTTCGGATCCCACATGGACTTGGATGTTTGGCCTCTAGCCGTATTTTGTTTGCTGTCGCAACGGACCTTCCAAGAACATGTGTCAGTGTATGATCTAAGGAAAATTTCTTGGAAACGTAAAGGATAATCGAATTATGTTGGAGAAAGCTAAAAAATAAAAGGAAAATAATAAACATTCTATTTATTTGTTTCACTTGAGATACTCTGGATCAAGTTTATTTTAACTTTTTCTCCCGTTTCTTTCTTTCTTAAAAATCGCTTTCTGCGTTTATTTCCATAAATTTATTTATTAAATTAAATCCATTTATTTCCTTCCCTGAGTTAAAATTTCCAGGTTACTTCTTTCTTACTCTTAGTTGAGAAACTTTCTTTTAGGATTATTGGAAATTATTTCCAATTTCTATAATCCACAAATTAAGACACACTACTAAAGGCTTTTCACGTTTACTCTAAAATTCATATTTTTCGGATAAACATGTTATTATTTTCTAGGCCAAACGAAGACGCAATTCTTGCCTGTCTACCAATTTAAGTGGCTCAAGGTATCAATTGATGTCACTACAGTTACTCTGATCGGGAGGTCCTAGGGTTCGAGTTCCGTCTGTGGCAAGATTTTCAACACTAACTAGTCCGCTAATAGGAAGAAATCAGCCTCTGTCTGGAGAAGAATATTAGCGGATGGCCGCTCTGATTGGCTGTTTTCCGTCGTTTCTCCGATTGAAAGCGAATGACGTAGCAGTACCCTAAAATTGAGCCGTGGATCCCGCGCGATCTTTCCCTCCTCGTACTTATCCTATTCCCACGCCTTACTTTTATACACTCTTACACTTACATGAATCATACCACCACAAATGTCGGGAGACCAGTCGGGAACTTAGAGCTTGTCCTGGCTGTGGCGGTGCCCTGCTCTTGGGAGATACCTGGTTGGGAAAAACCCCGCCAGCCGACTTGTAGTTCGGCGCCGAATCTCGCCATCTAGCGGAGGAAGATCACCGCCAACTCCCGAGATAAGAACACGCACTATATGCACATAAAAACATGCATTTTTTCCATCGTGGAAATATTCTTACTGCCAGAATCCGAGAATCCAAAGCAAAATTTGAAGCATACTACAAGACATTAGAGGAAACAAAAACAAGGATATAAAAATGAATTAGAAAAAAAGAAAACTTGATGCACAGAGAAATCTAATATATGGCAAACAATTCAAACTTTCGTTAATATGAATCAGTGCGGTTATTTGGATTCATAAATAAAAAGGAAGAAGAAGAACAAACACTGGATCATTCAAGATGTAGTCAAACAAGTGTAAGAATGGCGGAATTATATTAAGACATTTCTTTAGAGGGCATTAAAAATTCTTAAAAATTCTGAAAGAATACAATATAACACAGTTCTGAAATCAGAGTTATGAAATGACAAAAATAGACGACGTGAAGTACAAATAAGAGGCAAGAAAGAAGATTGGTGGAAGACAAGGAGATCAGAAACACTATGTGACATCTCCTTGGGGCAGAGCCAGCGACTGACACACGGAGAGCTTACTTTTTTCTTTTCTAGCAACAGTGACTCGGAATGAAAAGTATTTACGCCGCAGACTCTTCAACATAAACACAGAAAAATATTGTCGTAGACTGCATTAAAAAGTTGCTATTCATATTCTTTCTAGATGTTTTAACACGGACTAGGACCCTTTCTTATGGTCGAGAAAGAGTGTTGTCGCAGAGATAGGAAAACAAGTCACAACAAATACATCACTACCACATTAAGATATACAATGGAAGTCTCCCGGAGCCAAGGACTATAATTGCTTATTAACCAGTGGTGCACCCCAAGAGAGGGGGGTCATGGCGCTTCAGCCCCCCACCCGCGAAGCCAATGATACATACTCACAAATATAGCTTTTACTAATTTTCTGTACTAACGGTCATATAAGTCTGTCTGTCTGTCTGCCTGTCTCTCTCTCTCTCTCTCTCTCTCTCTCTATATATATATATATATATATATATATATATATATAAAGACAATAAATACATATAATATATATATATATATATGTATTATATATATATATATATATATATATATATATATATATATATATATTTATTATATGTATTTATTGTCTTTCCCACTCTTGCAACAGTAGCAAACCTTGTTTCAAACACTTGCAGCATGGTTCCAGCTCGTGTTTACGTACGAGGCTCGTGGATTGAATACACATGAAGCAAGCAAAAATACACGTGCGTTTAATTTAACGCCAACTCTGTCGCCACCTAAGGCTGAACACGCGGGCAGCGACCTGAGAAAAGGTAGGGTGGAGGAACAAACTTTGAAGACGGACCAGCTGTTCTCAACTCCGACAGAAGGACATGTATCATATGGTCTGATTTCGAAAACTAAATGAAATTCTAAATATGTAGAAGAGAGTAAAAATACAAGACATGAAGTTTTGTCAAAATCGGATGTGAAGTTTTGTTTGTTTAATGTTCATACCCCGAAAGGAAGCCATAAACAGACTTCCGAAAGCTATCCCTTTTCATAGAATCGTGTCTTCTACTGAAGAATTGGCACGAAGTTATCAGCAGTCGTTAGGGTCTGTGCTCTCAGTTACAGCAATAGGATCTGAAGGAGCGTGAACTTGACTTGAACTTCACAAGGGAGTACCTCTCCAATAGGACAAAGAGTTCTTGCCATTTTGTTTGTCTGTAAGCTGAAAGAAGTCGTGTAAACGAGGAGCTCGTGAACTCGATTCTCTCGTGCCAAGGCAAAGGGACGTTATGGAAGTATCGTTTCACAGAAGCAAATCTGACGACGTAGCAACAGCAGCATTAACAATGGTCCATTCTCTCAGAAGTTGGGTAGATAATGTGAAGTGCATACATTTAAATAATAAATAGGCAAAAAAAACAAACAAAAAAACAACAACAAACAAACACTTGCAAATGTCGATGTATGTTTGGCCGCATAAATGATTTAAAATGAGATGCGAATGAACTGAGAGTGCACGTAAACTCAAATAAAGTGAGAATTAGTCCGGAATAGAACAAGTTTTAAAGTTAACTTTAGGCATATAAGTGTGCCGAGGTAAAGCGCCCCTTCCTCCTGAAAATTTGAAGGAAGACCTCAATGCCATACGTAATAAAACATTTTATTTGTGTAAAAAATCCCTGTTTACTTTCCTTTTTAATTGGACAATTGGGGGAATTGTCACACGTTTGCAAAAGGGGCTCTCCAAGCCATCTCTGATTTCTGTAAATGATTCGACATAAAATAAATTGTAATTATTAATTGTATGATTAAAGCTATAATTTCATTGTCCTTATACATATTTACTAATAAAACGTAAGAAGCGAACATAAAATTTAAAAGAAAAAGCCATATTTAAATCATTTTAATAAAGCCAAATTTAAAGGAAATATGTTTCCAATGTCGTAAGTATATTTATAGCGTTGTTCTTCTTTAGGTTTTATCACCAGCCCTGAGGAAGGAATAAAAATATTCCGAAACGTTGGAAAACTGAATGTTTTAATGTTTTAATGTACTTCTACCAAATCCCGTGATCTCTGCCTCCAATTTCTACTGCACGGTCGTAAATCTAGAATGGTGAAGTTGACATTTACAACATACAACGTATGGATGAATTAGCAAGAACGGAAGACCTTAGCAAGAAACGTTTCGATTCGCATTTTAACGTAAGAAATGTTCAGTGAGGCTTTCGATGTACGTCGGGCGTAGTGCAACGCAGCACAGGTGAAGAAACACTCTCACTGGAGCAATCGATCCGGTGGAGCGGAATCTGAATCGCAGATGGGCCTCGCGCCGACTGGGCGCAAGGCAGGATATATTATTTATCAGTAGACATTGGATGTTTAGGCACTAAAAAATCGTCTTTTAGGCGCCTAAAAAGGCACTGAAAAAGTCAAGAATAAGGAGGGAAGAGGCACTGTCATAAGCACTGTCATAAGTTACATACACAATAAAATATAAAATTGTAATTTTTGTATATATTATTTTGTAAACTTAAATGCACAAAACATATTCGTATATTTTAATGTAAAACTAGATTTACATATTTACACCTCTTCTAAATTTTATTCTTAATAGTTTCCATAGTAATATTCACATATTACCAGTAACATTTCAAGGATCACAATTTCAAATTTGCGACGACTGGGAGACAAAATCAGTTTGAATGCGGAGAAGGATATCTAAACGATAAGACTGGCATATATTTTAGCAGTCCAACACTAGCAACACTGAAAGCTTCTGAGAATTTATATTTATTTTCACTTAAAATTTCGGTTCCCTCGGCGTATTGTCAATCGTCCATGTTCTCAGATCATGGCTAGTATTTGTGAAATAGGGAAATGGAGAAAAATCAGTTGGTGTACTTTCAGGAATTCTCTCGTAATTTTAATAATAAATTTCAAGGCGTGAATTGAAGGTTTTGTTATGAATGGTCACGTTGGACCATCGCCGATTTTCCGATATCTTAGCATTGTATATCAATATAATAAATAAAAGGCAAAAAAATCCCTAAAAACGTATTTATGCAAAAAATAGGCATTTATGCTAAAATAAGCAAAAATAAGCATTATAAAATTCCGTCAAATGTCATCATTTGTCATGATTCGTGGACATATATTATCAGCCTTTAAATAAGTTCTCTAGAAAAAAATAGGCATTTCCCTAAACATCCGATGTCTATTTATGAGTAATGTCACGAGTGAGTGACCAGTGATCACTAGAGCCCGGACGTCCACGCATTTACTTCAGTTAGGCAGGCAAAATGTCTGTCATTTTACTAAGGTAACAAAAAGGCATTCTGGCTAAAATAGCCAGAATGGTAAAAAGGCATGAACACAATGCAATATTATTATTAAAATGATTTTCGGGCTCTAGTGATCACGCAATGAAGCGAAATTGCGTTTCTTATTAGGAACGGCTTCTTATTAGGAGCGGCACATGAAACGATTGGAAGTAAGTGGAATATCAAAGATGGAGCTAGTGATGGAAAAAGAATCAAGCTAAATAAGAGAGCTCTGCAAACACCCGCTA
The DNA here is from genome assembly GCA_011170035.1 of Teleogryllus occipitalis. Classification (NCBI taxonomy): domain Eukaryota; kingdom Metazoa; phylum Arthropoda; class Insecta; order Orthoptera; family Gryllidae; genus Teleogryllus; species Teleogryllus occipitalis. The sequence goes on along the minus strand of BLKR01002117.1, from coordinate 37,729 downwards.
TTAACCCTTGGTTCTGTCGTAAATTCCTCATCAGTAGACCAGGATATGAAGAGCACCAGTGGTAAGCTAGAAATTAGTCGTCTGTACGGTCTGACCCGGTGGCTGCGGAAGGCGGGGTTCGATCCAGTGGGGACATGAGTCAGCGAGATGAAGGGCGGATCGACGAGGGGGAAGATTGGAAGGAGTGGATCGAAGGTGAAATGCGGTGCGACGGACTGCGCCGGGGAGTCTGAAATCTCGATTGATTGATTTAGATTCCGGGCGCGTCAACTACTTAGGTCATTAGTCCCGTAAGTGTGGTGTATGTTCTTTCATGAGGAGATGGCAGTGATTTTCCCCCATTGAATGGCGACATCCGGTGTCGACCTACCGTCGTTTTCCCCAACCAGTTATCTCCCACCGGAGGGGCACGCACAAGCTGGGACAAGTTGTAAGTCCTCGATCGCTCTCCCGGCATGTGTGGTAGTGTAGTGCATGTAAGTGTAAGTGTGTGTGTAAGGGGTGAGGATAGGACAAGGAAGAGGAAGAAAATATCCCGCGCGGTCCGTGGCCCGTTTGTTAGGGTACTTGTTCCGGCATTCACCTGGTGTTGATCGGAGAAACCACGGAAAACTACCAATCAGAGCAGCTGGCTGTTAGAATTCTCCTCCCGTCAGCGACTGAATTCGACCTAGCTCACAAGCTAGTGCCAAAAATCCTGCAGCCGACGAGACTCAAACCTAGGACCTCCCGGTCAGAGCCACTGCAGTAACATCAGTTGATGCACTGAACCACCGCTCGCGGTTTGCGATGTGGAGGTGTGAGTGGTGCGGCGGCGGCGGAGCGCGGTGTTGCGGGTTTGGTGTCCATGAGGCGCCCGGCAGACCGGGAAGGAAATGATGGGAAGGGGGGTGATGTGCAATGCGATCGATGAATGAATGCGCCCAGAAGCCGGCTGTCGGAAGGTGGCGGCAACAAAAGGGGGGGTTGGACACAGTGGAGTGGAGTCTGCTGGGCGCCGAGAGCGTAAACCGATGCCTTTATCGTCACCGTAGGCGTAACGACTACTTCGAAATTCAGAGAATCTTCATAATTTTGTAAACTGTATTAGTATACAATAAGAAACAAGTCTTAAAAATGTTAATGATTACTGTGAAATAAATAAATACTAATATGAAAAATCAATTGATCCCCGGATAGTGTAATATAGGCTTAAAAGAATGGTGCAGATCTCATTTTGTTGAAATCCCCGATCATTGGGATATTGCATATGTTGAAAAAATTGTTCGGCGTCTTCCTTTAACCACAATAATGAAGAGATTTTTTTCCTAATGGAATCTGTTTTTAAGGGCTGGTCCTGAAATAACGTTATGTATTTTTTTTTTTCGAAAATATGAGTAGTTTTTGCGTTTGCTTGAATATAGGCAATTTTTAAACATTTTTTCTCTAAAATTTCAATAAATTTTCTCCTTAAATATATCAATGAACGATAAAAAATTGGCGCTAGTCACATTTCTGGCGTACTCCGTGATTTTGGTAAGTTGTAAAAAAGTAAAATTTCAAAACAACAAATTTGAAGCCAGAGATTTTTGTTCTAAACAAAATCTAAAACAGATATTTAAAGGGTCAAGTACAATGTTTCGAAATAACGAGTAATTTTCGCGCTTTTTTTACTTCCAGTTAATGTAAATTTAAAATATTTGTTCTCAAGAAACAGTTCAGAATTTCTGTTAAAATTTTATCCATGGATAGAAAAAGGAACGCTAAAAATAATAGCGCGCGTCTCATTGTCGCTGAACATTAGAATAATATGAGAAAGTATGTGATGTTGCAGCACCACTTTGAAGATCGCCGAATCGGGAGTGCCGATTATAAGAATGAGAGGGTAAGATATGCCAAGGGTGAGAACGTTTGAACAGACGGGCTTAGTGTAAGCAGACCAATCTGCGATAAAGAAGCATGCATTATTAATAGGTATTTATTGAAGTAATGGTTAAAAATAGGCGAATTTAGTCACTCCTCTTTCAATTACGCCCAGGTTATAATTATACATTCTGATGATATACTACTCATATGAATATGAAATCATAAACAATTGAAGTGAATTAATGGCCGCACCCAACAACGGCTATGATTTATTAACGTTCATTGCTACGGAGGACGATGGGAGTTGAAGAGAGAAGGAAACGAACCAACTAGTGGTGCTACAACATTGTAATCTTGGTAACGGTTACTCAGTAATATGAGATTGCATCTTTTATTCTATCAACACTTGACACCCATGACTTGAGAAATACTTAACCGAGAGCGCGAAGGATTCAAAAAATAAAAACCCTTCTTTTTTAATTTAAAATTTAAATAAAAATGCCTTTCTGCATAAAATTCATTCTGTAATGCTCTATTCTTACAAAAGAAAAAAAAAACAAAAACAAAAACTATCTAAGATTGGATTAATACCCGAGCTTTGCGAATGATAGGTCGCGTCGCACATCCCGAAGCCAATCTCATTCCCAGAAAGACGATCTTTCCATTTATTATGCTACAATGAATTCTTTATGTTTCGGTCATTAAGATATTATAATTCAAAATTACGCGGAACGTACTAGTAGTTTGAAAACTGTGTACCTGAAATTATATAAAGATCTAATTCATTAGGAATTCTTAAGGATTTGGTCCGTAAGTAAAAATATATTTAGCTTGCCGATGTTTATTTTCATACAATCCGTAGCCTTGAGGATATAACAATAAAGTTCAAAAATTTCAGCAAGCTAAATGATTTTATGTGCTGTCCTCACGAACAATTCCTAAATTCCTAATAATTTACTTTGTGGTCGTGCAGTATATAAGATTAAGATCTGATGTTGAGGAATAGATTACATTAAGAAAGATATATCTAGCTTCAATATTAGAGGTGTGGAATGGCTTCAAAAATTTAGCTTTTAATGACAGACAAGACAAACGTTTGATAAAAACACATTTTCGGTATCTAGATCACCAAACGTGTATTTCGACTGTACTACTTATAGGAAAAAGGCTCTTACTCGGACCACCAGCACCGCCTTGACACCGCCACCAGCTGGAGGATCTATAGGTTGTAGGTAGTAGAAACGAAGTAAAAAGCACTTTTTGCTAGGTGTCGAAATGATCAAAGTATCGACTGTCAAAGTATCGAACGATTAAGCGTTTGTCTGATTCAAAATTTCGAAGGACTGTTCATTTGTAATAAAAGCACCCAAGAAAGGAATAACTTCCATATCAACATAAGTAGGTATTCAATACCTTTCTTAACGCAATTGCACAATTAAATTCTCTGACGAAACCCGTCCTAAAAATCCAGTGTAAGTAAAGAGATAGAATGATAAATATAACTGTCAACGAGAAAGTTGTGTGCCTGTCAAACGTTAAATATAGAAAGAAAAAGCAGGTAAAGCCGGAAGCCCAGGTTGTGCCAACTGGGATATTTACAACAATGCAGAGCAAATTGGGGGTGGGCCAATGGACACGTGTCCAAGAGCCCAGCCGCTTGATACAAGAGCAACGAAAACAATAGCATGCGTTTCGATTTTCTGACAGCCCCGCGAGAGAGATTTGGGATCGTGCGGTGCCTTCAGCATGGCAAGGGCCGGCGAGCGGGGATGGGGCGGGTGGAGTGTGGTGGGTGTGGGGAGCGGGCAGGCGTCGCTCACAATGACACGGCTGGCGCTGGGGGCGGCGGCGGCGGCCGAGAAATGAGCGCCATCGGTCAAGCGTGAAATTTCCCTCCGCCGACAGATTCCTCCGCGCTTCGGTAACGCGTAAATATAGCTCTGCGCGGCTCGGGCGGGGGCGGGGCGGAGCGGAGCGGGATGGAGCGGGGCGGAGCGGGATAGAGCGGGGCGGGGCGGGATGGAGCGGGGCGGTGGGGCAGGGTGGGGCGGGGGCGGAGCGGGACGGGACGGGACGGAGCGAGACGGGGCGGCTAGCAAAGGGCAATGGGCAACGCTGGGGAGGGAAGGGGCGGACACGAGGCGGAGTGAGGCGGAGCGGGCCGGAGCGGGGCGGGGCAGGGCGGGAAAGGGCGGGACAGGACGGGGCAGGACGGGGCAGGGGCGAGGCGGGACGAGGCGGGGCGGCTGACAAAGGGCAATGGGCAACGCTGGGAAGGGGTGGGGCGGGAGGGGACAAGAGGGGCAAGCCCAATGCCGCGCAACTCAGGTGGAGCGATGTATTAATCGCCGCTTCCAAAGAGAAGAAAGGAAAATAGAAGAATTGGGCGGTCCACGGTCACAACCCTTCCTTTGGAGCGAAATTCATTCCTATTTGTATACAATGGTGCACCCTAGTCAGGTCATTCTCATGTGGAATTACTTTTCTCTTAAATTCTTTATGGTTAAACGACAAGAACTACATACTTTTTGGAAATTTACTTTTGCGAGATAATACGATAGCACTACCTGAACGCTCCTATTCAGGAAATGCATTGTACTCGCAATATACCACGTACAAGAGAGAGGAAAACTTTTGAAAGTATAGGGGGCCCTTACTTCTTTTTCTGTTGGAATATAGACACGATTTCCTGCAGCATTACTCGACGTTTTCTATACGTATTACACGAGAAAGGGGGAAAAGTGTTAATGTAGATGATAAATAGCATACACAATGTTTTTGCGCATCGAAAACACATCAATCAAAAGAAACAAAACAACAGCAACAAAGCAACAACACAAAGGATCCAAACACGTCAAGGAAGAGAAGGCGGCACAAAGAAGTTATCAGACGCCCACCCTTGCTGCGTACGCTCACGTGGCCGCACGGCGTGTGTTTACTCCTCTCACGGAGGAGAAAAAGATGGCGTTATGCTGACCAGCAAAGCGGCGGCGCCGAGCGCCCGAGAACGCTCCGCACCCCAAACAAACAGCAGCACTTCGCGGCGCACAAACGCGGCGGGCAGGCGGCGCGTGAAACACTTGGCGCCCCGCGTGCAGGCGCGTCTGCGCGGCGCCCGCCAACCGGCCACAATTGCGGGCAGAGCCGCAGCTACAGTTAGTGGTGACTAGACATCGGATGTTTAGGGAAATGCCTATTTTATTCTAGCGAACCTGTTCACAGGTTGATAATATATGTGCACGAATCATGCCAAATGATGACATATGACGAAGTTTTATAATGCTATTTTTTGCTTTTTTTTAGCATAAATGTCTTTTTCTGCATAAATACCGTTTTTAGGCCTTTTTTGCCTTTTATTTATTATTTTATATACAATGCTAATATATAAAAAATCGGCCATGGTCCAACGTGACAATTCATTACAAAATCTTCAATTCATGTCCGTGTCTTTTAAAATTCGAGAGAATTCCTAAAAGTATACCAACAGATTTTTCTCCATTTCCCTATTTCATAACTACCAGCCATGATCTGAGAACAAGGTCGATTAGCAATACACCGAAGGCACAGAAATGTTAAGTGGAAATAAATTCCAAAAAGGTTTCAGTGTTGTTAATGTTGGACTTCTAAAATATAAGCCAGTCACGTCAGTAGATGTTGAGAGATCCTTTTCTGCATTCAAACTGATTTTGTCTCCCAATCATCGCAAATTTGAAATTGTGATCGTTGAAAAGGTAGTGGTAATATGCAAATATTACTTGTTAATGCAAACTATTAATAATAAAATGTACAATAGTTGTAAATATGTAAATCTAGTTTTACATTAAAATGCATATCCTTTTTTGTGCATTTAAGTTAACAAAATAATAAAGACAAAAATTACGAATAATTTTCTATTTTATTGCGTTTGTAACTTATGATAGTGCCTTTTTTCTCCTTATTCTTGACATTTTCAGTGCCTTTTTCGGCGCCTAAAAGACGATTTTTAGGGCCTAAACATCCAATGTCTAGCGATGGCAAATTTTACCAAAACATCGACTTATCGATACATCGCCTAAGGGTTTTCGATGTCGATGAAAACATCGACGCAAAAACATGGATGTTTAAAACATCTGTTTTAATTATAGACTAAAAACATGCTATTTTCCTATCTATTTTTAATTACAGTACGTAAAAGGGATATATTTTATTGTTTGGTTACCAGCATGTTAGTAGTATGTTAATAAAAAATATTATTGTATGTAAAGAATAAAATTAACAATAAAGAACATCGTGTTTTGCTATCAATTTCGTGTTTTACTCTCGATTCACGCAGTGACACGCCTGGTGATAACATACATTCATAACACGAGCAGCTTCCAAACTTCCTCAGATCGCACAGGCGAAATGTGCAGCGTGATAAAGAGGATGACTCAAAACAACGATATTGCTGTGGATAGCTGCTACTCTACAACGTACTTAATCCCCTTTATTAAAACAAAATTAAAGAGAACATCGATCTTTTTGCAACAAAATATCGATGTGAAGAAAACATGGAAAGCAAAATATCGATGTTAATATACTATAGTGATAGTTGTATCTGGAAACTATGTGCGTTAGTTTATTTATTTCAACAAAAATTAAAAAAAAAAATACAACGTTTAAGCTAGAAAAAGTTTATGGAAATATATTTTAACATTAGTTTTAAGTAAAAGTATTTAGTGTTCAAATAATACAATTTCCACGGTGAGCTTAAAACACTAAAAAAATTGTTCTATTTAATTAGGTTTAATATTATCACTTTTATGTTCAATACATGAAATAAAAAATATGAATTTCAATAGAACCCATTTTAATGTTAGGGCCATTTCATAGATTGGTTGGTTGGTTGTTAGTGATTCCGAGCACGTCAAGTACCGAGGTCATTAGTCCCGTATCTGTAGTTCATGTTTTTCATCGGGAGTTGGCGGGGATCTTCCTCGCTGGATGACGAGATCCGGCGCCGACCTACCGTCGGCTAGCGGAGTTTCCCTCAACAGGTATATCTCACCAGCGGGGACCGCACCAGCCGAGACAAACACAAAACTCCCGGCATGTCTGGTAGTGTAGTGCATATTAGTGTAAGTGTGTGTAAGGGATGAGGATAGGCCAAGGAAGAGGAAGGAAAGATCGCGCGCGGTACGTGGTCCTTTTATTTGGGTACTGCTTCGGGATTCGCCGGCTGATTGGAGGAACTACGTCATTTCTTAGAGTCATACCTTATAAGTAATGAATATAATTAAATATTTAAGGTAAACAAACCATTGTTATCAAACCACTGTACGCTTACTTATAAACTTATGATAACGAATTTTCGAGTTCCAATTTCTTTTTAATTTTTTTTCTTCTATCAAAACCTTAGCCACCTTTCAAAAGGACGGAGCCTGCTTAGTTTTCTCCCCATTTCTGCACGCCTTGGAAATTGATAACATATTTCGGTCCCCGGCCAAAGCTGAAAAAACGAGAAAAAAGTTTATGAAACAATGTTCTTCGTCTTTTAAAACAGGAAAGAGATTATTACATTCAAATTCAATAAGAGGATTGCGAATTATTTTTATTTATTTATCGGTTTATCTAGATATTAGACCCATTTAATGCATCTGAAGATCTCAGAAGTTTATCGGAGACAATCTGAAAAATGGGGTATCTGAAAGATGGGGTCATGCGAAGATGGGATTCTTTGGTCGTAAGAATGGGAATGAGAGCGGGTTAGGGGGGAATTGTATGAGGCCTGTGCTGTCTTCTCGAGTGCTACTCTGAGATTCATCTGGAACGCCACACATTAGAGGCGTTTGCGCGTTCTATTTTGCCAGGCGCTGCTACTCCTGCCGGCCCGGAGGTGAAATAATAATTAAACGAATTATATGTCGTAAGCTTCCAATCAATTGGAAATTTGATTTAATAAAGGACTAATTTACCGGCATAAAACGATTATATATTGCAAATTAATTCGAAATTATTTTAAAGCACTTACATGACAATAAAATACAGTATATGATGCGCGTGCTGTCAGTTATACGTTACATATAAGCGCAATATTGGTACTTATGGGCGTTGAATGTTATGCGTTAACGGTTGTGTGGAGGGATCGCAAAGAATCCCTGCCGACGCGACGGGATGTCCTATTGCGTAGGCGTCACCTGTTGGGATCCCCTGGCTCCTGCGGAATCTATCAATCGCCCGCGCGGCAGCGTATCGTGTCGTCGCTTCTCGTTACACCTCGTAGGCTTTCGTCACGTCTCCTCGTCTCGTCTCGTCGCGCGTCGTCGCGCCTCGTCGCTTCTCGTCGCGTGTCGTCGGATCTCGTGGATCTTCTCGGGTCTCGTCGAGCCTCGTCACGCCTCGTGGCATCTCGGTGCGCAACGTCTGGATTTGTAGCGTCTCCGCGTCGCGCCTCGTCGGGTCTCCGAGTCTCGTTCTGTTTCGCCGAGTCTCGTCTCTCGGCGACTCGTCGCCTCGTCGCATTTCATCGCGTCTCGTTGGGTTTCGTTTCGTCGCCTCGTCTCGTCGCGTCCCCGCGACTTGTCACGTCCCTCGCATCTGTTTCATCATGCCTCGTCTCGTCTCTTCCCATCCCGTCCCATCTCCGCCTGTGGGGCGCGGCGTGGCCCGTCCCAGCCGTCCGTGCGCTGGCGCCCGCTGCGCCGGCCAGCCCGGCGGCGCGCCGCGGCGGCCTTCGGATTCCTAGACGCTATCAGCGCCGGCGGTGGCGGTGGCGGCGGAGGCGGACTCGGGCGCCAGACGGCGACGCCGATGCCGGGCGCCGCGCCGGGCCGCGCCGCGACGCTCCCAGCCCCGGCCACCGCTCATTCACGGCAGAAACAACACGGGCGATGCCACGTAAATTATGATTTTATAAACACTTGTGTATTAGGGGGCAACGAAATGAACTGAATCGTTACCTTCTTCACATCATTCTCTTCTCCCTTTTATCCGTTTTGTCCTACTCTTTGCCCATCTAATCCTCTTTCCTTCCTTCTTCTTTGTATTCGGAGGTACAATTATTTTTCTCCAATTCTTTTCTCTTATATTAAACGTCGACTTTTCTCAACACACCTTCGCCAAAATTTTCAGGAACTGAAGCATTATATTTTTCATAAACAATTGATACTTCAGTTATGCTACACAAGAAAGGTAGACAAGATCTTAAAGTTGAGAACGATGTACCTACACCGTACATGTAGCGGTTCTATGAGACTATTTTGTTTCCGTTGCAGCGACGCTCTTAAAATTTCTGAATAAAATTCCTGCCACACACTTCAGCCTTTACATCGGGGTAATGACAGATAATTCACACACTGTACATTCCCAGTGGATGTCTTACAGAGCTGGTAAGAAAAACACATAATAAATAAATAAATTAATGTTCCACAGAGGAATATTCTAATATTTTCATTGGAAGATTAACAATACAATGTGTAGGAAGTCCGAAACGTAAGTTAAATGAAAAAGAACACGTAACAATGTTTCAGTGAAACCAAATAATGAAGCCGTCACGAACTACTCGTCCAAATGAAAGTAAATACGCGGAGCGTTTTCCAAAAGGCGTCCAATAGGTAGACAAAATAAAACGCGAGATTTGAGTTCATATTTACGTATCATATTCCCGTTTTCCTCATGTGTCCCAATAATCACATCCTAGTTCGGTATTTTTCATGAAACTGACAATTGTCTACTTAACACAAGAAACACATCATGATCTCAGCAGTGGTTAGCATGACAATAAATGAAGCCTACCATAGAGAATTTGCCATATAATGCATGCAAATAAACCAATACGTCCTGTAGAGACATTTAACGTGCTCGTTAACGTCAGCGTCATGTAGCAACGGTCAAGTGCCGCCAATTAGAAAAAGTCCCATAACGTTCCGCGTGTCGGCGGTGCTTACGTAACGGCGAAGCACAGTGTCTCCGGATGCACCAACGGAGATACACGAGGAATGCTCGGTTAAATAGAAAGAAACGGCTAGCTGATGAATCCATGAACATATATTGGTATTTTTCAGAACAAAGGCTGAAATGCGAAAGTGAACGTTTGGACAAAAAGTGGAAATTTGGACGAAGTTGTTAAATGACTCATTTCACATTTTGATCCGAAATGTGATCTGTTCATTTATTTTGTACACTTATCTCTTTAAGTACCCATTTCTGTACTGATACAAACGCGTACAAAAGCTTTCTGCTCACTTTTCACTTTCTGTCAACTTCTCACTTTGTATTCGCAATGCTAACATTGGTAGCGCCTTGTCCATAATTGTGTTTATTGGACACCAGTAATCGATAGTTATCTTGAAGTATTGAATTGAGTACGTTTTACTATCTATTCAGTTTTACTTTCTCGTGCATTGCTTATGCAGTATAGATAAAGTCTTGTAATATGGCGAATAAAACAGCGATTTTTCAACAGAAAACCTCTTATTACCGGGTCCTGGTAAAGAAAAAGAGGATAAATTATGTTCTTTTACGTAGTAAATTACGTAGTAAACTTTTACGTAGTAAATTGTCTAATATCACATTACAGCAAAATGTCTGTCCATCTGTTTCCCTGTTCGTCTGCGGTTTACGCTAGCGCCATTAGCCGTTCAGATGGTTTTCTCCAAATTTGATCTGATCGATCAAAACGAACTCAAGGCTCTGCGAGTTTGAAAAGGATATTTTGATTTTTGGCGGTACTTTACACGAAGTTTAAGTTACGCTAAGTTTTTCTTTAAATGTTTTACGATGACAAAAAAGGCACTTAAAGAAATGACATAGGTCGCATTTTCGTTGCACTCCCTGAATTTTACAAAATTGCTCAAGTTTCAAATTTGATTGGCTTCTTCCTACAACTAATTTCGTCCTGTTTTCAACAAAAAGTCGGGAATATTGAAAATTGCCAAAGTTAATTTTTTTCGAACCTGTCCAACATATTTAATACAAAAATGTATTCTTTAATGGAACATAGTCCTGAATATTCCTCAATAAGGAAACAATTGAATTGTGTAAATTGGGTGCTTTATTTCTGTGTTAATATTTCTTTGTGTACAAATGTATTAATTTCTTTTGTAAATAATAAATAATTTACACGTTTCTGGAATGTTTAAATATTTCTGAAATGCAAACTTTTGCGTGGAAAGTATTTTTTCAAACCAACTTTCGAGTGCTCATTGCGGTTCAGCCATTTGAAATACCGACGGAGTTTATAGGAAACAAATATCCTTAAAATTGTCTTAAGAGCTTATTTTTGAAGTTTCATTGTTTTCTCTCTGGCCACCTGTGTATAAACTTGGGACCTTTTGCAACAAGCGAAGCGACAGGCATGCAGATTCATGTCGCCCCAGTGCTTTTACTTTGCTCTATTCAAGGGTTTCTTACAAGAACCAAACTGGTCCAAATTCGAGATTTTTCAGGAGGCACCAATAACTTCATAGCGTGCATAGTAATGAATCTTTGATTTTTCCCCGCCTCAAATTTTTAAATGTGTTTGGCACTTGCCGAAAGGAAATGCACCGGGAGATAGCGCCAGTTGTATGGAATAACTTGGTGAAAGATCTCAAAATATGCAATTTTGAAATTGTGTGGTGTTTGTAAGAAATTCCTTAATCGTTTTTTTTATCGCCATGTGTTCTTTGCAGTACGCAGACAGCGAAGTCTAGCTGACATGAAACAATGTTGACAACTGCTAAATTGGAAACGTAATGCCAAAATTTTGTTGGAATTCCAACTGTGTCCAGTAGGTGAAATACAGTCTAGTATGACGTACGCATACCGTCCCGCAAAGTAACACTTCCCAATCAAATTAGTAAAGGTGAGTTGTAGAATCAATGAACGGGTGCTGAAAAAGAAGATTTCAATGAGATCAAAGATATGTAAAACTCGCTGGTCTTTCCATGCCTACGTTTCCATTCATCGCGCCGCCATCTCCGCCTCCGCTCCCGCCTTCACCCTCGCCACCGCCCCCGCCCCCGCCTCCGCCTCGTGGTCACGCGCGTCGCCCACGCGTGAGAGCTGACCTCCGGTAATGGCGGCGCTGAAAGGAAAGGTGGCGAGGGCGGTGGCGTCAGTTCCAGATAATATCCGCGCCCCGCGGCGCCACGGCCGAGGCGGCGGCGGCGGCGGGCGCCAGGACACAGTGCCTGGCCGCCCAAAGCACATGGGCGAAAATGAATTCTTCTACCCTCTTCGTTCTTTTTACGTCAATTACCCAGAATACATTGTTTCCCAGGTGTCTTAGTGCTGACGGGCAGCCTCAAATGAAAGCTTTACGAGGAAAAGTGCTGTCTTCATATGAATGATGTACGAACGTGTTAGGAAAGGTACCTCGTTCGTTACAGATGTACAACTCTGTATTAGGTCTTGAACAAATCGAGTAATCAACTGGAATTTTCGTGCAAAACATGTACGCTAGTTTTAATTATCTGGCATACCCTTTGAGAGATTTCTTATGGCCTATATCCAATTTTAGGGTACAATTTCGAACTTTCTCATGAAGTGTTCTTTTGTATTTTCCTGGTAAGAGCGTTTGTCATCTGCATCCTAGCGAATACACACTAAAAAAATACAAAAGTAAAATAAGGATACATGTTGTACTGATTTCATTATCTTACTCCAGGATCTCCTTTTCATATTTATAATGTACTATGCAGACGAGCTGCGAGAGAAAAAAAATCATTCAAGGGAATCTAATTCGAAAAGAAAAGGAAAAAAAATCAACAACCGAAACAGATAATGCGCAGCCATGTCTGACCTTTTAGAAAACGTCCTTATTTTGACGATACACCTCCGATTCACATATAAAGGTTTTGAGTCTTTCCGCGGAAGGATTACCAAGAGAGGTGGCGAGAGAATCAACTGATGTCACTGCAGTGCCTCTGGCGAGAAGGTCTTGGGGTACGGGTCCCGATGGTGGTAGGATTTTCGACACTAGCGAGATAGCTAGGTCGAGTTCTGTCGCTGTCTAGAGAAGAAGTCGAGCGGCCGGCTGCTCTGATCAGTAGTTTTACGTGCTTTCTCCGATCAACACCAGGCGAATGCCGGAGCAGTGAACTACAAACCGGACCGCGAACCGCGCGCGATCTTGCCTTCCTATTCCTTGTCCTACCTTACCCCTTACTTACACACACACACATTCACTACAGTACCACATACGACGGGAGACCATTGGGAGCTTAGAGCTTGTCCCAGCAGGGGCGATGGTCCGTTGCTGGGGGATACTTGGTTGGGGAAAACCCCGCTAGCCGACGGTAGGTCGGCGCCGGATCTCGCCTTCCAACTGAGGAAGATCACTGCCTCTTCCACAGGAAAAACATGCACTACACTTACGGGAATGACAACCTTAGTCGTTGACGCACCCCTAATCACTAGTAATCAATCAATCCGCAGAAGGATCGCCTTTTGCCCGCTCCCTCGAGCGCTGCTCCCACTGTCGGTGGGGGGTGGGGCGGGGAGGCAAGGGGTGGGGGAGGGAGGCGGGCCAGAAGCCCTGACCTCGACGTGGCGCTCCTGTCCGCACCTCCAATGCAGCATAAATGATGTTGACACGCGTCTCTACAAATCCTCCCCATTGCACGAAAGCGGAATTTCAATTAATGTCCGAGACTAAGTACATAACAGAGTCCACTAGAGAACATATTTCAGCAGTCATATAAAGCGTGAACGACGGGCGTTTCCAAGTTCATTAGCGATTGCATTTATTCAAGTGTTCTCCTGCGCGCAGCTCGCGCTGCGGACCGTCACGAGAACAGGACGAGTTGGAAGAGCGAACGGGGAACCGAGGTCGCCCCAACGGGCAGGACGGCGAATCAGGAACTGCTCCAGGAACAGGAAAAAAAGGAGATGATGGGATGACAGAAACATACAAAAGGAACAGATCAAACACAATAACATATTCTTGCATCACATGCGTTCACAGGCAGCATGCACCTTGAAACATGCAGCTAGCATTCAATTCAAATGTATCCTTTGAATCTTCACACTTGGCTACAGAGCTTTAACATCACTGTCGTTATTGTTAGACTAAGGTTATAAAGCAAGACATATGTCAGTTCAATTACGTTCATGCAATCATAACAACATTAACAACCTTTTTTATTCATATGCTTGTTATAAGTGTGGCGTAGCCTACGTTTTGTCTCAGATCGAGAAAAATAAAACTGCTTGCAAAGTCATTAATTTTTGTGACTATCTTTATATATCTGAACACAACAATAATTAATAATAAGAAATAACTACAACTGTACGAAATAGAATTTTCCACGCTCCAGTAACTGCAAGGAAGACATTACCATCCTTGGACAACTTATCGTAAGGATGCGGTTCTGCCATTCCTGAACAATTTGTTTTCTAACACCCCGAACCTATAAAGCGTCTACTGGAAACCTTGATTTTTCCCACATCAACTGTTACCCCACTTGTTACAGCAAGAGCTTGAATTGACATTGAATAACTTTCCACCAACAGCCTTATTAAGTTTACTTCAGATTTTGGTCTCTAATATCTTATAATAAACCACTTAAAATAGTCTCTTAAGAGGCGAAGATAGGCTGTAAAATTTCTTAAACAACTTCTTTTCACATTAATAGCTATTAACATACCTAAAAATGTTATGTGTTATTACTGCCGAGGCCAAAAGTTAAAAAACGAGGCGGAGCGTAGCGGAGGCGAGATGTAGCTGGGACTGTAGTATAGATGGAGCCGAGACTGTAACATTTCGTGGAATGTTCAGCATTTTATCGGTCACCATAAAATCTTACGAATTATGCGAAAATTTACGATATTACTGCGATAGTAAACACATGGATGCTGTTGCTGCGTCCCGTTAGTACGATATTGTGGGGTGTTGCCTGCGATATATCTATAAAAACAATATTCGTATACCGTGGTTCGAGAAAATTGGATGCAAATAATTCTCCTGAATCTAAAGATGCCGAAGAAATGACGTTCGGTTACGAAATTGGGGCGTTGACTTCCAGTAGTGACACCTTCACGTCGTCAGTAAATACGATAACCGGAGGTTTCATTTGATGAAATGTGAGGAAAATTAAGTTAATTTACCTAATATACATTTTTCTAATTGTATTATTAATAATATTACACTTAAGAATAATTATTCCCCAAACCAATGTGGAATATTTTTGAATTGTTTGAATCTGATTTTGTACATCGCCATGTTTTTTCCTTAACAAACATTTGACTTGCCATCGATGGTTATTTACGTTGTTAAGGATGTTAAATTTCTTCACATACTGGTAGGTACAAGTGCACTTAACAAATCTGCAGGGTTGCATGTTAACAGGGTTTAAAGACGCAAAAAGTGAGTACCGAATATTAAAAAGATCACCGAGATATAAGTGCTAAATCAGAAGTTTTTGCCGTATGAATCACTTAATACTGAGAAAATGTCAACATTTGTCACTGGTGCACTCTTCCTTTTTGGATGTAGAGGGCAATCATCAAATGAGCGATTTTTATTTATTATAGATTTTTGAGAAAGCATAATTTTCTGCCTAAAACAATTTCGAATTTATTTACATTACCTAACGATAATGTTTAGACTTTTACAAGATGAACAGACATATTAGAATAATTGGGAAATAAGTTTTTTTCGCACTATAAATCGGTGATGTCGGGAAGTCGTGTCTTTACTTAATTTTGGGTGTCCAAACCAAAACAGTAAAATAGGTATTCGTCTAAACATCCGAAGTCTACTTACTATAAGGTAATCAACGGAAATTATTATTATTATTAATTATTATTATTATTATTATTATTATTATTATTCCTCTAATACATGATTAAAGATGTTATGAGTCGGTTGATTGTAAAATCTGATCCAGGTTGCAAACAGATTCCTAAGGAGCAGGTCTGTCAGTGCCTCTACAATACTTCGCGCAAAATGTGGGTTGTTCCAAATAAAGCAATGTCTTGCACTTCACGGTTTTTTGAATGACCTAGGAGTTATTATTATTATTATTATTATTATTATTATTATTATTATTATTATTATTATTATTATTATTATTATTCTCTTCCTGACATCAAGCAACCCCCATATTGAGAACTCCTTTAAAGAAAAAAAATTTCAAGTACATTTTTTAAAATTTTGATTACATAGAAGTAGGTTGTGGATCGATAGATTCGTATTTATCAGTTGAAGGTGTACTACTATTATTTCATTCGTATGTGTAAAAATATTCGGAATTTAATTCACCAGAAGTTCCTGTCGGTCAGAGGGCGACCATTATTTACCAGGCCCCAGCTGCCACTCACTTGCATTGATGCAGTGCGACCGAAAACATTTTATTGACTTAAATTTATATTTCATAACATACATTTTCCCCACTTCCGTATGAAGGAAATGATGTTACTGAAATGTGTTTGTAGATAATTCAATATCCTGCACATCCCTCATTTCGAGATGCTTACCCAGAAGACGCGAACCCTCAACATACAATAGATTCGAAAACGTCGTGTTGTATGTTAAGGCGTAAACAATATAATTCTAGCCTCGGAAACTACCTTCAAAGGTTTTAGAACGACCTGTATTTGTCCATATGCACAACACGAGAACCGGACCTTCTGTTGGAGGATTGCATTTGCGCCTGCAAAATTTAGAGTTTTATCAATCCTTAATATTTATAACATGATAGTAGAATTCGTTATCTCACTGCAGAAATCTTTCTTATGACATTTCATTGATTAAGCAACCCCTCTATAATAAAGAAATAATTTGATGATTATGATACTTCGTCTTCTTCTAGCATGATTTAACGTTTCAATCTTATCCTTAAGATTTTCTTAAAAAGATACGATTGAAACAAATTTTAATCATATCCTAATGATTCATTCTTAACCTTCCAATCTATTTCAGTAGTTTCCCATCCTTTGAGAAAATGGGATCGGTCTCATCCTCCGAAAATGTTTCAATCTCTTCCTGATAGAGACCGTGTGTGGGAGCGCTGGCGGGTCCGGGCGCGGCGGAGGAGGGGCGGAGCGGGGCGGAGCGCTGCATGGCGGAGCGGGGCGGGGCGGGCGATTCGAGGGAGGGGGCGGCGGCGAGCGTGGGCGTCGCTTTCTGGCCCCAGCCGCGCCGCGCCGCGCCGCCCGCCAAGGGACGTTGAGTCTCGCCGACGGGGAACCCGCGCCTAACGAGACAGACATCAAGAGCGCCGCCCCCGCCCCGCGCGCCGGTCGTTCAACCGCCGCCCCGCCCCGCCCCGCCCCGCCCATCACGCTCGCGGCGGCAGGCGGGGGGCGGGGGCGGCACGAAGGGGCCAATGCAAAGCCCCGGGAGACGGATAAAGAGCATTATCTCCAGTTTGCACCCACTACCTCCAACTTCATTGTTCTTCCTAGAGGTGTGGGTTAGAACTACGCCCAAAATGCGTTGATAACAATGTTCGAAGCATTTACAAACATAATAAATTTATCTCGGGCAAAATTAAGGATATACCTAACCTTTACCTACGATGTACAGATAAAAACATCGGATTTTGAGGCAAATCAACATTTTACTCCTATGATGTAGAGCTTGGGCATGAACGCATTTCATTACATCTGCATTTTTAGTGATTAAAAATGCCTATTTCACCAATACAGTTTAAAAATGTCTTCTCGTCCTCTAAATGATTAATAGCGTTTGTTTCCTGTGATTGTAAGCGTGGAGATGCCATGCTCGCCATGTTCTGCATTAACAGGAGGAGCAAAAATAAATGCACTGATTATTATTCCAACATTTAAATATGTACTAGCCGCAAGTGCTCCTGCAATACAAATATAGCTTCACGCGCACAAAAATATTCTGAGTGAAAAATGTTTTAGCATTCATACGTCTATTTTCGTTGCCTTTAGTCGGATTTACTGATTTAATAGTGGTATTGGTAATTTTACTTTCAATTACCAGGAATTTTTTAACAGACCCTTACAGATTTGGAAAGTAATGGTTTCAACATTAGAACGCATATTATTTGATAGCCTATAAGCAGAAAGTTTGAATTAATATTAAAATATTTGTCAAATATTTATAAAAAAATTCCATTTATAAAAACAAAAACAAAATGACAGCACATTTAAAAATGGCAACAGCGAGTACCCAGCGTCTCTAAGATGGAGACACAGATTGAAGCTAATTTGTTCCTAAAGAGGTTTGTTGCCATATGAGACACCATAAGGAAATAGATACTTTTTTTAAGTTTATAACCTTACAGGCATACTTTTTCCTCACGAGAATATTACTTTTATTGTTTTCTAAGACATGTGAATGGTCCTTGCATACTTGTCCATGTATATAACACCAATTTATTATTGTAGTCTTGTTTGCTAACGTTTGCTATGCAAAGCAATTGTTTATATATGATCTACACTATAGAACCAGACAAATACGAGTATGATACCCGTATACATACCAGTACCAAAAAAGATACCCTCTGATTTTATGTTCTTTTCGTAGTAGTACGGATATTTTGGAGGCACGGAATCATTCCAAACCCGCTAGGCACTAGAGATTGGCTAGAAGCAGCCAGGTGGGCGGGAGGAGCGTGGCGGGGAGCGGCGGAACAGGACGGCATGGTCTTAGCGGGGGAAGGAGGGGTCTGGGCAGGGTCCCCGCCAAGGTTAAGAGAGCTTTAGACTTTCCTCCGCGACTGACCATAAAATTTCACGCGCCGCGGCGCCGCTATTCCAGGACGCGCTAATTTGTCCTCTGCGGCGCCGCCCGCGCACCCTCCACGCCCCGCCCCTCCTCGCCCCCGCGACGCCCCTCGCCACCCCGCGCCGCCCCGCGCCACTCCCCACCCCGCTCCTCGCCGCGTCGCCCCGCCCCGCCCCGTCCTCGCCCTGCGCCGCCCCATGCCACCCCTCGCCACCCCGCCAATGCCTCCCGCGCCGCGTCGCCCCGCCCCGCCTTGCCCCGCGCCGTCTCGCTCGGAGCCGCCCCGCGCCGCCCTTCCTCGCCCCGCCCCGCGCCCCCCGCCCACCCCCGTCACCCACCCGGGCGACGGGCAATTTAACCTGCGCCGCGCGGCGCGCAGAGGAGCGAAGCGTGCGGTGACAACCTCCGAAGGCGCCCCGCGCGAACATTCTCGCCTCGCTCTTTCCTTGTGAGCGCAGTGTAATACAGCACGCACGTCATTATCCCCGCCCCGGTTCTTCGAGGCATTCATCAGAAAAGAGGACAAATCCACGGAAAAACGGGAAAAAGAAGTGTAAAGATTACTTGCTGTAATAGAAGGAAATTTGAGTGTGCGCTTGGTGATGCCGTCACCGATTCTAGGGATATTCTTCGGACTTCCTCGAATTCTATAATCCCCGGATTCGCCTGTTTTAAGTTTCCTTGTTTGTCATCTCCACTGTCGGTTTTACTGTCGGTCACCACTGTCGGTCCACGGCAGCAGTAGTGTTGGCTGCAGTAGACATGTTTATTAATTTATAATGGTTTCTCTATATTAAAAAAAATATTGCGCAACATTTACTTAGACGAGAAAGTAAAAACAAACTGCGAATTATTGGATTTCTTGTGTATCCGAGTTGGCCTCTAACCCAATTATTTTCTTATAATCACGAGTCTACTCTATATGACACGTAACACACCTAAATTTATAGAATGAATTTGCTAGCCTCACATTGTCGGAGATGGGGAGCTCATGACCTGGACGAAATCTTGATGAAATACATTACGACAAATGGCTAGTAAAAAGGTAATGAAAACCACACAAAGTGGTATTCTAAAACGTAGCACGCACACTGCTCAAGAACAAATAAAATGCTCTTGAATAACGTTACAATAAATTAATATTTTCACAAAAGCTATCTTCACGACTACTGCAATAATATCGTATGGTATATATTCAGTACAAAATTTCCGCACACTAAAGAATTGGTGCTTAACAGCACATACTTTCTTCCATTATTCCTAACTTTTGCAAATTTTGAAAATTCAGAGAGTTCAACGAAAATGAGACCTGTGTCATTTTTAAACGATCTTTTCTCTTTCACACGATATTTTTTAATTGGAAAAATTTTTTAGAAGAAAAATTAATAAATTGCTTTTAATTTACGCAGAAATTATGCAAAAACTACACTATTTTTTTTCAAACACTTGTTCATGACCTTATTTAAAGATCTATCTTTCATCATTAAGGAAAAAATCTGTATTTTAATATTGTTGTTGTATGAAGACGCCGGAAGAATTTCGAAGTGTTGCAATATTAAAAAAATCAGAGATTTGAACGAAAATGGGAACTGCGTCACTTTTTAAGCGTTCTTAACCCTATCCGAGGTCAAAGTTTCATCTAAAATTTTGGATCCCTTCCTTAAAAACTTTTGATAATGTTGAGGCTTCGTATGGAGTAAAAGAATCAAAACATCCGTTTCAATCTTGCAGGGCCTAAAAGTTCTTCAAATCGACTGTAGAACAGCAATTTTCGAGAAATTCGATTCCACACATGTCGGGAGACCATAGGGGAGCTTAGAGCTTGTTCCGGCTGGGGTGGTGGCCCGTTTTCTGGGAGATACCAAGAGCGGTAAATACCAGAAGGGCGACGTGTAGGACGGCTCTGGATCTCGCAAGCTAACGGCTACGGAACACCATCACCTCCCGCGATAAAACATCCACTACACTAAAGGGAAAATGACCATAGCAGTTCGCATGCCCGGAAACAACACGTAATAAATCAAAACACACTCACGAGAGATTTGGTACTCTGTAAAGAAATCCAGTATGAGACTGAAGTAACATGGTGCTCCACGTGATATGCACCTTGAGATGTTACATTCATAATCTTCTTTGCTGTTTCTGCAAAGCAACTGTGTTAGTGGTTATAGAAACGTTATGTCACTAGTTGTATTCATCAGCAGACGAAATTTTTCAATTATGCAGTAGATGAATTTTCTTAATCAAAGTGCTGTTCAAGAGTTTCGGTGTTTCTTGGTTACTTTTAGCTAAAGGGCCTCTGAAGAGCAAGTGGTTACCTTGGACTGCTTCCAGAAGAAGAGGCCGTGAAATAACGTATTAGACGGATTTCTTGCCAGACTATCAAAGATCAGAGTGCGCCATGGTGTTATTATGTAGAACGTGAAATAAAACGCAATCTAGAAGCATGGCGGAGAAATGTATTAACTTATTTCAAACATAAAACGAATATATAATTCGAACATATGTCAGTACGAAACAGGACACAATGAAGACATATTTTACTTCGTAACTGCACATGTATATTCCATCCATTGCTTCATACGTTAAAAACGTATTTCAGATTAAAGACGTATTTCATATAATATGCCATTTATCAGTATAACGTATTGATAATGAGTCTTTTCTACATAAAATGTTCATATATTCCGTTAATATTTCTATGGAGAGTCTAGTAGAGAAAATACAGATATACTTACGATTATTAAAATTCATACATTCTAAAAGAACATGTGACAGTTTCACCCACGTTATTTTCAGAAAACTGTGTAATAAATAAACTGTATTAGCATCTAGGTAATACAAATTCTTATGGAAAAATGAGCCTCGATAGATTTTCACAAAACAAAACTGCAAGTCGCAGTCTATGAAGTTCTCCATGTGCTAACGAACCATGGTCACTGAAATTCGGGAACGTTCTTATAAACTCTTAAGACCCCGAGGATAAGAGTGACAGACTGCGAAAACTCCAGAGCCACTGGCGGATCCAGGGGGGACAAGGAGGCCATTGCCCGCCCCCAAAAAGACCTAGAGTTTTCATTTACCTTCTTTTATTTGGCAAAATTGATTTAAATGTTTTATGTTCGAAATATGTAATTATTTAAACAATAATATTGTATAGTATATCTACGGTACATAAATAATACACAAAATAATAACAAATATGTTTATTATTTAACAAAAATATACGATGCCCCGCCCCCCAAATGATCGGCTGGATGCGCCCCTTTCCAGAACGAGGGTAGGGCATCACAATACACATTCAGGAAGCTTGCTAAGAATACGATTGGTCTGTATGAGAAGTAGCCCTTTATAAGAGTTCATGTTTTTTAGACAAACGTGTTTTTAATATTGTTTTAAAATCGCCCTTATTTAATTCAAAATTGCGCACAAACTGCTTAATTTTCAAAAATGTTTTTAATATTACTTAAAGAACTAATTGTTGAGAACAAAAAGTTCTTTTTAATAAAAAATGCTTATGTTCAATAATTTCGATAATGAGAGGATCTACAAATTTCAAACTTTTGCAATTTTGAAAAATAAAGAGTTAGGCAACAGTGAAAATCGAACCTATGCCATCTTTACAAATATATTTCAGTCTATTTTTACAAAAAAATATAAAAAAATAAAAATAAAGAAAGCGTTTGGAGTCATTTTTTTAGAAAATTTTTAAAATGTCTCTCAGACATTATGTAAAATTGAATGAATTATTTCAAAACCAAAGGACTTTGCGGCGAGTCTGATCAACAGAGCGATACTGAAAAAATCCTACGAATAATTTAAGCACCAGTGTTGTTCATGGACGGATGGAAGTTTTGACATAAACAGCTTTTTCAATATTGAGGACCCGGAAAATGTGGATTGATGCTGTGCTACGTATTAGAGAAAGTAATTCATCATTCGTATCATAGAAGCAAGAAAAATCGTCTTTAATTATTATAGAGATATGTAAAACGAGTTTTTCTGTAAAAAAAACAAAAAAACAGCACTTTTCACAGCAAGATTATAAAACTTTCTGCATGTTACGTATGTTACTCTGTTTATACGTACGTATAGCAGTAAGTAAAATAAACTTTTTCAGATAAATTTCTTAGAATCTTGTGAATCGATCCGCAGTGCAGTTCCGCACCAAGAGACCAAGACGCTCCGAATAACAAACATTGCATCGTCTCGATTGGTGGACCGGAAGAGTTCTCACTGTGAGAGACGTATGGGTGCAGGTTAATCGATTATCACGTACCACCTTTTTTATGCGACATACTATTTCCTTGTGCTTTCTCATCAGCACATTCCCTCTGCTTTCCCGGATTCCCCTTCTTTCTTGCAGAGCTTGGAGCCCCTCGTGTAAGCGCGGGCGCTCGCGAGTAGTGACGGCAAATTTCACCAGAACATCGATACATCAATGTTCCGATACATCTCTGAAGGGTTTTCGATGTCGATGAAAACATCGATGAAAAAATCGATGTTTAAAAAAACATCGATGGTTTTATTATAGACTAATAAATTGCTATAATAAAATAAAATGCTATTTTCCTATTAACTTTTAATTACCGTACGTAAAAGGAATATATCTTATTGTTTGGTTACCAACATGTTAGTAGTATGTTAATAAAAATTATTATCGAATGTAAAGAATACAATTAACAATAAAGTACATTGTGTTTCGCTACTTTACCCTTTAGTCACTTCCATTCAAACACCATCGAAGCAAAAACACCTAAAATTCCCTTAGACTGCACAGATTGCAGCATGATAAAGAGGATGACGCAAAACAACGACATTGCTGTAGATTGCTGCTACTCTACATCGTGCCTAAACTCTTTTATTAAAAAAAATTAATTAAAAAAAACATCGATGTTTTTGGAACAAAATATCGATGTGAAGAAAACATCGAAAGCCAAAATCGATGTTAATACATCGATGTTTCTGGAGGAAAACATCGATGTTTTGCTTAAACCCCTTTATTTAAGAAAAAATTAAAAAATATCAGTATTTTTGGAACAAAATATTGATGTGAAGAAATCAATGAAAGCAAAAAATCGGTGTTAATATACTGATGTTTCTGGTGGAAAATCCCTACTCGCGAGGCCGGCTGGCAGCGCAGCGCCAGGGCGTCGCGGCGCCTGGGCCGGGGCCTCCCTGGCGCAGCGGCGCCTTGGTTCCGCCCGCGGTGGCGCCGCCGCCGTCCACCCGCGCCGCCCCCGCGCGGCGCCCACAGTTTATTGTGGACTATTTCCAGCGCGCGGCGTGACTCAGGCGCTATTAATAGCGGGCGAAGGCCTCCGCACTGCACTGCTCGCCCCGCCATGCCCCGCCACGCCCCGGCCCGCCCCGGCCCGGCCCTGCCCGGCCAGCATCATTGGCCAGCATTCCTTCCAGCGGCGGCGGCGGCGGCGCATTCACCGCGGGCGGGGTCAGAGGGCACCGCCCCGCCCGCCCGCGCGCGCCCCAGCCCGCCGCTGCCGCGTGCCCTTGAACACCCAATGTCAACGATCCAACCACGCGCAAATATGTCCACTTCGCTGCTATCGACCCAATAATGTGCCTCAAACATATACGACACGTCTGTAAACACATCCTAGGACAGCCGAAAATCCATAAAAATGTCAATATTGTGGTATTTTCCTCTTGGTGGGCGTCCTGTTTTTTCGATATCGCGGATACATTTGTAGCTTAGTGCTGCGCAAAATGATTCGGGTGTTGACGAAGCGAATAGTTCGGGCGTTGTATCAGTTGAAAGCAATTACGAATGCGTTGAGAAATCTAATGGATCTGCGAAGAGGAGGAATTTCAGTCTTTTTTAAGTTATATGAGAGGAAAACATATCGCAGAATACTTATTAACAATAATAACTATGGTATTGTCCAAAATCTATCTCTTCCTTGTTTTCATAATTTTGTTTGAAAATTCGAGAAACCAATTTTCGAAATGAACAATTAAAACAAAAAGGAAACACACACACACACACACACACACACACACACACACACACACACACACACACACACACACACACACAAACACACATCATAGAAATAACTGCTCGCAAGGTAAAAGATTATTTACCTCGGAGAGAGCAGGGCCGAAGAAGGGGGGGGTGAATATTTCTTCTTCAAACCTTTTTCATTTTTCGTACGCTCACCCTACCACTTTCCAACCAAGCTCAAATATATAGAAAACCCTATTTATATTTCCATTTAGTGCCCTATAGGCCAGTCAACCAACTGCATAGTGCAATAGGGCTGAAAAGAAACCAAGTACAATGCGGTCATTGGGAGAATTGAGTCTTAGATTTCGGAATACTCACATAACAAACAAGCTCTTGAATCTCCCCCTTCCTCACATCCTCTCTCGCATTAAGCTTAGATTTTCGTGCATTGGTATTACTATCTAGTTTCCACAATAATAGCTTGGTTCAGCTTTTAAATTATTTTTAATCGCTTTTATTTAACTTGCACTGTATAGGTCGTATCTTGTAAAATATAATTTTATGATGATTGTTAAATTGGCCTCAGAAAACTTTGAGGACGTAAATAAACATCCATGGTAGTAAATAACCTGACTTTTCGGAAGCAATTCGCCGTGCACCACCATCTGATCACGTGATGATACCGCTTGATACAGAAGCCAATATAGTGGACAAAATTAAACTTTATGCTACGTTCAGTGAAAATAAAGATTTTACATTCTTTCTTTTAAAAGCCGTCGTCAAAAATGCTCGCATACTAAATCGATGACTCATAAACACATTTGCTGGAGTACAAACACGGACGCCTCGAGTTCCGCTTATTATTAGGGAGTTTTTGCATGGCAAAGCGTTACAACAATCATTACTATCGATCTTTTGCGCATGCGCAGTTCGAATTTCGCAAAATTTTTCGACATCTATGCATGCGCAGAAGATTGAGATTACAGTCGATAGCTGTCCGATATGCCGTGCAAAAACTCTCTATTCCCTTACGGTTATGACAATGCCAGTGGTGAAAACATATTATGCCAACTGTTCAAAACACTTCTTTGTCGGAAATCAAATCGTCGGAAATCCTTCTTCGGCGGAAAGGAAAGGGGGGCGGAGAGCCTGAGGGGAGGCGGAGAGAGAGCAGGGTGGTGGAGGGAGAAAGCACGGTGGCGAAGGGAGAGAACGAGCTGGCATAGAGAGAGAAAGAGAGAGAGATAGCGACGGTAGGCAGAGAGGGTCGAGGGGAGAGAGCGTGGAGACGGAGGGAAGGCAGGGTCGCGGAGGGGAAGCGGGGAGGCGAAGTAAAGAGCTAGCTGTTGGTGGGAGAGACCGTTAAGACGGAGGAAAAAATGGAGAGGCGAAGAAAAAGAGAAAGAGGAGACAGTGAAAGAGCAGGGTGGTGGAGGGAAAGCGAGGTTGGCGGGGAGGCGTAGGGAGGTTGGTTAGGGAGAGAGCGGGCAGGCGTAGGGAGAGAGCGAGAAGGCGTGGGGAGAGAGCGAGAAGGCGGAGGGAAAGAGCAGGGTGGCAGAAGGGGAGCGAGCACGCACAGGGATACGGGGGTTGCAGAGGTAGCCAGAAGGACGGCGGGGGAAGATTGTGAGGAGGCGGAGTGAAAAAATGCAGTGGCGGAAGGAGCGCGGGAAGGCGAACGCACAGAATTATCTGGTGATGGGAGAGAGCGTTCTGACGTGGGGAGAGGGGACGGCGGAATGGGAGGTAGAGAGAAGGTGGCAGGCGAAAGGAAAGAGCTGACGGAAAGGAATGGGGAGGCTGTGGAGTGACACAGCGACAAGGCGACAGAGCGGTAAGACCGTGGGAGGGAGCAAAGGAAGGGAGCGGGGAGGCTGATCTTGGTAGGTGAAGCTGTAGAGGTCAAACGGGGAGGTGGAAGGGGGAGGGAGGAAGGGGGTGGGGTGGAGTGGGGCGAGGCGGGGCGGGCGGCGCCAGTCTGAGGTCGCTGGGTCGCGAAGCGCCGGCGCGCGTCATTCTCGGCCATGTTTTCCGACCCTGAATCAGGAGTCAACGGAAGTCAACGATCGACCGAGTCAAGCGACAAATAGGGGCCAGTGTTTTCATATCGCAGCAATATCCATGAAGCGCCTGGCGGATTCTGCTGTTGGTAAACACAGACCAAAATTGGCAGTGACAGCGCGCCACAAAAACGCCACGCACATGACCGTCGCCGGTCACTTATCTTACTCTATCTTGTTTTCGAGGATGTCGCGAACGATGATGTCATACCATACAACGGGGATACTTTACTTACATTCACATGAGAATTTACAATCTGCGAATGCACGTAGATTCAACACAATTCAATTTGTGATAAAGACACGAAAACGTATCTTTCACAATACTTAAAATAATTAAAAATGAATATCCAACATTTGAAATAATTAACTTTCTAAAAATGAAAGGAAATGCAAATGCGATCAACGGAACAATAAAAAGTAACCAACTTAATTCAGCCAAAGGCGAAGATTCCTATTGTAATGATATAATGAAGTTGTGATACAGCATTAGGCTATAATCTAGTGACGAGATAGCAATTGAATTTTCGAAGACTGAATACCCCTGGGTAGAGTTCCGTCGACATCGGACTCGCGACACGATCTAAGTAGCTACGTCTATGTCACAGTCTTCGAGATTTTGATGATCTCATCGGTCGTTTTCTTGGTTCCCACTGATTAATTCCAGACGAATGCCGACGGAACAATTTGCCAGACAATAAATAAATACATACATAAATAAATATATGAATAAGTAAATAAAAATACAAAGGGCTAGAAACCGTTCATCATATTTTCTCCCGAACGTTGCAATTTTAAAGTGGGTTCTGCGCCGATTTTCGCGAGCCCACGTGAAATAGGGCACGATTTTCATCATGCGCAAGCTCACAATCTAGGAAGGCAGTTAAACTCTTTGAAAGGCTAAAGAATCAGAGGAAGAAAAATGAAGCAAGGGCAGTCAGTATTAATCCTTTGCTAGAAAGATAACTGTTTAAAGTTGTCTAGGGCCGGTGAGAACGAAATATCTTTCCTAAAGCGAATGCTCAACAGCGCGAGAAGTATGTATTGTATTATGTATACTTTCTCAAAAAGTTTACATAGCACAATACGTAATACATTTTGCAAGAAGTATGTACACTTTCTCACATTATACCTAACTTTATTCGATTTTTGAGAATTTTGAATGTTCAATAAAAATGAGACTTTTGCCTTTTTTGCATTTTTTTGTCTTTTGAAGCATTCTTTGCTCTATCTGTAGAAAAGTTTTTAAAAAATGGAGCTGTTTTTTATAAAATAATTGTTGTAAATTTGCCTCTATTTCACGCAACATTACGTGAAAATTACTAATATTTTTAAAAATTGTATGTGCCCTTATTTCTATATCTATCTTTCAAGAACAGATTTCATTAAGGAAAAAATGTGCATCTTCAATATTGTAGTTGAAGGAAGACGCTGGAAAAAATTCTTATATTTGCAGTTTTCGAAAATTTATAGAGTTCAACTGTACATAAAATACCAAAAAATAAAATATCCATTTCAAACTTTCAGGGCCTCGAGTTCGTTAAGATCTATCTGAGAATATCAATTTTGGAGAAAATCATCTGAACGGTTCACGGGTAGCGTCACGGACGGACGTTTTGCCTTCAATCGTTTTTTCGTTAACAAAGTTTCTCGGAAATTAAAGTAAAAAGTCACGAAACGCGGCGCCAGTGATACTTTTCACACCTAAAGTTGAAAATGATCTGTCGCTGACGTGCACTTCCCGCCACTGAGATAATTGAAGCAGGCGCGCCGAACTGTGCGAATATCCGACTGCGTCTTTACGTGGCGTACCTGGACTAGACAACATGTAGTAATAACAGTGGCAGCTCGTGCTTAGGTTGCACGGTAGTACGACACCCAAAAAATGAAAAATATCTCTCAATATCACACACTTCTGATGACATTCAAGATATTACAGCAATATCGATGTATGAAATCATTCTGAAACCAAAGATCATCCAACTGGAGCTCTCTCCGGTGTCTGGTACCTTGCCAGGAATTGCAGCACGCGCTTGTCTGTGTTACTGGGTTTACTACTTTTACTCGTTAGCACTTCTATTTAACACAGGGAACATACGGTGGGCACCCGAGTTGCACCTTTTGGTGGTGCAACCAGCCTAGTGGCGCTGCCTAGCGCTGAGCGGCGACGGAGGGAGTCTCAGGGGAATATCATAGGTATTCTGTCTTCGTCTGACTCGCTGCAACGTAGTTTTATGCATTTTGCTTTTTATTGAGAGTACACAAGTTCAGTCAATTATTGACGATATTCAGTGAATTGTTTATAATAATTGGAGTATTTGTTTTAATTTGATATTAGGTTTGTTAATTCAAAACGTACATTTGCTGAGTTCTTTGTGTAAAGGTGGCCGTTCTCGATGAAGTCCCGTAGTGTCTCGCGGACGCCAGTGTGGCTGCAACTGGCTAGCGGTTTGCGAACGTTCTTGTGAATACGAAAGGGTGTCGAACATCTTTCATTATTGCCATATACACCAGGTTAGTGAAGTTTTCGAAATACAATAATTTTATTTGTGTGAAACGTGTCGAAGCAATAATGCTTGTTGCAATTTGCAAGAGTCAAACTTAAGTGCTCAGCGGAAATCAAAGCCAGAGCCACGTGCGCGGGAGGTGTATATTGTGACATACCAATATGGGGACGTTTTATTACAGAATATTTGTCGTAAATGGGCAGGGCAAATAATAGGCAATATGGCGCCTTAGTAACGACGTCGTGGTTGTCAGGATAAACAAACATTCATCTGACCGTGGAGGCAAGGCGAGGCATTATGGGTTTTTAAAAGGGAGGAAAAATTCATTCTGTCGCATGTCGTGACGGTGAGCAATTCGCTCGAAAATAGATTAATTTGTGCATGTTAGGACTTTGCATATTTTTTTGCGATAAACGGAAGATAGAACTGAGAGATTTTTCTGTGCGGTGTAAGCATAAAAGCACTAGATATTTATACGGTGAGAACGGGCATCAGACCTAATATAGTGGAGCTGGAACAAAGATTTGAGTAGTGCGAAGCGGTGAATCGGCGGTGTTCGTCAAGAAAGAAGAGAAGAAGATTCGTGGTAACTGGACTGCGGGACTTCGGAGCTTCAAATACAAGAAGGGAAGGCGTGTTTTCGAGGGAGTACCAATCAAGAGCATGCGAAGACCAGAATCGCCGTATAAGGTTCGAACCAAGAAAGTTCTTCAATGTAAATTTTATTTTATTTTAATTAGCTGCATTGATAAGAAATAAACATTAAGTTTCTCTTGAAAGAAAGATAAAA
This sequence comes from Teleogryllus occipitalis, assembly GCA_011170035.1. Taxonomy (NCBI): domain Eukaryota; kingdom Metazoa; phylum Arthropoda; class Insecta; order Orthoptera; family Gryllidae; genus Teleogryllus; species Teleogryllus occipitalis. Next base: position 7,917 of record BLKR01002117.1, on the reverse strand, counting down.
TGATTTTCATTGGCCAATTCAAGCTAATAAGTTGCTAGATCAAATAATCTCTGTTTTCAGATTCCTCGCCATTCTGTATAGATGGCAGATCGGGTAATCGGCTATTAATAATAATAAATAGATGACGCAACCTCCAGTCTATCAGCACCAGCCGCCACTGTGTAATAATGTAGGGAAATGCTGATTTTTTAAAAATACTAATTTTCATGAAAAATATGTAAAAAATGAAGAAAATACATAGACTAAAAATGTTTTGTGAAAATAGCTTTATATGTAATATAGTACTAAATATGTAAAAATATGTTACAAAGAATTTGGATCTGCGTTAACGGGCGACGATTCGCCAAGATTACAATTTTGAGAACGGTAGGTAGAAAAAAAATGTAATTACATAAAAACCGATCTCTAATCATTACGGTCAGGAACACGGTAGGGATCTCTAATCATTACGGTAAGAAACACGGTAACCTAACCTAACCCAATGTTTCTCGTAGTTTGATACGACACTGATATTCCCATGTATAGCAATTTACATATGTGACCAATGTTCTAATTCACTTCTATCCATGATCGAGCTTCCCGCATACTAACTTTTGCGTATGCTATCAATTAACCAGTAATGCAAATACTCAGGTTTCGCTATGTACACTGAACTAATCACGCTTCATTTATATCGGAAGATGTTACCATGGCAAATGGAATGATCCTTGTAAAATAATAATAATAATAATAATAATAATAATAATAATAATAATAATAATAATAATAATAATAATAATAATAATAATAATAATAATTACTTTATTTATGTGGCGAGACTCGGGCCAGCAGACCCGCTCTTCCGCCTAACCACTTGTACTTAGAAATGTGCTTCGAGAACGTAATGATGATAATTGAATGAGCACTTCTGGTATTGAATTGCCTTCCTCCTAGCAGACATACATGAGACAACAACCACTTCCGTCGGAGTCATAGATGTTCTCATGAAAAATTTAGCATTAAATTCATCATAAAATACATTTAAACGAAAAAAAAAATGATTCGAGACATTTCGCTTCCGGAGTATTTAGAGATTCGCTTACGGAGTATTTATTATTGAGAATGTCAGAATGATTTCTTAAGTTTCATCTAGAGAGAAAAAATTCGCCCCTGGCAAATATAATTTGAAATATATTTATGACTTTTCGAACTTGTGCGTTTTCACCGAGTGCCCTTGATTCAAGAGATAGCCTTAACAATGAACAAAGCGACTGAACCCGTTTCACTATATTCGAATGGAGTGTCTGGATTTCTCGCGGGTAAACAGAATACATGTGTAATGACTCATGTTTCAAAATATCTTGACCAACCCCTCTTGTGTTCTTATTATGGATTCATGAAATTGATTGCGTCGTGACTTTCACAATGTCACAAAATCCATCTGTCAACGCAAGTTATCGGGGCACTGGGTTAGCAGAAGCAAGGAGCCGGTAAACGGATGTGCAGATATCTTTTATGTATGAAAAGATGCTTTAGATTTGTTTTCTTACGCATTCTCATACTTCCGTAAAAGGAAAGTTTCAAAATATGCGAACAATACGTTAAGTGTATATAGCGGAAACAATAAGCAAAGAATTGTATTCGGGATCAGAAGACGACGCTTCTGTAAAAATGCCTCAGCAAAAACCACTTATTCTCCAATTTCGTACCGCCACCGTAACAATAAGTACGTAAACATTCGCTTAATCAATAGACACGTTCACTTCAAATATATTCTAAACGGTTCAAGATTTTAAGATGGAATATTCACCAAACGATTCAAGACACAGGGCCCAATCAGTTGTACATTATTATTATTATTATTATTATTATTATTATTATTATTATTATTATTATTATTATTATTATTATTATTATTATTATTATTATCTTTTTGATAGCATATTTTATTTTAAAGATACTATTTTTTCGTTTAGTTAACTAAATATGCTCATTAATTCCATGAAAAATCGTTGATTATCTCCATGTTAATAGCACGCCTGTAATTAAAACTCCACCGTGCAATTAAAACTTTACACTTACCAATCAGTGTTCATAAAAGGAGACAAATTGTTTAATTAAGAAGCTATAACACAGACGTAGCCAACGTATTTCCAGTCGGCCATGAAACATGAATAAAAATGTACGTCACAGATTATATACCTACAACTACGCACGTATAAACAACGAATGAATAAAACGAAATTGGCGAAGTAAAGTTAAGCTAGCTGACTAATGGAACGACATAAAATATTTAATGTCAATAAATTAAATGTTTTACTGTAAAACATTTAGTCTTAGGATTACAGATGTAAAAAATATAAACGTCAGAAGTGACTATTTGTTTTCATTTCCCAATTTATATATGTTACTGTAATAGATATAGTTACTATATAGATACAATATGAGATATTACTATCTCATACTTGTCTTTACTTTTCGTGGGAATTAATGTTTTCTTGACTTTGTCAGCTTCTTCTAAATCTTTATCCGCAATATGTTCAGTACTTTCCATATGCAAATATTTCACAATGCAACCCCTACTAAAATGGATATTTTTCAGAAGAAATATGACATCAAACACATCCCTCAAATTGTAAAGATGCATGTGAATTTACCAAAATTAAAATATTCTCAAATGGAAACGAGAAAACATTGAATGTAACATGGGTATAAAGGGGTATAATTGCACTTGTGGTATGTAAGAAAACTCGTTCGTATCGTGGTTCGTTTTCTTGAACACATCACTCATACAATTATACCCCTCTTTATACACTCGTTTCATTAATTACTAAAATGGAACACTATACTTTTTTTAAACGAATACATAGGTCTTTAAAAAAAGTTAAATTCACCATTACTACATACGTTGGCATTTGATGCACATTTATGAATACAAATGAACTGTAAAATCCGGCGTTACCATAGGAGTTTCGTGAATTCGCGGGGCGGTTGAATTCCTAAACGTTCCAACGGCGACTATACCGTGTGGCCCACCTAAGATGTTCCCTTCAATTTTCTCCTGAACTGTTGCAGATTCTGAGATGCGGTTTTCACTAAAACTACTATGTCCAGGGGGCACATATGGCCATGCATAATATTATTCTATTGCATTTTTTATTGCAGAGATATTGACCCAACTTCTATTTTTTAAATAGAACCCTATAGATTTTTTAGCTCATCATAACAAGACATATTTATGAAGAGACGAGTTCATAAATATGCATATCGTCATATGTTACATAACAAAATTATCGAGAAATTAAGAGTTTTAAAGACGCACGCCGACTGCTGGTTTCCGTAATCTGAACGAGAAATACCGGGTGATATGCGGCGAGGCCATTCCCTTCCGTTGCGTCGACCCTGCGGTAACTGCAGTGATGCAATGTGCAAAGGAGCTCACGAAAACCCGCGATTTTCTCTTTAAGACTACACCCTCTCAGTCCTGGAGACAATGTATTCACCCATAGCCATGTTCTGAGTAAATCTGTACACCACAATGTACTATTTTTTAATTAATGAAATACTACAAGATTTGAGAAAATATTTGAATTATTAACCGTAGAGAAAGCAAGGGAAGATTGGAGAGTGAACATGTTCTGAATTAATGAATGCGTGTGCTGTCAGAAACAAAACGTTTACTCTTTGAAAGATTGAAAACCTTTACCGAAAAACCCCGAAGGTCGTCGAAGGTAGGTCGGCGCCGGATGTCGCCATCCAATGTGGGAAGATCACCGACACATCCAGATGAAAAACATACACTACACTTAAGGGAATAATGACCTGGGTAGTTGATGAGCCCGGAATCACTAACAAACAATCAATCAATCTATCTAACTTGTTGAGCTATAACCAGTTTACTGCTCGAACTCAAATTATTCTCCCCTTGAAAAATCGTTACAGAATACTTAAAATTCATTAGTGCGTATTATCCTACTGTCCAAATAACTGTATTCCGAAAATGCGTGGAAAAGAGATTTCGTATTGCAACCTTCTCTTACAATGTGTGCGACGCGCCAGCCTTCTGGAAGGCCTTGATATCAATTATACTACGAAAACACTTCACAGCTTGGGAACGTGAGGGATATACAATCGCCATTGACCCTCCAGCCTTAAAACAAATTCGACGTGAATCATTACAAGAACAAGACGGGCGATATATTTAGCGCCTTTCGCTTCGTGCTCCCTCGAGGCCGCGACCCACACGCAGTGGGATCGCGTGTAACGAAGGATCTCTGTCTTTGGAGAGAAAAAAGAAAAAAAGAAAAAGAAAAAAAATTGTTGAATAATCTAATGTCTTTGAAATTGTTTGTCGTTACTACAACAGAAATTTGGCTTGAAACTCCAAAATAAACAGTCTGTATTCTGAATTGAATAAAATATGTCGGTATTTAGATAAATCAGTTTTTCTACGAAAATACTTCTCAAAATGAAAAGGCAATATAACAGTATTTAAAAACTAAATGTGAAGTACATGCTCTTGAATTAAATTCTGATATAAAGGTCGGTTTTGATTATTTCGACCAGTTAATCTTTTGCATCCAATAAGTAGTAATTAAAAACAAACTTGTGAAGTCTTTTAAAATCCGATACTCGCTTGTGAATACAACTCATACTACAACCACCTGCCCCAGAATATAACTCGACTTCCTAGGATGTAGTTATTGTTTCGATTACAATACAATGAGAACTCCTGCATAAGGAATATGGTTACTTCCGGATTTGAAACTTGGAAGTATACGCTGAGAAATCGACTGAAGTGGAGACGTCCATGCAGCATTATGAATCTACGAAGAGTTCATTGAGGATACCAGGGTGAATTGAATCTGAGATGGTGAGGTCAGACAATGGGCACTGGAATTAATTCAAATTCCCCTTTCTTCGCTATAATGTTTTGAACTCGTAATGAATTATATTGTTTGTATAAGCTCGCAAAAATGTATTTCCGATAAAATCCTAAAATTGATTTTCCACAGCATTACGTAACTTTCTCTATAACACGTACTTCTAATTGTAGATAGCCATTATGTATCCCGTAAAGGGCAATTGGCCTCGTCGCCGTTAGTTTCCGAGTTTCTAGTCGGTCACCCATCCAGGAACCTGCGATGTCTCGAATTCGCTTAACTTTCCTGACTTCACGTAGTTCGGCTAGCGATGCCGGTTTCGCGGTCGTGGCCTTTCAGTTGAATCATCCTAGCATAGTACAATAAATTACCTTTTCTACGAGAATACTCCTCAGAATGAAAAAAGCAAAATAATAGTATTTAAAAACTAAATGTCAAACATAATAGAAGTACCTACTATTGAGTTAAATTCTGATATCGGTTGTCACTATTTCACACAAAAAATCTTTTGCGTTCAAAGTAGTAAGAGGACAAATTTTAATTAAAAAAATTGGAGTGTTTTTTAAGAAAATTTTGAAATTATTGAGACTTCATGTAAACTACTCCCCAAAGTCAAAATACCCGCTTGGAACTCGTAGGTCGTCGAGTTAGATTTTTTAAATAAATCAACGATTTAGGCGCTAGCCTTGACTACAGATGGAGAGACGGACAGACACAGACAAACAGACGAACGGACAGACGCACTGACCGACACAGACAGACGATTTTCCGCCAATCTTTTTTCGGTTTCAAGACTCCATAACATGTGGATTTTGACTACAGAAGTAATTCACTATTAGTAGGAAGACGATTTATCCCATTTTTTGTTACCAGAGCCCGACAACACGAGATTTTCTGTCGAAAAAGAGCTGACTTCTACCAACAATACAATAGTTTCTCTTTCCTTCGTACGTACGTAGTAAGTCGAGAATGTTTACGTAACGCAGGGGTATAACAGTCGCTAAATATGCGTAATTGGAAAAGTGACTAGTTGCCGCCCCTTGTGTCGGGCGCGGAGAGGCGGCGCCAGGCGCGAGACGGGGCGCGGCCCCAGGTGCCGCCGCAATGGCTTTGACGAGCGCGTAAGTGGCGTGTCACAGCACATGGGCCGCGCATATGTGATGCGGGCTCTTACAAGCGAGCGATAGCATCGCGGCCGCTGACAATGGCCGATGGCGTCACCGGCGCCTCGCTTCGCGCTCACAGGACGCCGCCGCCGCGCACCGGGGCCGTTTGTACGTAAATGCGGCGCGCGCGGGACGGCGGAGCCGGCTGGGGAGCCGGGGGGGCGGGGAGCGATGGGAGGGTTGGGTTAGGGCGGAGTCAAGCTGGGCGGGATGGGAGGGAGCGGGTGCTTGGCGGCAGGGCGGGCCGACGAGCGGTCGGGGCGGTAAGCGTTGGGTTGTGGCGGGCAGGGAGGGGGCTAAGCGGAGTGGGAGGGAGCGGGGTTGATGACGAGCGGATGGGGCGGGGAGCGATGGGTGGGCTGCGGTGGAGCGGGGCAGGGATGGGCGGGGTAGAAGGGAGCTGAAGGAGCGGGCTTGGCGGTAGGGCGGGCTGACGGGGCGGGGAGAGTTGAGTAGTGTGGAGGAGGCGGGGCTGGGCAGGGTGGGGCTGAGCGGGGTAGGAGAGAGCGCGCTTGATGACAGGGGCTGACGAGCGATCGGGACGGTAAGCGTTGGGTTGTGGCGGGCGGGGAGGTGAGCGGTGGCGGGCAGGGATGGGCGGGGTGGAAGGTAGATGAAGGAGCGGGCATGGCGGCAGGGCGGGCTGAAGAGGGCGGGGAACGTTGAGTGGTGTGGAGGGGGTCGGGGCTGGGCAGAGCGGGGCTGAGCGGAGTAGGAGAGAGGGGACTTGATGACAGGGGGCTGACGAGCGAACGGAGCGGTGAGCGATGGGTGGTTGGGGCTGGGGCGGGGCGGGTGGTGACAGTGTGGCGCGGCGGGTAGGGCCGGTCGGGGCGGTTCGAGGCTGAGCGGGGTGGGATGGAAAGGGTGGGAGACCTTGTAGCAGGGTGGGGATAGAGGGACGATGGCGTCTAGCAGGGGAGGGCGGATGGAATGGAGGGACAAGGTAGAGAACGGTGACGCGATCGCTCCAGAGCGCCTTGCGACATGAATGTGGTGCTTCGCCGACCTCGGGAACGCTTCACTTCCTGTCGCACGAGCAACGCACCGTGCCTTGGGGCCGCCCAAAGAGGCCCCGAAGAGCTCCTACAACTACGATCGAAACGAACGACGGGCCAGGTCGTTGACGAATGCTACATGTCCTCAAAATATGATTTATTTAATATATTACCATCAAACTCTAAATGAATGTTGGCGGCCCTGGGAAGAGTAGTTGGTTGAGGGAGCTAACGACACACGGAGTGGGTGTGTCCGAATCCCACATTTCCAATTATAGATGTTTCCATCTATCGTGGAAATAACAGCATCATTCAATTTCGCAAAGAAGCATGTGGTAACCGCCGTATGAAAACTACTCTGTCAATTACCACATATTAATGCAGCATTATCATCAGTTAGTTTAAAAACACTATCTTCACAAACGGAGTGACTATGGCACTTTCAAGTGTAATTGTAAACTGCATGTAAAGTAATTTCCAGTATGTAAACTAATAAATGTAACAAATTCCAGCACATGAAAGCTGCTTAGAAATCTAAGATATTAATGGCAATAAATTATTATCGTCTCCTGTATTATTTCAGTAGTATACATACCTTTTGCGGGTCTCTCATAGACAATCAATCTTTATAGATGAGGTCTCCAAAGAAAGATAATTTCACAAGACGTGACAAATTACATTTTGTTTTAAAAAATGCAAAAGATTTGTAGAAAAAAAGCCGCAGCCTAAAATTAATTCCAAATGCAACCCGCAACACTAAACAGCATTGTCAAAATATATGTGCTTTAATAACTCCTAAACAAAGCGTTCTAGAGTCTTAAAACTTCAAAGAAACCTTCAAACTTCTGAGGACGAAGGCTTCAAAGAAATGTGTCTACCGTAATCTACAGG